>CAVLJG010000001.1:89904673-90504673 GCA_963669975.1 Acanthoscelides obtectus
CATTCTGAAATGTGAAACTTTCTAAGTGCCATTTTCTCAGTTTTCACATTTAAACAATGACTATGTATCTATGTACCTCTTACTGTAAGAAGTTAAATTTGAAACACCTAGAATTTAGTGCTTCACAATTGCTGCATCAAGACCAGACCAACCATTTGAAGCAGCTTTAATTCTGAATGAATAGAGTAACTGAAAATGGAATGATGAGATAATGAACCATATTTGGAGCAACCATGTGTGCTCCTAAGGGAACATATATCAAAGTACATCTGATGATTTTTTTGATTGATTTATTGATTGGGATATTGGGGTTGATTATTGTTTTTTTTTAATTGTTTTTATTATCCAACAAATTGGACTTTCTTTTCATTTGTAAGCCCACATGATGAAAGCACATTCAGATTGAACCATCTAGGTGCATCTTTCTGTAATAGGGATGTCCTTGATGAAGAGGAATTATATTGTAATTGTTGTTTTATTATCAAATAGTCAATATTTGTTTCAAGTTATATTGGTAAATATTGATAATAGTAATAATAATAATATATAATAATAATGTATCCCAAAGGAATAGTAAAATTCGATGTAAAGACATTCTTCACAAAAGAAACAAAAACGCCTGTAATGAATAATATGAATAAGCCACATATTGACTAACTATTGTTTTTTACAAGTAATGGTCCAAAATGGGCAACAAACAAATACACGTTTTTCTTGTCCCATGTGTAATGAATTGAGGTACTGAGACTGGGAATTTTTTTGTTTTGAGATGTGTACAGCACTTACTTCGATCCGTCTGTCTGCAGACAGTGTGTTGGCGTTGTTTTACTTGCGTAATTTTTGAAATAGTTGATCTTATTAAAAGTGTTTAAATGACAGTTGAATTATGAGCAAAAAAGCAGCTTCAGATCATACACAAAATTTGTTATATTGTATACTTTACAAAAATAATTTGCTTTCATTGTTTCTGATTTCTTCAGGTTGAAACATAGTCAAAAATATTAAGATATACAAAGTTGTATAAAAGATAGGCCTTGAAATTATCAGGTAATCACTTGTTTTGTATATCAGATTTATCAGAAAATCATTATTTATTTTTCCTGGCTCTACTTGAGATGGGATTTTAACGTAAATTATGTCATCATTCCCACTTTTTCTCCTCTTCAAGATGGCATAGTCAACTTTTCATTTTGAAATTTCATCTTTTGACTTCCATCACTAACTTTGTTTTTACATTTGGACGCATTATTGGAGCTTTGTATATTTAAATGGAATTTTCAGTCCTGAATTGAGTGATATCTTTCCTTAGTTGGCCATGAATTTATTATTGGAACAAAAATTATAAGGAGATAAAATGGTATGGTGAAACATGAAATGAAAATGTCATTGATGGTAATAACAATAATAATCATGAATGAGCAGAGGTAAATCATAGTAGATGTTCAAAACCTTGACTGTTATTTTGTAGGCAAGACCTGGCTCTTCTCTGTACATTGTTCTCTGCTCAGTTTATTTTCCTTCTTCTCAGTCTTCCAAATACTGTTACTATGTTCAATTTGATGTCTGGTCTGGTATACAGAACAAATAATTATCTGATAGTTTCAAGGTCTACATAAGAAATTCCATTTTTGTGAATTCATGACATATTATGCATTTTTGGAACCAGAATTATAAACTTTATTCACCTGAGTAAAAATCATATATGATTGATCATATGGCATCTATAAGAAAAAATAAAACTGATTGATTGACAAGGGATGAAGTGTCAGATTGGAATTCTAATTAAGCTATCTTGTACAGGAGAAAAAGTGGCAATGTAAATGTGCAATTTATTTTGAAATTCTACTACTGTTTTGGGTTAATTGGTTTTTTTGTCTCTCTCTGCAAGTACTTTGATTTTCTAAACTTTCTGTGTGGCATTCTGTTAGTTACCTAAAAAAATGCAACTTTTACTCCATTTAAGCAACTTGGTTATCCCTTACTGTTTCTGAGATTCTAATGGTGAAGATATATACCAGGTATATAAATAATGATATTAAAACAACATTTGTGTAACAAAGATCAGTTAGTATGACATGATAAAAAATCAAAATAAGCATATCTGAATGTGTGGGAAGTATCAAGCCAATCTGCTTGCACTTTTTTTTTGGTAAAGTTTTTTATTGTTCTCGATATTATTTGCCTCTGACAACAGTACTAGGTCAAATAATCATTGTTATCTCAAAGGTGAACATTACATAATCAATATTCAGTGTAACCCATACCGTCAGTATTTACTGATGATTGTCAGCATCAGTGGATTTCTATGGAACCTTATATATCAATAATTACTAACATCCAGGATAAGTGGTCACTAATTATCACGTTCCATGGAAGATTCTGATCTTGTGACATTTGCTACTGAAGTCCTAATTTAACTACATTTAATTTTGAAAGGTTAATTCCAGCTGTTGCTGTTGTCTTCTGAGGGGTCAAAAATAGGAAGCATGGTCCTGTGAGCTGTGGTCATGCTCATGGTAAAATGTCCATATTCATTCATATTCACGGTTTTTTCCAATACTTTTTCAATGTGGCAGTGTGATATTTATCTTGTTAAAGGGAATATGAATAAGTAAGTCATTATTTTTAAGGGCTAAAAATAGTTTACAAAGAGTTCAAGCACCTTACCTAAACAGAAATACCCATTGACAACAGGTCCTTCAACTTCAGCAATAACCACAGTCAGGCCAGTCTTTTTGGAGATATATTCGGATACCGGGATCCTATCAAAGGCCTGTAAGGAGTAGAGTAACTCAAAACCGACCATATTTGACGGTGGAGTTTTATCTATCGGTGGCATAAATATTGGTTAGACAGAAGGTTATTATATTTCGATAAGTTGAAATACTTTTCTACAGTTTTCGTGTATCAATCTAGCTACTACTGCGGTATGAGATATTTACGTTGGAGCAGCTACGAAAAGTTCTGAAATGTTGACTAATTTTTAAGATCCCGTTAGATATACTCGGCCTCTCAAAAATCACAAATAAATGAGGTTATGTTATGAATTTAAGATGTGTCATGTTGACTGTTTACAGACAGCATGTTGATGGAGATATCGAATATCGATTCGATAGTAGGCAGTCTACTCTCTAGCACAAAACATATTTATATATATACGCTCTCTAGACTGGGGTAAGAATATCGATCATGTACAGATAGGTTTGTTCCATGTTCCGATAAGCAGTTCCGAATTACCTAAGAATCAATTCCAAATTATGTTTCTGCGCATGCCCGAAGATCAGAACTAGTTAAGAACTATTCTATTGAAATAATCCGCAGTTCTATCTCTTTTAGAATGCAACGAATTCATCATGTTACCTTTAGAGGAAGCAAGCTATGCTACAGTAGCAGAGGAGGAAATTAAGTGAAACAACACTAATTTATTAATTGACTTGAAATGAAAGGAATACATAAGATTTTAATATCTCTAATAACATGAATTAAATAAATTCATTAAAATTATTCCAAAGTAATCTTCATCGCTCAGTTTTTGAATATGGATACAATAGGCAGTTAAGAAGTAGGTTTCATATATGTATGAGAAGATTGAAAAGTTAGAAAGGGCAAAACACTTTTTTACAAATTAGTGGTTAATATATTGTGACCTATTTCCAGTTGTAGGAGTATCCTTCAATTTTTCGACTTCCTGTATAAAAATATCATCTCAAAACTAATAAACACGTTAAACAGTAATAATCTCATTTTATATAATTTCCCGAATATTGACTTAATAAATTCCCGTTCATTCACATATCAGACACAAATAAAAAGATGTTTACATTTTAGAGTATCTGTAAATGGAAAATATCTCAAGAATAATCAAATTGTTAGGAAGGTCTGTCCCACGTTTGATACAATGAATCAAGTGATGTGTAAACAGATATCTATATTTACATGGTCTTGAATTGATGGATATTCCCTTATCTTTTATTTTGAAATGCTCAGCGTATTATGGGGTAATCAGAACAATATAAATAGTGCTTTATAGTGTGACGTTAAGCTGCGGTATTCAGTTTTTTCATAGTTTGCAAAATGTGGTTCATGAAATTTTTGGTTGTCATTTCCTGTCTCTGCAACGTATGTCTATGGTAAGCGAAGTGGAAGCTGTACTATAATGAACTAACTTGCATATAAAACTATTCATAACTCTTGAGGGTTGAGCTTTCTGTAAACGTCGGTTAGAAAATGTCTAATTACGAGGAGACTCAGCAAGGGTATGGGATTAATCCCTTAACATACCACATGCAATTTTAATCTCAAACTTGAATAACTCCAGTGTACGTCTAAAAGTAGGATAGATTTTATTCGGAGTATTCTTCAAATATTTAAACTAATTTTTCTCCAAAAGGGATGGGACAAAAATTTTCCAAAATCGATAGTTAGATTTATATAAAATGAAATGCTTTATCTGAAAATGCATCAGATGTTTGAGAAAACAGTGGTTTAGATGTAGTTTTCTTTTCGCTGCTGTAGGCTACAAAATACTTATAATTGAATCATTAACTTAAAATTTAACATTAAATACCTTATCTCAAAATGAGATGTTTCAGAAAAAACAGTGGCGGATAAACGTTTACTTTTGGCGTCCGTAGGTGTTTAACATCCCAGTTACTATGGTACTGGTGTAAAATTCGCAAAAATGTTTGTTTATCGCTACCGCATGAACAAAAGTTCAGCTACAATATAGATATTTTTTAGGTTCTATATATAAGTAGGTTAGGTATAGCAAGAATCGTTAGTTATTCTTTAGTTTAGTAACCTATATAAAGCTATTTATTGCTATCTGTCGCATGAATGTAGTGTTTTTTGTACGTAATGAGAAAACGTAACTAAATAAATAAATAATCCAGTAATAGCTTTAAAATGGAAAATTTGAATTGTCATATTTTAGCCTGAAACTGAAGTTTGAGCTTTTACCTTCTCAAGTAAGGGATCGTAAAACATTTGTAAGCAAACTTTGAACGAAGATGAGCATTGTTTTACACTTACTGTTTGACATCCAGTTAGAATAAGAGGTAATCGGGTATCATGTTCCTTTCACACTCCATTATATTTAAGGAACATTCACTTACTCATCAAGGATTAAGTCTTGAGAAAATGTCTTACACGCTTCTTATATGAATAATTAACAGTTCTATACGTAACAATTTTTCCATTGTTAGA
The DNA here is from genome assembly GCA_963669975.1 of Acanthoscelides obtectus. Taxonomy (NCBI): domain Eukaryota; kingdom Metazoa; phylum Arthropoda; class Insecta; order Coleoptera; family Chrysomelidae; genus Acanthoscelides; species Acanthoscelides obtectus. The sequence goes on from CAVLJG010000001.1 coordinate 89,909,879, forward strand.
ATCATCAATAATGATTGAAATTAATCAATTTCTACTTACTGCTATTATTCACGAAGCTGTCATCGAAGATACTTCACCACTAATATTTATACAGCTATTTTTTTTTTTACCAATAAATAGAAATGTACTTTAAAAAGGTTAGTTTCTCATACAGATGGCGCTTAGAGACAGTAACTATTTCAAAGTAGATATCTAATTAGTATGGAGAGGCAAACATAACTGTCACAAATTCTCACGGATGACGCTACGGTTTCTCATTTGAACTCAACTAATTTTTTTGACGCGGGGATATAGTATTAGATTAGCTAACTTCAGGCAGGTTACTTTGATGCTGAATATTATGGGGTTTACCTTAAGTTGAGTTTTAAAGCGAATAATTCCTGTACGAAGCTTTAAAAGAGATTTTCACTGGTATGTGAATCAATATACTGACTAAATAGGTCTACCCTGTCACTGTCAGGCATTCAATAACTATAATACCATGCTTAAGATACAGATTTTACAATCTCTCAAATAATGTTGAAATAATTATTTGCCTTTCCATTTTATTGGGCTCACGGCGTGTCCAGGAATCTCCTAAAAATATATGTTATTATTATCACTTTCAATAGATATAGGTATAGGATATAAACCAATCAACTTACTCGCTGATATTGAAGTTTCTTGGACTTGGAACCTTCCACTAACATTGTTCACATTCAATACAGTATTATTATTAAATATTATAATATTAAGAAAGACTAAACAAATAAATCCATGAAAAAATACTTTGTTAATCAGCAGCAAAGATCTGAATATTTCCAAATCGCACTGAATTCTTGAAACGGATTGGGGAGCTCAAATGTATTTTTATGGGTAATATGGGTAATAAATCATTAAGCATCCAAAATGTTCGTTTGCTCTCACTTTAAGCCTACGTTATTAAATTCGACTTTGATATGTAGCTTAATAATGCAAAACCCTGTATAGAATATTAAAAAAGCATCCGTGTTACCGTGCATAAAAAACCATCAGTTGCATGCTTCCAGTCGCTTTAGTCCTTCCCTTCACTAAAAGAAAAGAATAATCAGAATTCACCTGTCGATTCAAACTGCAACTTTTAATTCATTATAACAACATAATAAGAAACACAGTTCTGAAATTACAAGCAGCTAGCAACCTATTTGAATACCTATTGTGAATAAAACAAAAATAATTTCATAATCGTTTTGTAAAAAATTTCACCCCATAATGATGTTATAAATTTTATGTAATATGTATCTAACAGTAATCACATAATCTTACACCAAGCATTTGTTTGCAATGCATATTTAAATAAAATAAAATAAAACAAAACATGTTTCTTTCAAACTAGAAAAACAAATTTAACATGTGATACATCGATGAATTCGTAGGAAAAGGGTGTACTATTTTTTCAGATCATATAAAAAATAAATATCATGTAAATAACAATCCTAGAATCCATAAAGTATCTACATTTTTTTATTAAGTCTGAGACAGACACCGTATTTAGAAAATAGTTTGATGATGACTCCGAGGAAACGAAGCGTCACACTGAAAATATGAAAACGCAATTTTATTGAGCTTGAAGGATGGCAGTGGAAAAATATAGTTAATTTCTGATGTCTACTGAAATAATGGAAAAAGTAAAGTCGTCTAATTCATTTTCCCAAAAAAGTCGAAACAGGTGAAAGGTAACCATATTCTGGAAAATGTAGGTATTTAAATTGAGCAACTTGTTGCAAATATCCTATAGAGGGTAAGTCGGTAGAAAATCAAGCTCTAGGATCAAAAATTGCAAACGTTAAATAATATACTAAGTGACATATAAATCCGAACACCCAGTTTAAATGGTTTTATTTTAATAAAATTTTGTATAAGTAGGTACTTAATGAAGCATAATAAGTAAATGATAAAAATTTCAAAATGATTGCACTGCTTCAAAGCCCTTTGACCTTTAATAATGTGTGGATGCACCCTGATGTGCTACGCATTCTCCAAGGCGCCTAGGCATGCTTCTGATCAGGTGGTCAATGTCCCTCTGTGGTATCTCATTCCAGGCAACCACCAACTCCTCTCGAAGTGCTTCTAGAGTCTGAGGAGGACGTTGCAAATTGAGCAATCTCCTACCCATCATATCCCACACGTGCTCAATTGGGGATAAGTCGGGAGATCTTGGTGGCCATGGTAACAATGTGACATCATTATGTTGAAAGAAGTCTATTGTGACTCTTGCAACATGTGGTCGGGCATTATCTTGTTGGTAAGTTGGATCTGCCAGGGTGTCAAGATAGGGTAAAAGATGGGGTTCTAGAACTTCGTGGATATAACGCTGCGCGTTCATGTTAGCTCTGATGAAGATTAAAGGTGACCTGGAACCATAAGCTATAGCACCCCAAACCATAACTCCAACAGTGTGATGAACATGTCTTTCAACAAAAAACTGTGGATTCCTCCTTTCACCACGTCGCCTTCTAACCCTGGCACGACCATCGTGCATGCCTAAACAAAATCGAGACTCGTCACTAAAGACAATACTGTTCCATTCCTGATCCCAGAGTGACCGTTGTCTGCACCGCTCAAGGCGATTACGTCGGTGTTCTCGAGTTAAAGGGAGGACCCAGTGTGGCCGGTATGAAAACAAGCCAAAACTTCTCATTCGTCGGTAAACACTTCGCATGCCAATAGGTCTTCCGTGTTCTGCAAACATTCATTTGCAATGGACCTGGTAGTGGAGAAACGGTCCCTTAAGGCCAATAATCTTAGGCGGCGATCTTCACGGTCTGTTGTTCTACGGCGGCGCCCAGTGCCCATTGCTCTTTGCGTACGGCCTTCTCGAAGCCATGCCTGACAACACCTAACCACAGTGTCTACACTTCTTTGCACTCTAACTGCAATTGCCCGAAAAGAAAGTCCAGCTTCCCGAAGTCCCACTATACGGCCCCTATCAAACTCACTAAGTTGACGAAATCGTACAGGTCTCCGTACTCTGGGCATCGTAATCGATCGTAAAGGACGTCGATTCTTTACTGCGGCTGAAATATTCATTTTTAGAGCGTTAGTGAATTAAAAAAAAGCAGTATAAAAACCCGAATATCCAACTGATAAGGCTGAACATTTTTTCACTTGTTATTTACAGTAAGATAAATACATTCACCAACTTTTATTAAAATAAAACCATTTAAACTGGGTGTTTGGATTTATATGTCACTTAGTATAACAAAACCAAAATATTTTCAACCAATTTTCATTTTGTTTAAGCGTTGCGTAATCAACAAAAACAGAACATTTGTATATAATTATATATCAGCGATTTGCAAAGTTACTAGATGTGATGTGGGCATAATTGGGTTACAGGAAAAACAACATCACTAGTGGTCATGTAGACAATCACGTAGTCCTCTAAAAAACATATTTACCACTACATGAGAATGTATATCAATCTAAACTTAGAAGCAAAAAATAAAATTATATGCGATTATGTGTTATCACATGAAGGAGAGTTGTCACGTAAAATAATATACGACATAAGCGAGATACTTTCAAAGGCGGGAGAGGCGTTAATAAAGTTTTTCAATTAAATATTATGTAAACGAGCAAATTGCAACTTTTTGTTAAGAAACTAATTATTTTCCATAGGTAGGTTAGATACTCAAGTAACTCATGACTTACGCACTTTGAATGGAATGAATATTCATAACAAGTTTTGAAGTTATGCTTAAAGAATTGAGCATATGAAACTTTACGCACAGTGAAACGTTGAGTCAAAAGAAAGAAAATCTACCCACCAGGTTTCGAAATATCTGCTTGGAAAGCTGTTAAACTCGTGGTTTCTGACTTATTGATGTATTACCAGATTCTGAACCGTTATTAAAAAACTATTTTGGGCTCTGTATCAACTTTTGCTTGATACGAGTTGAAGACAATGACGACATTAAATACTATAAAATATCATTGCATTTTTTCTAAAAGTTTATTTTTCAGTGAGTTTGTTGTGGATGACTTCTCTACTAATGCTAGTAATACAACATCCTGGAAAGAATTATCCGATACCATTATGGAAGGAGGCAGGTCCAAAGCAGTGTTGGTATCGCACAACACTGACCAATTTCAGAGGGCAGTAAGTATATACAAAACAATTTTGTACCTTTCAATATCATTTAAGAATCCCGTTTTATGCAAAATCTCAAGTACCAAGATAGATGATATTACGACGGTTAAAAAAAGGTTCCCAGAGAGCTCCATCAGCGACAGTGGAAGGTACGAGTCAAAACCCGGCAACACCGCTGAGCGCTGCTGTTTCTCCAATTCTCCACCCTAGATTCCCCCTCCTCTCTCATTCTTGTCTGAGCAGTCGTTTACTATGACGCTTCCTCTTTTTGATCCCGTCAAGTGCAAAAATCGTTCCATACAAGGGCGTACCAGGGGGGGGGGTGAGATTTCTTTCCCTAGCTTGGTGAAAATTAAATGAAGTTAGTTTTTAAAAAAAAAATTAAATTATGATTTAAATGAGTATATGATAATATCAAGGCTCACTCATTTTTTTAAAATTAAATGTATGACATGCTATTATATTTGAAATCAAAATTAAAAACTATTCGTCTATGCAAAAATGGCATACATAAGATAAATTAAAGTCGAGACGAGGGATAAGAAATTAAAAAACATATTAATGTCCTATACTATATGCCGCCTTGCAAGATCATAAAGTGCCAATGTCAATGAGCTGTTTGTTTTGAAATCCTATCTCAAATAAATTCAGAAAAAATTAGAAACGAGTTTGGGAAAATTCGTTTGCTTTTTCGTGTATCTCTGGAGATACTGGAAGCGTCAACACTTGTGAAATGCATTTTCTAAAATACATAAATACGCAACTTTGTCCCTATTCAACCGGTCCGTATCTCTTACCGTTTCGGAGAACACACTGGTGAAAATATGACAAATTTGTTTTTCAAATTATTCTATGGCTATGACATATTCTATAAAACTATTTTTGGCTGTATGTCATATACTATCTCAACTGTTGTTTTCAAATATTGCAAACGACTAAATTATTACTTAAAAAAGTGTTTGTTTGAATGTTTCAAAAAAGCAATCCTAGTGTTTCCTATATTCGTATGAATAGTCAAATCGTCGTGGAAGACTCTATATACCTAAATGAAATGCATATATCGGGTAAACCAACGAAACGGTTGCTATTTGTTATTCTCCTGGTATATTTTGGGAATGTCGCTCGGACACGTCAATTTTGATTTCTAGTGGGATGTCTTTTCATCTACAGCCGTGATCCAAAAATAAGATATTGCGTTACACTTTAGATTTTTAAATGGAACCCCCATTTTTTGAGTTTTTAGATTTGTCATAAAGTTTTTAGTAACTTTTGCATAAAACGCTTATACCTAGCTTCAGTAGTTGTGAAACTATTTGAGTTCATAATAAACTTCAAGAAATTGTGATAATGTATAATCATAAAAATAATAAATATAGTTCCTATAGTAACAAGACACTACTTTAAAATTAAAAACATGTCTCCACGTAATAAAAAACAAAAAACAACTCACAGTTTGCACGCACATTAAATTCAATATGGCAACGAGTGCTGAAAGTGATGCAATAATAAAGATGTTCGAATCTATTCCTCACATTTTCAAGTATGTCTTTAGCTATTTGTCTATACCTACTCAGCCATAATATGCTGACGAAGATCTTGAATGGAATCTGGCTTCGTACTAAAAACATTATTATTCAAATGCCCCCAAAGAAAGTAATCTCAAGGACTTAGGTCCGGAGATCTCAGTGGCCACTCGATAAGACCTCGTCTTCCGATCCACTGATCGGGAAATAGATGTCCAACAAGTGTCAAACTGGAGCCACATAGACCGACGGTGCACCATCTTGTTGGAAATGTATGTAAATTTCATTGTAATTAACGCCATTTTCTATTATTTCGGTAATTCGTGGCACTATTGTATTTTATAACGTCTCGCCCGTCATATTTCCAGGAATAAAGAAAGGTCCTACAATATGATTTCTGAAAATGCCGGCCCACACATTTATTTTTTCAGGATATTGCGGGTGTACGAGTACATCTCGAAACAAATGTGGATTCGAGTCACTCCAATATCGACAATTATGACTATTTACATCACCATGTAAATACAACGTACACTGATCCCAGAAAAAAATATTAAATATAAGATTTGCATTGTTGATTAAACGTTTGCAAAACTCTAACCTTCTATTAAAATCGTCTACATTAAGCTCAGCGGAGTCACAAATGGAGGTGCGACCTTTTCGTTGGGCCACCCTGTAGAAAAAAAGTTATCATGCACGTACATATGATTTGTGGAACTACCACCAAAACATTTTTTGGAGGTGCCCACCCTACCGTTTTGAGCTGGGTTCCAAAACTCGCTTGTTACACGTTGCACGTCAGCGGGAATTGACCAGTGGATATTTATCTTCCCTTGACAGAGGTATATGGCGACAAGTGTATGTCAGTTCAACACGCGCGAAAAATGTGCAGGAAGTTTAGTACCTGTTGGAAGGAAGTCCATTATGAAGAACAGAGTGGACGATTGTCAGTCTCGGAGGCGGTTATAAAAATAATAATAGTCTGCGTCCTTCCAGTGTGGCTGGAGCTCATTTAGAACCAAATTTCTGAATCAACGGGTAGATTGTTCCACAATCTTGATACCCTAGAAATAAAGGAATCGTCGAATCGGCCAGTTCTAGATTTACGAAGTTTGGAAGACATTGTTTAATTCCATCAATTTTCATACCTACATATCAACTCAAATTCTGCGTTTTCCAGATTTTGTTCACATTACTGGATCCACAATCTTGCGGGGCAGCCATAGCAGGAATAAAGAAGTATGTGGAAATGGATCTTACGGAATATAAAAGTATAGAATTGAGGGTGAGAGGTAGAGGTCAATATACAGGATATGAGTTCGTGATCAGACATAAAAGTGAACGTGGGCCGAAAATACCATCTTACGTGCATTACTTTGAGGTAAGTATTCCATTGCATAAAGCAGGGAAACAATACAACAAAACTACCTAGCGGTTGATCTTCAATTATCAGGGATAATCAGTGTGATACACTATAAGCAACGAGCATTTTGTCGCTAATCCTTGACCCCTCTATAACTAGTACTACTCGGATTCTGATAAAATTTTGAAGCAAGGTTACTACTATGCCATGTTCAAGAAACCCTTTAGCTTTTGAAAATCGATCAAGTAGCGGCGGAGATACAGGCTACGAGCGAAAAACGGAAAAAACAAAAATCGCTCAAACTTTATTGTTTGACGTTTCAGAGACTCCTAATTATCTTCATATTTTTTGAAGGGGTCAAAATTGGAAGTTGGGAGTGATAGGGGTGGGTGAGGGTATATCCCAATTTTTGTCGTTAGTATATTTGTACGCCTCCACCCTCGGTTTTCTACGCGTCTATTACATTTTTTACACATCATAGGTTTCCCGGTACATTTGCTTTTAACACTTTTAGTGATAGAGAAATGTTTTAAATGAACGCGCCCAACGCAAAGAGAAAACATGCGTTAAGATTTAATCGTTGCAGTCAGATGGAATCGATGGCTGGCCAGTGTCGAAGCTAATTATCAGTGTTGTCGAACCGAAAAAGACGAAATCGGTAGATACTGTCATTGGAATTCGGTAGATTCAAGGGCAAAATCGGTAGGAGAAAAGAATCAGGGTCTTCGCAAGATCAGCGGTGGATCAAGGACCTTTGCGTCACACAGCATCGTCTATGAAAAAAAGCATATTTTTGTATGGGCGCACACACAACCACACAACACAAGTTTTTTCAGAGCATCTTTTTCCGAAAAGATATGAACTCACTAAAACTCCTTTGCAGCCATCCTGTAAACTCCGTTTTCCATTTTTGTTTTTAAGATGTGAATACTTTTCTGTTTTACTGAACTTGAAACCTGACATTTTAATTTAATATTATTTAATTAAATTCAGTCGAGCTTTGGTTTCCTTATTGTTTGTCTGGTGTTGAGATAATGAGGGTGATCTACCGTCTGTACCTTTTATACGCACAAAAGCCAATACCGAATGCGGAGTAAGGGATGTGCGTACATACGTATAGGCAACCCAAATCTACGTCCCTTGTGTGCCGACTGCCTAAATATTCGCATATGTATGATTTGTAAAGGGCATTATACTACATAAACTTTCGACATAGAATACATTTCTTAGCTTTATTTTTGGTGAAAAATCTGGAACTATGTTTATTCTTTAAAAAAATCGTGACAAAATGAGGGCGTTTTCGGTAAACAAGGCCCCATTTCGGTAGAAATACCGAAATATCGCTAGGTTCGGCAACACTGGTCACAGCGGCGTTGCTAGATGGTCGCGGTACTGTCGATAAGGTGGGGGACAAATTTGGAAACGTTGTCAAATAAGAGGGGACTATGTAGTTTTCTCTTAATTGTCACTAATCAAGTTTTATTATTTTTCAAGGCTCCAAAGGATTTTGAGACGATTACCCTTCCAATAGACGCATTTGAAGCATATCTGGAAGGTAAACCGGTAAAGAATGCCGCCCCCTTGGACAAAACGAAAGTAACAGCTTTGGGAATACTCGCATATGGAGGTGTCCATGTTCACAGGAAACAATACGGCGTAGGAGCTTTGGAAATCGATTGGATCAAAATATCCTGAATTTTTTAAATGAATGATATTTTTAGTGTCAGGTGGCATTGGTATTAGACATTTTAATTGTTGACAAATGGAGGCGGTATACTTTTAAGGGAGTGTGAAATTGTTTCTAAAACAAAAAGTTTCTGAGAAGTATTGTATGTTAAAAACTATGTCGGTCATGGAGAAATGAATCTTGTCTAAGATCAATATGTTAAAAACGTTCCAAATTACAGTATCTCTGAGAATTTTGTGCTGATTAGATTCATTGAATCGCTCTATACTCCCTATAGTCCATTTACGACCAGACAAAACACAACATGCCCAAAAGCGACATTGTACAGGTCCGTATTTTCCTCAATGGTCTTGGAATAATCTAACAAAATAAACGATTATTTTTATAGAAAGAAGTGCACATACTCTTCACAATTCTTTATTCGCTGGAAGTACTTGAATCATCGTCCGGATGGTTAATATTAATTATTAAAGGTGCAATTTGGAATTCGATTATATTGTCCAGATCCCACATCTTCATGTCAAAAGATTTGAATGATCTATTGCTTGAAGTCACAGTTTTTTATATTTGCTCAAATCATTTCAATGGGATTTAATTCGCAGTGATAAGGGGGTAGCCATAATATGGTCTTATTTTGGTTTTTAGCCATTTCTTCAATAACATTGAGATTATATTTATATTTGTGCTGCCTGACTAGATGGATAAGTTCTGCTTTGACCATATTTTCATTGAAAGTAATGTCTTTTGATAGGAGCCATTGTTGAATTTCTGCCTTTCTTGTGGACATTGTGAGATTTTTTTCTAGTTTTCTATTGTGGTATGCAGCATTATCAAGTACAATGACGGCATGGTCGTCAAGCTTTGGGAGCGTTTCTTCAAACCATCGTTAAAATGACCTCCCGTCCATTTCCTCATGGTAGTCGATCGTTTTCTTTGACTCAAATGCCCATAGGCAGTGGGTACAAAGCCAGTTCCACTCTCAATGTGACATGGAAATAATTATTAAAAATAGTATTCAAGAAAACTAATAATAATACAAGCAGAGTATCTAACAGGTGCTGGTTCCAAGTCTACCAGATATAGCTAAGTTTGATGTAGCTAAGTTCTCAGCGTGGGTTCATAGTTTCAGTCAACTTGATACCATTTTTACAACACAAATGACGAATTGATTAGATACACATACCTGACGGATTCTTTAGGCCAGTGGTTAGCCCATCTAAGAAGGCTTGCCTTGCTGATTTCATGGTAGAGTCAGCCCATACTTTAGCTTTTGTATGTCCTGAATTTATCCAGGTTTCATCCAAGTAATAAATCTTCCTGCCCTGGTCGCGGTATTTCTTTATTGACTTTAAATAATTTCTTTTCCATAAAATAATCTCTTGGCTGTCCATCAAAATACTACTTCGGCCCCGTTTTCTATACACAAAATGAAGTTCTTTGAGTAAACTATAGAATGTGGTCCTTTTGAAGGTAGGTAAGTTTTCATGACTATTATCCTCCTGTAATACCTAGTCTATGGTAGGAAGTTCCCGTCTTTCAAAAAATTTATGGACTTTGCGTCTGATGGCATTCCGATCAAAGATATCAAATGGTATCCAACAGCCTCGGGTAATGCAGCCTCTTGCGTGGTGGAGAAATTTTTTTATTTTTTTATATTTTGCAACAATGTTGAAAGTCGTCTTAAGACATAAGTCTCTTTTGTCAGCCACATGTCTTTCAATATCATGAATTTTCATTTCAGGCTGCTCTAACATTTCGGTCTTATAAACGTTAAGGACAACTTCTTTTGCCTGAGTTTTTCATTGGGAGAAATATTCTCAGTCTAATCTGCTGTATCCGTAGACGACATGTTAACGTATAAACACATGCTATGTATGCACCGAGTATGAACAGCAACTGCCTGCGTCGGCGTGCCGGCGATACCCCAAGCCTGAGTTCGATCCTGTCGAATCCTGCATTTCTTCGTAGTTTTATGACCGAATGACCAATATACAGGGTGACTTCGAAGTTGAGTCATTTATTTTAACAGTGAGTAGATCTGATCAAAAGAAATGTTTTTTTCCTTTAACATTTTTCTGGTAAAATTAAAGTAACAAAGTTATAGCCCTTTAGAAGTTTGAGTACCGCCCTGTCTCAATAATAATATGTGCTCGTGTTTGGCAACAACGGATATAATCCGCCTTATCGGTTCATCGCATCGGACACAAAAAAGCGAAAGAATTTGAAACGCTTATTCAGTTGTATTCAGTCAATGTTTCAGTCGGTAACGCGTGAGTGAATAGTGGTGTTTGTTGCGTGGCTCAAACGAAATAAAAAATGGCACATGTTTACGAAAATGCTGAACTTGTGGACATGATTCTTATTTACGGGGGGGGAGTCTTTACAAAATGCTGCCGCGGCATCACGAATTTATGCGGATCGGTTTCCCAATCGAGTGCAACCAACCCCTCGTGCCTTTGTTAATGTAGTACAAAGGGCTCGTGAATCAGGTGACTTAAGACCTCACAGGGGAGGGCATGCCGGTGCTCCAAGACCGCACGATCAAATACACGTCCACACTGAAATACTTGTTGGGAGGATACTTTATAAAACATGTTTTTTTAAATTTTTTTTTTATTTTTACACATATTTTGGTTTATCTTCCTTCTACAATCATTATCCGAAAATTAATGACTCAACTTCAAAGTCACCCTGTATATTGCAACGCTTAGGCGGCTGCCGCTTTGCCGCGCTGCATCTTTGTTGTGCCAGGGCGTAAATGTACTACGAATAGGATATAGGTGGCTATATTAAATGTTAGATGGTAACTCAAGTATTCCACTTCAGTTTCTCAAGTACGATTTGCTTTTCTACGAATCAGAGCAGTTTTTCATAAACAAATTATCTCGGCTAGACCTTCTACTAGATTTTTGCATTCTCCGGTTCTAATCAATATAAGCTGAAATTTTGAAACATATATGTGATACTTTACCTACACTATTATGTTGCAGTTTATAGAATGATTTGTTAGCGTTCTTATTGTGCTCGTAATAACGTAATGATCGTTTTATTTTGTTAATTTGTACCTATCTAATATATATCCAACAAGCGTAGCTACGTTATAGTCAAGCGGAATCGCATAACAACCCTTTGTTGCGCGAGTCAGTAGACTACACAGTCGAGTAAGTTCGCAAGTACACAAGGCCGCGGCTCGCACTGTGGACAAAATTAAATCGTGCGACTTTAGGTCGAACAAAATTATAATTCTTCTTCAATAACCAATCCCAAAATTAATACAATTCAAAATTGCCGAATACTAATTTGCTCTCCCTCCTTCCTTCCTTCCTTTCTTCTTCCCTTCTTTCTCCCTGACTTTTTTGGTATCCGGGTAACCAGACCTGACAGACCTACTGACTTAAAAGACTTCAACCAAGAGCAAAGGTCCTACGGATCGCTCTGACAGACAATGACGAATAGAAACCTATCTATGTCACTGTTTTTGCTGTGATATTGGTATATATAGCGCGTGTTTACATAGTATGCATTCGATCGCTGCCATCTGTAGGTATTTCGGTTGTAAAGGGTGTCTCAATATGAGCTCCGGATTTGATTTTCAAGAAAAACACAATTTCTTTTCGAATTAAGCGAGTATTTATATTTCAACATGAATCGGAATAGTTGCGATTAAACATGAAATAGGACATCCGGTAAATGACAACCTCGAAAGCTCTGGCACAGGGTTAGTCTTGTCTTAAAATTCTGGACAATGTTTTCACATAACTGTGGCTTTATTTCGTCGCTTACGCGCCGTATCTCTTCTTTAAGGCGTTCAACTGCTTGTGGCTTGTTCGCATACATCTTTTCCTTCACATAGCCCCTACGACTTTCCGGTCATGCAACGGTATTTCGTGGATCTCATGTGGATTTTCCGTCTCCCAAATGCACCAGTTTTGCTTCCAAAAATCAGGTTCAGCATCAACCATGCGAGCAACTGTTTGGGCGTATTCTAAGCGACATAGACGGCCAGTTGTCAATATTTTTTGTGTTACCTGCACCTTATAAGGAAATAAATGCTGAGCGCGGTGACGATACGACACTTTTGGGTTCTGGGCAACGCTGTCTCTGACCGCTTCAACCAATTAATTGGAACGTCTTGGCCGTTGATGAACGGTATGTTGAGATCTCCCACTGTCCCGTTCTCAAGAAAATTCCAAACCAAACGACGGATAGTGTTGTCAGACGGTGCCTGTTTGCCGCGATATTTTCGACCATATGTACGTTGCGTTAACACAACTGAACGACGATTTTCAATGTACAGTGTGACTATTTCGGTGTAAAGCGATTCATGACTAAAATTGTAGTGAATTGACGTTTCAGAAACACGTATAACCAAATCACTCGGTAAATATCAAAGTCATTCTTAGATTATTTAGAAAATAAACAATAATATACAAACTGATATAGATCTTTATTTTTTAAATATACATAAAATTGTACAACAAACAGTTAACTATTATAACTATTTTACATTATTTACATTTATGTTACATTTTAAAAATATTTTTAAATCTTACCTCTGAGATCTAAACATCAACTTCATGTAACACGCGGCCGACGTTTTTGCCACATATTTGATCTTAGATCCAAATATCACAAGATACCGTTCATAAAAAATATAAAAGATGATTTTTTACTGTATGATGGAATCTTTCCAAAATTACTAACGTATATTGACAATAACGAATTGAATTCTAAAAAGAGTAAGTATTATAAGCTAGGTTTACAAAATATATGTGAACAAAAATTAGTTCAACTTGTATTTTACAATTTGCTATAAGTAAATTGTGATGTTAGAAATCAAAACAAGCTGTCGCTTTTAAAAAGAACAAAAACACTATACAGAATGTCCCAGAAATAACCCACCATAGTGAAAGAGGAGGTAGATTGGCTGCAGATCAATCAGATAAAATCGATATTACCTTAGCAAAAGTTTTATAGTTTTCGAGATATCGCCACTTTTAAGTTTTTTCAAAAAATCCCTACTTTTTGCTTCTTTTTTGCCTATTATGGCTATTAAGAACTTCTAACTCATGAGTTTTTTCCTAAGTTGGTTGAGACAACCGAGTATTCATTTAATTGAAAACTAGCATGCTAAAAAAAATAATTCATTTTATTTCAATGTGAAAACATTTACTCAAGTTTGACTAATTATTGGAAAAAAAAATGCAACAGACTAAATCGGAAAACGATCTTAAAAACTAGCCTATTTAATGCTCTTGTAAAAATCATTTATAGGTTCTTACTACTAAAAATTGAATAATTCCAAGCTTTGTCATTGAAGCCGTAATACTTGCGAAATACTACAAATAAAAAATAAGTGCAGCAGTCTTTTGTAACCAAATCACTAATGAATGAAACGACCTGAACAGCGAAAGACCTAAATAGCACGTGTGTAGCACTAACACAAGGAGCAGTACTAAATTAACCCTGCGAGTGCGGTGCGCAGGTACCGCCTCTGTTCCTCGAGGTGACATAATGCCTCCGATCAAACAATGAACGTGAGAGCGAGATAGTCAATGACATGTTTAGGTCGTTTCATTACTTAGTCATTTGGATACAAAAGACGGCTTCACTCATTTTTTAGTTGTAGTATTTCGTAAGTATTAAGACTTCAAGGACAAAGCTTGGAATTATTCAATTTTTAGTAGAAAGAACCTACAAAAATAATATATCTACTATTTTTAAAAGAGCATTAAATAGGCTAGTTTTTAAGATCATTTGCCGATTCAGAATGGTACATTTTTTTCACAGCAATTAGTCAAACTTTGGTAAAGGTTTCCACATTGAAACAAAATGTATTATTTTTTTAGCATACCGTACTAGTTTTCAATAAAATGAATACTCGGTTGTCTCAACCAACTATTAATGGTAGCCCAGGAAAAAACGCATAAGTTAGAAGTTCTTAATAGCCATAACAGGCAAAAAATGAGCAAAAAGTAGGGATTTTTTGAAAAACCTAAAAGTGGCAATATCTCGAAAACTAGAAAACATTTACTGAGGTCATGTTGATTTTATCTGATTGATATGAAACCAATCTACCTCCCATATCACTCTGGTGTGGTATTTCTCGGACACCCTGTATAATAGTCACTGGAATGGACCATCATTTTCTCTAGTAAATCAATCATTAACAGTAACCAATATTTTAATTGGTTTAGAAACATCTTGAACCAATTCCAGGGTTTCAAAACACAGTACAAAGGCGAATTTTTTATATTTACTATATTTATTACATTGCAGTGGCTTAAGTTTTCTTCTTACTTCCATAGTAGAAATTCCCTTCTTCAAAATTATTCAGTGAATTCTAAGAGAAATAAGTCTTTTGTAATACCTAAATTGATGTTAAATCTGATATATTGCACCTACAAGTAATATTGGTGAGGCCACGTTTTTTATTTATTATTGAAGTTCAGTGTAAAAATATCAGCCTGTTTTGATTTGTTTGATGTAATTATTTGTTCATATTTTCATTATAATGAAGTAATCATTTATAATATTACACTTTAGTTAATAGAAATAGAAATACTGTTACTGCAAATACACCAAAATACAAAATACTTGTTTGCTTCGTTAATACGGAGTATAGTCTGACCATATTAGACGAAAATACCCCTGGTTTGCGAAATAATTGTAAAGCCTGGTTTTGTTGCTGCAAGTTGGTCAAGGGGGTATTTAAAAGATAGACGCATCAAATGGTTACACCAATTTGGGAATACTTTTTATTCGACAACAAAGAATGAGAAAACGTGTTTTTTGGGATTCAATCGAAAGTGTTGACAGGAACGACAAAACTCTTCATATAAGATTTTTAGGTATTTATGGGACCTATAAAATGAGACCACACGTAAAAAGGTCCGACTAACAGCAAAACAGTTTTGGCCGGAAACCTGAGCAAAATGCAGGTTTTGGCACTGGTTGGTAATGCGACGCAGATACTTGAAATTCTTCAAATCCGTGGACCTCATACTTCTAAATAACCAAAACAAAATTGGAGTAGATTGGTGGAGTAGTCTTTGAGAATTTCCAATTGTTTATCACAAATTACCTGTCTTCCGGCACTCACTAGTAATTTATTGAGCAATATACAGAGTTTGTTCAAAGGGAATTTTATAGAAAAATACACTAGTTTACCTTGCCTATATGAATTGCAAACCATTCCGGAAGAGAAATGTTATTTTTATGCAAAAAAGGATGGGTTACGTTTTTTCTTCTAAACAAATTCAAACATTGCGTATTTGTGAGTAATTCGCAATGAAAGATGATAAACACATCTGCTTTGTTATAAAATGTGTATAGTGACGTACTATATGTTTTTCGAATATCGTAGCGCATTTGTTTATTTACTCACAAATAGGAAATGTTTGAGTTTCTTTAGAAGAAAAAACGTAACCTTTGTTTTTCGCATAAAAATAACATTTATCTTTCAGAATGGATTGTGATTCATATCGGCAAGGTAAACACATGTACATATTTTGCTATTAAATGCTCTTTGAACGAACACTGCATATTGTTCAATAAACTAGAAGTGATAGCCAGAAAACAGGTGTTTTGGTATAAAAATTAGGAATTCTCAAAAACTGCGTGACCTATTTACTCCAATTTTGTTGTTGTTATGAATCCTACGGATTTAAACAATTCTAGTAGTTGCGTGAAATTGTCGTCGTATTACCAACTAGTGCCAAAACCTGCATTTTGCCTCGTTTTTACGTGTGGTCTCATTTTGTAGGTCTCATACATACCTAAAAATTTTGTTTAAATATTTTTTCCGTTCCTGTCAACACTTTCGATTGGATCCCAAAAAACACGTTTTTCACAAAAATTAGTGTACCGATTTTATCCGTCCATGTTTTAGATACCCCCTTGAACAACTTGCACCAAAAAAACCTGACTTTACAATTATTTCGGGGAAATTTGCTAATATGATTAGACTAGTATTCCAAATACTGTCTTAATGATACTGAAATAATCATGATAGTAAGATAACATTTATTCCACTCGAAGGGCTGAAACACTTGAAATAAGAAGCTGTCATTTTATTGAACTAGGACTGCAGCCATATAAAATGACTTTTCCGATGTTTATAGTAAGAACTTGCAGGAATTAAAAAGCCTAGTATTGAATACTTAATGGTCTCTTACTGAATTCAGGATGACTGATTTCAACAAAATGTAATCTTCTCCATACTAGAATAGCACAAATCCTGAATATCATAAAATCGGCACGGGTGAAGTTTGCTCCTCACGTTGCGATAAAAAAATGAGTTTTATGTGGTTTTTAAAGAGACTATGAGGGGTAAAAACTTCCTTAGATGAAGTACAGACTCCTCTTTAGTACTTTACGTTTACATTGTTTTTTTGAAGATCTTTATAACCAACAACGAAGAATCTATCCTTAAGTCTCTAGTTGAGGAGCTAACTTCAAATGTTTTTTTTTTAATCGGTTGAATAAGTCTTCAGACTAGTCGAATAGAAAAATCGCAGTCTGATGGGAAATACTGACATTATATACTACATTTTTTCTATAAAACATTCGTCCAAGAAGTTCTCCAGTGAGTGGTACAAATGTGGACGGACAAGACCAAGACTGTGGTCCTCATCTGGGTAAGACTGTAAAGGAAATTAGTATTAATAAAATATATTTTATAAAAAAAATGCTGTTAGTGGTCGGGAGCAGGCCTAAATAATATAAGTTTTGTCTAAAAAACTGACGTGATGAATTTAATATATTCATCCGCTTTTCAGATAAAGGTTTCATTGCTTTCTATGGCCTCACGAAGTATGGAATATGAGTCTACTTGAGTATTTAACGAATTTACCAAATTTTCCGTATAGCCAAATAGAGTGCGGTTCAACGGTTATTGCATGCCCACCAGGGCATTTATATTTCTAATTTTTTGATACCTTCGGAGAATTTGGTGAGACAAAAAAGAATTCAAGAAAATCGATGCCTATGATTTCTTCGCCCTTTTATTTTCGCTGCTTATTGGCGAGAAAGTATTGCAATCACAAAAAAATTCGAAACTGAGATATCATGTTTTTTAAATATTATACGTTCATTTGAAAACTTCAAATCACGGATTTATCGGAAATCACTGATTAAAGAAAGAACGCCGAGACACGTCAAAAGATTTGTCAAGGGGGACAACTTTATAACCAAAAACTACTTCATCCCCTTTCATCCTCGGTCCCCAGGGTCACTCCTTTAAAAATTTTAAATAATAAGAGGTATCGAGTAATAGCTCGTTTAAAAGGTATTTCGACGTACTCTATTATGACGTTTGATTTTTTAAAATCAGTCGATGTGTTTTCGAGAAAATTAGAAAAACTTTTGTTTATCTTAATTTGTTTAGATGGAAAATAAAAACACACGAAAATATCACTTTTTGTTTCAACAGGTGTTCAAAATGTTGCCGTTAGGGTTTGCCATTCGTTTATAATTTAAAACGGAAACTTCCAACATAAACAGCAATTCGGAAGATTAGACGTGGGCAACAACCAAATAACGACCCGATTTTTTCATCATTCTTTTCATCAACACAGATATCCTCGGCGAACTGTAATTATTGTTATACCTGTTTAGTTATTTCTTGCTAAGGGAAAGAAAGAATTAAATTTACTGTCAGTTACCTTTGTGACAATCTTGGGATAGTGAAAATTAATTTATTGATTCCAAAATGGTTTACCTACTAGCCGAAAGAGTGGAAATCATTCTAAATTATGGTGCCCAAAATCAATGTGCTCGGCTCGGCAACATATTGAAATAAAAAGCGAAATTCTCGTGTTTTTGTTTTCTACCTGGATAAAGTAAGGTAAATAAATATTATTCTAATTTTCTCAAAAACGAATCGACCGACTTTAAAAAATCAAACGTCAAGGTTAAGTACTTCGAAAGACCTTTAAAACAAGCTATTACTCGATAGCCCTTGTCATTTAAAATTTTCAAGGGGAAGACCCTTGGGGACAGAGGGTGAAAGGAGGTGAAGTAGTTTTTGGCTAAAAAGTTGTCCCCCTTGACAAATCTTTTGACATGTCTCGGCGTTTTTTCTTTTAATCAGTGGTTGATATGGCACTCACTTTCGTCGAATTGTCTGTCGGTCCGTCCGCCAATCCTTGGCCCTCCTATAGCTTGGAAAGTACTGCTCGGATTTGGAAGAACTGTTTTGCACAAGGTTATTACTATGCCAAGGGCAAAAAAAGCTTTGTGGTGGCGAAGCTAAGGCCAAAAAAGGAAACAGATTTTTTTTTTGTTAGTATACTTCATAGATTTCTCCGTGCATTTGCCCTTAAAGCTTAGAATGATGGCGAAATGTTTTCGATACGCGTCTCTGCTTCTGCTCTCTGAGTTCAGCGGCGGTCGTCCGATCTCGATAAGTGTCGATCATGTGGTCAAGTACTACCGTTAAGGGACTAATTGTAAAGGCCTGTTTGACTGGCTTGAACCATTTAATTTCTCTGTTATACATGTCCGGTACTATTTTTTTCTCAGAAGAACTAACTTGTGATGAACATAATCCTTCATGAACTAATGACAGCGTTGCGTGGGAAGTGCACAGTTAGCCTACTTTACGCCATTTTTTTGAGTACTGAATAGTGGATTGGTAGAGAAAATATTTGGAATGAAAACAAAATTAGGTGGAGCGAATTTTGACCTACCTGTTGTCTAAAAAGTATATCGTTCACTTCTAACACCTTGGACCACATCATTGATTGCTGGTAGTGAACATTATCGTCGTAGGTGCCATGTATCAGGTAGTACTCTTTATCTCTCAGGCCTTCATATTTCTTCAATAGCTGAGCTGCTTCATAACCTTTCAGGTTATCTTCTAGTGTCGGTAAGCCCATGAACCTTTCGGTGTATATTGAATCTGAAAGAGACGAGTAAATATAATAATATAATACTCTTCTCTTTGAACAAAAACAAAATAAAATGTTTTTAATTCTCAAGGTAGACATTTCCTGAGCTCTGTGTGCCCCTGTAGCCGAAGCTATCTTGATTGCTAATGATTAAGCCTGGTTCTGCAAACGACAGCGGAAGCTAGAAGCTAAGGAAAAGAGGCGCATTTTGTCAGATAACAGGAGAGATGCAAATTGCCATGGTGCATGGACAAGAAGGCAGATATTAAATCTTGGGAATAAATTGCTATTCTGCACAGTTCATCACAGGATATGGTTGTTTTGACAGCTACCTGAAGATGCTAGGAAAGAGGGAGTACACGCATATATCCATTGCAATCCATTGCAATACTCTTAATCATCTATTTAAATGTGGCAGATGGGTTAAAGACAGCTGGAATT
Organism: Acanthoscelides obtectus; assembly: GCA_963669975.1. Lineage (NCBI taxonomy): Eukaryota > Metazoa > Arthropoda > Insecta > Coleoptera > Chrysomelidae > Acanthoscelides > Acanthoscelides obtectus. Next base: position 89,929,896 of record CAVLJG010000001.1, read on the forward strand.
TACGCTCGGCGAGAAGCTCCCTGCTGACAATTTTGCCAGGCATGTAAGCGAGGGCCAATGGGTTGATATTAAACCTATAGTGAGACAAATGATGCTGAGCAAGGTGCAGGAGAACAAAAATGCATCAAGGAACAAAAATAGGTTCCTTTTTGGCGCAAGGGTGCCCACCATGAAGAAATGTTGCAAGCATCCCTATGGTGGGTGGTGTAGTGAACTACGAGCCCCTTCCCACTTCAGTTGGCCCAACTATTGAAATCTTAGTTTTTTTCTTATCGAACACAAATAATAAAAATGTAGCATGGTGTTATAGGTTTAAAATACAATGAATATTTTGATAATATACAGGTATAGTAGAAAACACTAACTTTATCACTCCTTAATCAAATTTGCAGCATAAAAAGAACACGTTGCAATTACAGCATATCAACCTATTTTCATTTCAATGCAAAATAAGTCTATAACGCATAGGTGGCTGTGAAAAATAAAAGCCATGACAATTGTTTTTATTAATCACAGCTGTCAGAATACGTTTAAAATAGTTTTGGGTAGTTAAGGTTTTCAAAATGGGTAGAGGAAAGGTTATTAGTGAGAAAATTCGGTTACTGATAATTAAATGTTTTAATTCTGGGAAATCAAACTCAGAAATTGCAACTTTGTTAGACTTATCGCGGTACAGTGTGAGAAATATTGTTAGAAGATATAACGTAACTGATTCAGTTAATATTAAGCAACGATATGTGAAAAAAGTAATATCACAAATGCCGACCGAAGAGCATTAATAAGAATAATCGTGAAAAACAGGCGTGCCAATTATTTACAATTAAGTGCTCTATGGAGTGACGCTGTTGGAAGAAGAATTTCGAGGTCCACAACTCATAGAGAGGCCCACAAACTGGGATTTAACACTTGCAAGGTAAGCTTTCTTATAAAAAAAAGTGAAGTAAACATCCTAAAGTTACACAACTTGTTTATAGGCCAAAGAAAAGCCACTATTAACTTCACCGCAAAAGAAAAATCGGCTTAGATGTTGTGTTGGTGACAGTCGCAGTAGAGTTATTCGCAAAAAAATGAAGCATTCCATGTTGACTGTCTGAAGAGAAAAGTGAAATTTCCAGCATCCATTATGGTCTGGGGCAGTATGTCATCAAAAGAAGTAGGAAAACTTCATTTTATTGATGGAAATGTGGATACAAACAAATATTTGGCAATTTTAGAAGAATCGCCTTTACCAGTGATGGAAGAATGCTTGACATCCGGCCAAGATTTTGTGTTTCAGCAAGATGGTGCAGCGTTCCACACCTCAAAAAAGGCTACAAAATCGATGGAAGAGAATAATGTACCACTTTTGAAATGGGTTTCTAGCAGTCCAGATCTGTCACCTATTGAAACTTTGTGGCACGAGATGAAAAAGGTTCTATGACAACATCCTGCTCATACAGTCACCGATCTGAGACAAAAGCTTCAAGAAATATGGGATTATTTTACACCAAATTTTTGCCAAAACTTGGTTAACACTATGCCCCAAAGAATTTCAGCAGTAATAAAAAATAAAGGTGATGTTACCCAATGGTAATCTTTCAATTGTTGCTTTGTTAACTTCGCGTATTTATTCGTACATTGTTTATTTGTTCAGATGTGCTATTAGTTATAGGTCTAAGTGATTTCAAATATGTATTTTTTACGAATATAATTTATCTAAAATGTTTTTGAGAAAATAAATTGTTTTAGAAGTAAATAGTTTCGTCATGTTTAGTTTATAAAGGCATATTTTGGAACAAATCTTGAAGTGTGCCAACTGAAGTGGGAAGGGGCTCGTATTTATTGCTAAATTGCATTCTTCAATTATTACATTAATTTTCTCAGACAATAGAACACCCTTAAATATTCGCGTATCATTAAGGAATGGTGTATCCAAGTTTCATCTACAGTAAGTAATCGGCTCCAAAACTCGGATTTATTGCGTCTAGACTGCACCAACAGAGCGTTGGAAATGTTCATTCGAACACATTTTTGGTCAAACGTGAGCAGACGTACATTGCTTCCCAAGCTTTTACGACCACGTTTAAATTTAGCTACTCAACATTGTACTGCGATAAATGATGGTTTAGAGTCCCCATACACAGAATCCAACTAATCTTTGATTTGCGTGGACGTATTGCCTTTCAAAGGCAAATATTTAATGACAGCTCGATACTCGAGTTTGTCCATTTTCATAAAAACACTCACATCAACTCATTCAAACGACTGTTACATAACAACTGCGCGTCCAAAATGTTAGAAACTTTGGTGAGTAACTGTCAACAGGTGAACAGCGAAATTCACTAGCTTTTATTTACGAGTGTTGCCATATTCACGCTGACGTCGGAAACTATTCAGACCGCCCTCGTATGTGATGTTGAAACTCTTGGCGATTTTCCGCATATCATTGCCCATAACAAACGGTCATTGTTACAAAATATCTTGACCCTAACCCTAAGCCTACCTGCTTTGCGGCTCATCAATTTAGGTTGTTCTTTGTAAAAAAATTGCTTGGTATCACTTTTTTATCAAAAAAATTATCATGGTTATTCCTAGAGGTCAGCGAGACCCCTGAATGGCAAAATATTTTCTCAAATTTCAGTATGCACCTAGTTGGGTGTTTGATTCGCTTCGAACAAAGTTTGCTCGATCACATTAAACAATAAAGTTCCTTAGTAACATCTCTCTAAAGATGACCGTTTTCGAGCAATGCGCGATTAAATGTTAGAGGGGCCCTATAAATGGGTATCTTCACTACTCGAAAACTCAGCTAAAAATTATTATCTTTCACTTCTCCTACAAGACTCCAGAGACTAATTCAGCTCAGTCTATTTTAAAGCAATTTTTGTTTCCTTGTTAGGCCAACAAGAGGCGAACTTTTGACTTTCGTAGACTACTGATAAAAGCTGGTAGGCGAATGGTTAGATTCAAGATACTTTTCGACAACGACAGTGTGTTATAAGCAATGATTTAGCGGAAAATCCACTATAAGGATAGATTAAAAAAATGACGTTGCGTCAGAAGTGAGAAGATTATTTATAATTACTTACCGTACAATGCCCAGTCGGTAACAGGTGCCACTGAAATGCCACATTTAAAAACTTTCTGTGAATCCGTGGCTAATGCCATGCCAGCTGCGTATCCACCATAGCTCCAACCCCATATTGCTGTCCTCGAAGAATCCACGTAACTCAAAGTATTTTGTATCAACCTGAAACAAAGATTTTGTCAAGTCTGCTATCTTGAATTTACTTTCCTTTTCTTATATACTAAAGCAGCCGCGCAGGCAGAAGCCTAAATGCCGGGACACCGCGGCTGCTATGATGATCCCAAAGAAATTTTGTTAATCTGATTTTTAACTGCCTATAAAGTCAGTAGAACTGGGAAAAGCTTTCTCCTGTAGATTGTTGCACAATCTCGACACCCTCGGAACAAAGGAGCGGTTGTATCGGTCAGTTCTGGACGTACGAAGTTCGACACGGTTAGGATGGGAGGCGGGTCGGTCTGGCAGTCACATCGTGCGGTGGCATCATGGAAGAGAGCTCTGAGGAGCAAAGCCCCTGGGTGTAGCGGCAGAAGAGAGCGCCGGTGCGAAAGGGTCCCGAGACTGTCTGTTAGAGAAGAGTCATCGATCAGTCGGACAGCCCTCCTCTGGGCAGCATCAAGCATAAATAGTGTAGTCGGGGCGGCAGCACCCCAAACATGTGAGCAATACTCGAGGCTAGGCCTTATCTGGGCCTTGTATAGAGTGAGAAGGTCTTGCGGAGAAAAGTACTTCTTAGCCTGGGGACTTCCGGTGGAACTGGTGGTCCAATATTTCAACACTGTTCCACAGATAATTAGAATTTGCACATAGAATATTTACGCGTGATTCAAACAGTGGCAATATTTATCGAGCAAAGACTCTTATCAAGACATTGAGAATGAAATTAATTACAGTTGAGTCTTTGAAATTATGCAGGGCGCTCCGCGCTCTGTGGAATCGTGGTGTAGGGAAGTCGATCTTTCTGTCAACGCTGGAAAGACCGAGCTGATCCTATTCACTAGGAGTAGAAGGCTTGACGGGCTTGTTTTGCTGACCTTCTTTGCGACTAGATTAGTTCTATCCCAATCAGTAGAATATCTAGGAATTCTCCTGGACTGCAAACTGAACTGGTGATGTGTTGTCGGTGTAAGATGGGAACTTAAATCCAAAGTGGAACACTGGCTCTACACGACGATAGTACGTCCATCTCTCTTGTACGGCTCTCTGGTCTGGTGGCCTTGCATTGGAACTGAGACAACTAAGGCCAAACTCAATAAAATTCAGCATTTGGCCTGTATTAGCATAACAAGAGCAGTGCGTACAACGCCAATGAGTCCAATGCTCCAAGCTCTGCTGGATCTCCCACCGTCGGACCTAGTGATCCGCAGTAAAGCGAGAGTAGACGCACATCGACTGTGGAGTCAGAGCAGCTGGGCCTTCATGAATCCTCTCAAGGGTCATACTGCCATCTTAGTCGAGCTACAAGGGTGATCTCCTTACCCCTAAGTATCGCTTCAACCGCAAATTTGATGTGGAGTATCCAACGAAGGAGAAGTGAGACGCCGGTAGCCGGAGGCTCTCCGGAGTAAGGGGGCAGGTCTGGTACACGGACAGCTCAATCACCGAAGAGGGCTCGGGCACCGGAGTCTCTGGGCTTAGAACTAGGCTATCTCTGGCTCTTGATGGGTACACAACTATTTTCGCGATTCTGACTTGTGTATCCCGAATTTTGGAGGAGGAAGAACCTAGGAGAAGAATAACAATCTTCTCCGACAGCCAGGCTGCAATGAAAGACACTAAGTGCTTGTAATATTACTTCGAGTCTTGTATTGCAATCCAGGGAAGATCTGGATCGTCTCGCAGTAAAGCATCGGGTATCGTTAATGTGGGTACCGGGGCACGCTGGGATAAAGGGCACTGAAACGGCGGTCGCTCTGGCGAAGACAGGATCAGCCATCAAGCTCGTTGGTACAGAGCCAGCTTCAGGAGTGCCCGCGCAAATAGTTAGGAGGAAAATGGAGAAGTGGATTGCAAGACAACATTCTCAGAAATTGCGAAGTATCTCCAGACATCAGACACGGGAACTCATTGTAGGGCCCAGCGCTAAGGATGGATATTTCTGCTTATCTTAGATAGATAGAGCCAACCTAAGCCTGCTGTTGGGACTGTTGTCTGGCTATAACAGGTCAAGGAGCCACCTGCACGTGATGGGGGTGGCTGAGGATCCCTTGTGTAAGCGCTGCAGGGTAGAGGAATAGAGCTCGGCGCACGTTCTGTGTCACTGAGAAGCTCTGAGCTACTACAGGTAGACTATACCGGGGTCCACTACCTTGGACCCCCAGCACGTCAAGGAGCTTGGACTCAAGGCCAAACTCAAGCACCCATAAATGAATCTTCAGATGAGCTAGACCCCATGTTAATGCGAAGACTACGCTGGAACTGACAAGAGGCCGGTTTTATTTGCTTTTTTCTCATCAGCACTGTGTCCATGACCAGAGCCGAAATTCGGTACCGCTCGTCGCTGGTTGCCGGTAAGCAGGAAACCAGCTTTCCCTGCGTTTTCGCCCTTATGTTGTCTGGAATGCCTCTAACTTTATGTTTCATTCATTCATTCACTTACAGTTGAAGTTGTATTTACGAACTCGAATTGAATTCGGTACATACAGGGTGTTTCAGTTTATTGTTGCATAACTTTAAGATTTGATAGAACTTTTAAAATTAATGCATAAAGTCTATATAAACATGGGTCGGAAAATGCGGGGCTTCCGAAATACAGGGTGTTTAAATTTACTTTTTAAAATAGTTTTTTTTAAATATTTCGAACAATATTTGATGTATAACAGTGAAAATTGGTATACAAGGGTTTTTTGGTACGACAAAACGAACCATGGGCATAGTTTTACTGTAGCCGCTAGAGGGCGCTCTTTACTGTACCTATAGTCTATTAGAATGACCGAAAATTTTTTCTTAGTGCAATTTTTTGCTTTTTGAATAAAAAAACTGATTCTTTGCACTTTTCAACATAAAAAAGCTCTCCTGTGAGTTTTCGTTATAGTTAGCCGTTTTTGAGATATTTCGATTTTTAAGGTTCGATGCATTTTTAAATATTTATGGAAAAATAATATTTTTTTTACATTTCCGATTTGGGCATTACAAGTAATTCAGATGATTGTTTAGATTGTGTTTTTAAACACAGCAATAATTCCTAACTCCAAATAAACACAAAAAAACAGAATTTTAATTTGTTTAATTTTCCAATATTATTTTTAACAAATTAAATTAATTATTTACAATTAAAATGGTATTGGATAGTTAGGACAAACATACAAAATCTAAAGTAGTTGCTCGAAATGTACACCCAATTGTTCAATACACAATTCACATCTACGAATGATCGAACGTGGTATAGCATTATTCAAATAATGCCTTATTTCATCACATGCATTCCTGATTCTGTCTATTATCATATCTCTTGTGGTTACGGGAGTCTGGTATACTTTTTCTTTTAGAAATCCCCACACAAAGAAATCTAATGGATTTAGGTCAGGGGATCGTGGAGGCCAGGCGACTGGTCCTCAACGGCCGATCCATCTTTCTGGATAATTTTCGTCCTGCCAGTTTCTAACTATTCTCGAATAATGAGCTGGACAACCATCAAGCTGGGACCAGGCCAATCTTCTTAAATCTAACATAACATCATCCCAAATATTTGCATGTTCAGCTTTTAAAAATCCCAAGAAGGTCGCAGTATTTAACCTTGCAGGCAAAAGGTAGGGTCCAAATAGTCGATTACGGTAAGATACCAATCCACACGTTGCCACTAAATTCATGCTGAAAATTTCTTTCCCGAACTGCATGGGGATTTTTATGCGACCAAATATGTTGATTATGATAATTTACCACTCCACGTCTAGTGAAGAAGAACACGGTGAACATGGCTTGCTGAAATTCCCAAGGCACCAGAAACTCTCCTAACACGGATCTCTATCAAACTCACGCAGAATCATGCGGGTAAATCTGCGCTGACGAACATTTATGTTTTGATCCCTTTGGAGATTTCCAAAACCATTTTCAATTATTTGGCGATGCACTCTTACAAATACTGAGCAAGTTGGATGTCGTCTGTTTGGAAATCTTCGTGCGTATTCTCTGGCTGCTTCTGTTGCGTTTCCATTTACAAAGCCATACACAAAATGAACATCCGCTAACTCTTGATTGCAGAATAAAAATGGCATTTTTATAAAACTTACAAAAAAAAACAGGTAAAAGAAACTAAATTTCGTGCATTCACAATTGCAAAAAAACGTTTCAGGTTTCAACAGACAACAAAACTAACTGTCAACTAATTGACGTTTAACCTTATTCTGCTTTCAATTTCAAAAATATTTGCAGGCACAGCCTACTTCTAAAAATTATCGAGATACTGACTTTTTAACGTTATTTTATCATAAATAATTAAAAATGCATCGAACCTTAAAAATCGAAATATCTCAAAAAACGGCTAACTATAAAAAATTTTTCTGTCATTTTAATACACTACAGGTACAGTAGAGAGCGCCGTCTAGCGGCTACAATAAAACTATGCCCATGGTTCGTTTTGTCGTACCAAAAAACACTTGTATACCAATTTTCACTGTTATATATACATCACATATTGTTCGAAATATTTAAAAAAAACTATTTTAGAAAGTAGATTTAACCACCCTGTATTTCGGAAGCCACGCATTTTTCGACCCATGTTTATATAGACTTTATGCAGTAATTTTAAAAGTTCTATAGCATCTTAAAGTTATGCAACAATAAACTGAAAGACCCTGTATACACCTACGGAAAACGCGGGTAGTTATCTACTCTAAATTTAATGCACGTCAGCAGTGATCAGCATTATCTTTCTGGATCAAGTTAAACAAAAGGCCTGAAACTAGGGTACTTCGACTTCTACAAGAGACATAAATAATAGTTTAAAATACTAAAAAACATGCTTTTATAGCTAACCGAACTAAAAATTAGAAAATAATTTTTAATTACAAAGAGTTTATATTACAGAAGTAATTCATAGTAACTAGTGTGGGGTGCTTAATGTATTAAATGTTACAATCATTTTATTGGCAACTATCTATGAGAGGAGAGTTATGAAAATGTAGTAAAATGCACCCCACGCTTTTTACTCTGAATTGAATTATTCTGCTAATAACTTAAATTTTATCATAATTTTATTGTGAGGCCATTATATTTATGATTGATTGTTCGACCATATATTACTGTAATATAAACTCTTTGTAATTAGGAATTATTTTCTAATTTTTAGTTCGGCTATTTTCGGTGATTTTTTTAGTCTTTTAAACTATTATCTGTTTTTCATTTTTTAGTTTGATTTATCAATTATTTTTTTTGTGGACATGTCATGATATTGCATGGACATCGGTCCTTGAAACGTGTGCTAGGTGTCAAATTAATCAAACTTCTGGAAATTGGTAAAACTTGTGATCAAAGATTCCGTTACATATATACATAGTTACATATATACGGGTCAAGCTAATAAAAGTGTGTCATAAAAAATACAAAAAAGGTATAACAAAATCTGCGGATGGAACTCACGACTCCTGGTTTACAAAGCCAGAGTGCTCTGCCACTGAGCTACAGAGGCTTGTAGCTTGAGTGTTCGTAAAGCGGCGTTTGAAATCCCTAGCTTTTTATTAGCATATCCGCTTTAAACATAATTTTTCTTATAAGGATAATGGAAAACTGTTATTAAATCATTGCATTGTCATCGGTCCTTGATACGTGTATACAGGTCAAGCTAATAAAAGCGTGTTAAAAAGGTAATGAATTTCTATGCCACCTAATGGAACTGTTAGACAAAGATGCACTTTTGTCAGATGAATCCTATGTAAAGATGAATTTGAATGCTAAAATGTTCTTAGAAAAAGTTTAAATGCGTTTTACTTTGAGCTTGTTACAAAAGTTACTTCTAATATTATTGTCTCCATGCTGTTCCTTTGAAACCCCTTGATTAAGTGTGGATCATTTTCCCATACCATCCGGCATATTTGACTATAGTGTTACCAAGAAATATTGTACACACAATAAAATGCTTACCTAGTAACATTGATTTGATCCTCAATCTCGACTGTTCCCAATTTCCTGTATCCAGAGAATAACATCTTGTCTCCCTTTAATCCAGATCCTCTGCCATCTATAGTAGCGTAGATTATACTTTTGTTGGATGCCAAATAGCTTCCCCAATCTAACACGAATCTGTCAACTACCTGGAAGGTGTCTGGACCTCCATACCTAGAAATTAAATAGCACTCACCATAAATTAAACAGGGACCGTACTTGAAAAATCATAAGTACTATACCGCTGACCAGGGGTTAATTCGGGATTTAGTCAAGATGGGAATTTGTGTCGATTTTGGTAGAAGTAAAGATCGAAACGAACACCGAATATTTTTGATATATGGTCTACAACCATAAAGTATTGGTGAATATACGATGGATGTCTTTGAAGTTTTGCATATGGAGACAAAACAACACAGTAGGTAGTTTTAAATGACTTTATTGTTTTTCGAAGTATTCTCCACGAATATTAATACACATCTGCAGGCGCTCGAACCAATTTTCGAAGCACTTATTCCACTAGTTTGCTGGCAGATCCAAAGTGGCATTTTTGAATGCGACAACTGCTTCTTCTGGTGACTGGAACCTTTGACCACGCAGTCTGTTTTTAATTTTCGAAAAAGTAAAGAAATCGTTAGGATTTAGATCGGGACTATATGGAGGATGGTCCAATAATTCCACGTTTTCTTCCTCGTTTCTTGGGCTGTGTGCGAGCTTGCATTGTCTTGGTGGAGGATGATTCTTATTTCGGGGTTGATTTTTCGAAGCTCGGCAAACAAATGGTAGTATACCAATCCGCAGTAACAGTTCTTTGCTCATTAAGAGGAATTGTTGCAATATGACCCGCTTTTGACACAAATGTCGCGATCATCTTTTTCGAAACACTTCGAGAACGGATGACTTTTGTTGGCTTTTCTTCACCTTGGAACACCCAAACAGCCGACTGTCGTTTACTTTCTGGTTCATAACAGTTTCCGGAATTGAAACGGTCAAGCGTTTTTTGATACCAATTAACCCTGGCTGCTTTCGGCTCTTCAGTCAACAGGTGGGGTATCCAACGAGAAACTTATTTTCCTACTCCTAATTCTTCATGTAAATTTTTTGAAATAAGGTCTTTGAGATCTTCAAGGACGCCTCAATCTCGCGATATGTCACATGTCTATGTTCAATAATGAGTTTGCGCACAGCATCGACGTTTTCCTGGATGACTGCCGTTTTTGGCGCACCCACCATGGGATCGTCGCTAAGACTCACCTGTCCACGTTTGAATTCTCCATACCAACGGGAAATTGTCGACTGATGTGGCGCTTCGTTGCCGAAAACAGACAGTAACTCAGCAAGTCATTCTTGTTGCGATAAAAAACAATTATGGCGCGAAAATGTTCTCGGTTGAGTTCCATTTTTCTAATGACTTGGTGACACTCAAAAATTCACTGTAGTGAGAACACTGCACGTTTTGTTGCGAAACTTTGAATTTAGGTTTACTAAAGAGTGAGGTTAAGATTCAGTACTGACGTTCGAACCGCGCGGCCTACTATGTTTCTATATGCAAAACCTAAAAGACATCCCTCGTAGTAAGCAATCCAAAAATGTCCTTTCGTGATATGCACCTTAAAAGGTAAAATATCTGGAAAGAGGTACGAAACTGCTGGAAAAACTAGTATATAAGGCTTTTGCTTTAAATGTGAATGACGAACTAGAGCAATAAAGTTTCAGAACTTACATAAATGAGAAACTTCACTTACACATTAACAACCATAGGGTACTTCGTTGAACCAGACTCGTCCAGATTTGGAGGTAACCTCAACATTACATTGGCTTTGAATCCTCCAGCAACGTCAAACGTCATTTTCCTGATTCTCACAGCATCCGTTTTATCTAAATAGTCTACCAATTCTTGATTGTCTGTCCAGTGAATTTTTAGCTTCTCATTCTTATTGTATATAGATACCTAGAAGACATAGGTCAATAAATATGAGGTTTCAAGTTTTTGGCATTCCTGTATGGTCGAGCCTCAAGATGTCGATGGTACGATCGATTCGGTCAGTTTTCATTTATGTTTTTGTATCAAGCAGATAGAATCTGAAAATGCTCGTTATTGTAAGTCTCCTGAAGTAATAGAGATTTCTATTGAAATCATAAGTAACAAGAATATACAGGGTGTTCCTTAATGATATCCGAATATTTGAGGGTGTGAATCTACATGAAAAATTAATGTTAGTTTGTTTTATAAACTATGGTCCAAAAATGCGTTCTTACAAAAACTGGGGGTGTTGAAGTTTTATGAAAAAATGGAAATTACTTAATATTTTCATAACCGATTTAGATATATCACTGATATTTAGTACATAGTAAAAGTTGATAAACATGCATAGTTTTCAATGCAAAAATAATTTTTAGCTTGAACAGTGGCGAGCGTACGGGTATTGACTTTGATAATTTTTAAGAAAAAAATTGTACGCCAATGGTTTTTTGCCAAATAAAAATTATTTATGAATTCCCCGTTCAATTTAAAACAAATGATCTCTCTTGAGTTGATTTTCTTGGATGTGCCATTTTTGAGTAAAAAAATAAAAACCGTTCTATTATCTAACTTGCAAAATTATTATTAATTTAATTGAACACATTAAAACATTAGCGGGAATGAACAGCAACAACAACTGACAACATAAACATAACATTGAAACCAACGAAATGATTACAAAAATTGTTGAAAATGGCCTCCTTCACTTAGTATGCATGCTTCCGCCCTCCTTCTCACGGAATTGGGCACTCGTTGAAATATCCCTGGAGTGTTTTTCATTCTATCACAAGCTGCAACTATTATTTCTCTTAATATCTCTACAGTGTTAGTGGGACTTGTGTCTTAAGATAGAACCACAAAAAGAAATCTAAACTGTTGAGGTCTGGGGACCCTGGTGTTCATTCTTGGGGGCCACCGCGGCCAATCCAACGATTTGGATAAACAGTTTGTAAATAATTACGAACCGCTATACTCATGTACCACATATTGTTTCTTATTACTAACGGAACATCATCAAGCAGCAAAGGCAACTGTTGTTGAAGAAAATTGTGGTAAGTCTGTCCATCAAGTCGTCTCGGCAAGAAGAATGGACCAATAAAGTGGTTGCCAATAATTCCTGCCCATACGTTAACCGAAAATTGGTGTTGGAAATGGGTTTCAGTTACGGCATAGGGATTTTCTTCTGCCCACAAATGATAATTGTGGAAATTCTGAATGACATTTCTAGAAAAGTTAGCTTCGTCCGCGAACAGGATCATTGATTCAAATTGCGGATTTTGTGTAATTTTTTGAAGATACCACTGACAAAAGATCACACGCATTGGAAAATCAATGGGAAGTAATGCCTGTACTCTTGAAATATGGCAAGGATATAACAAAAAATCCACTAAAGTTCTCCAAACAATTTGATGGCAAATATTGAAGTGTCTAGCGATCTTCCTCGTACTCGTTTCAGGATGTTCTTCGACTTGGTGCAGCATTGCTTCCTCAATTTCAGGTATTCTCACACTTAGAGGTCTACCTTCAGATGTTCCTTTTCGGACAGGACCAGTTTCAACAAGACAACGATGAATATTAGAATAGCGTCGACTATCTGGCAAAGCACGATCGGGATATCTCTGATGATAAATCCGTCTGGCTTGCTTACCAGTACCGTTGGCAATGCCGCATACGTAATGCATTTCCGCCATTTCTGCATTTGAATAATTCACAATTATTAACAAGATTGCAAAAACTAAATAATGAAAAAATGTCACAGCGAACAGATTTGAATAACAGAGAGTTGTCAGATGTCAAAAGCCAGTGACATATTCCAGAGCAACTAGATATTTATTGCTAAATTGCATTCTTCAATTACTACATTAATTTTCTCGGACAATAGATCGGTTTTTATTTTTTTACAAAAAAATGGCGCATCAAAGGAAAACAATTCAAGAGAGATCATTTGTTTTAAATTGAACGGGAAATTCATAAATAATTTTTATTTGGCAAAAAACCATTGGCGTACCATCTTTTTCTTAAATAATATACAAGTCAATACCCGTACGCACGGCACTGTTAAAGCTAAAAATTATTTTTGCATTGACAAATATGCAACTTTATTAACTTTCACTACGTACTAAATATCAGTGAAATATCTGAAGCGGTTCTTGTTGAAAAATCGGCATGCCATCAGTAGCCTTTATTTTGAAATAGCAAACAGCAAACTGCAAATTAATATAACTTATTGAGACATTGCTTAGAAAATTATAATATCAGGATCGTCAGGTCAGTCAATCTATCTATTTGATTCAAAAAGATCTAAATCTTACCATATATATATATATATATATATATATACCTTTCACGGATTTTGAGTTATCGCTATTTTTAAGAATTTGTAGAAAATCACTACTTTTGAGACTGTACTATTTTTTTTTCTGAAATAGTTTAACAGGTTACATTCCCAAATCATGTATTGTTGAAGAAAAGTAATCAGTGAAAAATTAGTCTAGTTAATGCAGTCGGCTGAACCGAAATTTTATCTGTTGTCAAAAATATTACGTCATATTCAAGTAGGCTTGTAGAAAAAATCAGTGGGCAGATAAACTGTACTTGATTCTATTATTGCGATTTTTTGTTGAAATATGCTGGAGAGCAAATTTTCCAGAGTGCGGTACAGATAACTGCCTGGAAGATGAGAAATGATAGGAAGGCATAGAATCGACGTAGATTCTGAAGACGGAGTACTACTGTTAGTTAAAGATAATTATTCAAGTACTGTGTGCCGTATTTCGCAGAATTTTGGAGCAGCCAAGTTGATTTCAGAAATGGAGGTTCGCAAAAAAAATTATGAACCGGACGAAGACAGTTTTCGAACAGCAGGGATAATTTTTACCTCTGGGCTGGATAGAATCTAGAATCATGAGGCAAAACGGCTTTCAACACCGATTCAGAGGCAGCTTATTTGATGGACTAATGAACAGTAAATTCATCGACCCGCAACAGAAAGATTGCGTGGACAAACTTATTCAAATCTTATGAAAAACAATGTACCAGAACAGTAAGCCAGACAATGAGGTTCCAGTACGACGAACCCAGTTTCTTATCACTCTAGGTTCTCAAAGTTGTCCATTTATTATTTCAGCAGCATTAAATTTTTTTCGCGAAGTTGTGCTTCAGTTGTTACTGGACCAGCCCCATAAGCCATTCCTTTAAGTTCTCCCCAATACCAGAAATCCATCGGATTGAGGTCAGGACATCTTGCTGGCCATTTTCGAGGATCAGGAGCATTTCGACCGATCCAGCGATTTGGATAATGTTCATTCAAATACTGAATGACGCCTCTAAAAATGTGTGGTGGTGCCCCGTCATGAAGAAACCACAAATTCTGTCTCCGTTGTAATGGTATGTTGCTTAAGGTCTGTTCTAAAAGTTCTGGTAGGTTATTGGCTAGAAAGCTAAGGTATCATTCTCCTGGTAACTGTGGAGGTAACTCGAAAGGGCCAATTACCGGATCGTCAACAATACCCGCCCAAATATTTATTTTAAAACGTTGTTGGAAATGACCTTCACGAATGGTATGAGAATTTTCTTGGGCCCACATGTGAGTATTATGGAAATTCAATATCCCGTCTCGCGTAAAAGTACATTCATCCGTCGCTAGAATGTTTTTAAAAAAATCCTGATTTTCAATGTTTTTGCGCAAAAACCACTGACATAATGTTAGTGTGCGAGGATAGTCTTCTGGTAACAAGGCCTGCACTCGTTGTACATGGTAGGAATAAAGCAAATTTTCCCGTAGGATTCTACGGTCCATGGTATACGATAGTTCCACGTGGCGGCCTAATTCCCGAGTGCTGATATCTGCATTGATTTCCACGATATTTAAAATTTGTCCCCCTGCTCTAAAGTAACCTCTGTCTTTCACCAGTGCGAATATTAGTGGGCTGAACACTTCCTGTATCTCGAAGTCTTTGGTACACTTGCTCAAATGTCCGTCTGTCTGGGTGTACCCGTTGGCGAAATCTGTCGCGATAAACTTGAGCTGCAAGATTTGAATTCTGACGAGCTTCACCGTAAACTAACAACATGTCGGCGAACTCTTGATTCGAGAACATAGTAAATACGACGACGACGCGACGTACGCGAACAATAACTAACCAGTGGTACCGTTTGCAATCGATTGCCGGTTCGATAAGAGTGATGATTGACCGACGCGCTGTTGTCATGTGTGTTTTAAATATTCAATTTAATGAAACTTACTTACTGACTACAAATGTTGGCTTACCTTAGAGAAACTTAATGCCATCTATTTGTTAATTACCCAATTTAAAAACGTCTTAGATCAGATTATAAAAATTAGTAAGATTGTGGTGATTGTGGTCGATATAAAGGACTTAAACTTGTAAACTATAAAGCCATTTAGACAAAAATCTATTGACTTTTGGACCATGGGTCATATGAACTTTTTGACTTGTTTTGAACCCTCCCTATTACCCATTTCAATAATGACTACCATAACGTTTACACCCTGTATATGCATTTTAGCATTGAAAAAATTCTATACTTTCCTTGTTTGAGAAAGCTTCTATTAACCACGCACATTATATCCCTTGGTATGATATAGATACATACTGGGATATAAAAGAGCTCGACCAATAATGCCTCATTTCTCAACCTAGATACTACTATACTATTCCGCGTACGTAACCTACAAAAATAAAGTAAGACTTGAGGTAGACTTACCTGTGGCACGTCCGGTCCTGCACAGGTCATCACGTAATGCGAAGCGTCTTTGCTGAAATCAGCCCTATTGTAAGCGCAAGGAACGTCGGCGTGATGTTTCGACTTCAACGAGCATGTGATGCAGTGAGGCTTCCTCTTCACTGGAGATATACTGTACAAATGCTGGACGGATGAATCGTTGTCGGTATTCGCCAAATAGTAGCTGTAAACCATCGATCGATCAATAATACTATAATAAATTGGAATTGGATGTATATTTCGGGAAATAATGACCAAATAATTTTGAGATATTAGTTGCGATTGGGGTGTCCTTCAAGAAGATGTCTAACCTTATGGTCTACTTGGATGTTCATATAAAATTTCTATTGTGACACACTGAGGCAAAAATTTAATCAAACTAAATACATTTTTAATTTGGCGAATTAAAAAATTTAATTATAACTATGTGAAAGCTAAGTTTAATTAGTTTAATTGACCTACGATTCCTAAAACAGTTTACCTAAATCTATGAAATTAGTAAAACAAACCACAATCATTTTATCATTTAGAAAATCGTTTACTTAGATTGATTACACCAACTTATTTGAAATTAATAAACTATTAACATGAGTTTACCTGCTCCGAATGGATCAATTTAATTATGTTTATTAAATTTGTTCAATTAGCTTAGGTAAAAGCGTGTGCCTAGTTTTAATGAATTAATTTATTTAGATTTGAAAGGATATTTGGATAGAATTTGGAATTTAAAAAAAAAATATATTTGACTGAATGATAAGTATTATAACTGTGCTCTGACAAATCTTGGATATCAAAAAATTTGGAGAGCTTGATATTGATAGTTGACGTTTGTTGATAATAATAATAATACAAAATACAAAAAATGGGCAAACAAATGTGAAAGAACCACAGAAGGCATCGCCTGTGTGTGGATTATATCTTAATCACTAACAATCAATCATTTAACAATTATTGTTAATTCTAATAGGTATTAATATAATTGGGATTTTGAAGTTTTAGTTTTCTATATAATTATGTATAGTCATTCGCTGGATAGTTCAAACCCAGTCTCTCAATTTTCATCTAATTTTTTTTCCAAAATTGAGTATTTTGTTTGGTACTACATTATATAATTTAGCTGCTAAGAGCTTAAATGATTTTTTGAATAATGTTTTGTGTGGTTTTTGGATATTAGATGAGCCTATTCGATATCGTGTGTTATGCTCGTGTATATATGATTTCTTTTCATTACAATACTTATGGTATAAGGTGGTGGCATGTAAGAAATAAAGTTGTCTTGTATCAAGTATCCCTGTTTCCTGATATCAGTTGTTCGTCTGATATAATCTTGGCATATGGAAAATTGCTTTCAAAACAGTTTTTTGTGCTATATTCAGATCAGAAATATATGTCTTGCAGGCGGCACCCCAGGCTGTGATGCCGTATATTACATGATAACTTTCTGTAAGCATGTTAGCAAGCATTTTGAGTTTATAGGCAACATTTTTAAGTTTTTCGATAACGTATTTAATATGGTTATCCCACCTTAGATGTGAGTCCATAAATATTCCAAGATATTTCAAAGTGTTAACTCTATCGATTTTGGTCTTTTGGCCATGATAATTAACGGAAATTTGTTCGAAGATAGGTAAAATTTTTTAATAGGATGTTAATGTAATAAATTTTGTTTTTTTGAAGTTAACTGTTAAAATTTTAGTATCAAACCAGTCAATGAACTTTATAAAATCCTTTTCAGCTATTATAATATTATATTCAGCTTTATATAATATTATATTCAGCTTTATATAATATGAGGGTGTCATCTGCAAAACATATAATCTTTTCAGAACTATTAATTTTGAATAAGTCATTTAAGTAGAGACTAAATAATAGTGGGCCTAGTACTGGTCCTTGAGGCACACCACACTTGATGTACATTTTTTTACTGCAGGTGTTAGTGATTTTGACAGTCTGTGCCCGACTTGAAAGGTGATTTTTTAAAAGGATTTGTGACGTTCTCCTAAGTCTCAATCTTTCCACAACTTTCAGAATCTCGACATGGTTAACAGTATCAAAGGCATTTTTTAGATCAACAAAGATACCAATATTAGGTATTTTTTTGTTGACATTAGAGTTAATTTCATTCATTGCAGTCAAAATTGCATCTGTAGTAGATTTTCCTTTTCTAAATCCATATTGGTCAGAACATATAATAATGTTTTTGCCCAAAAATTGTAATATCCTTTCTTGTAGTAATTTTTCGGAAATTTTGGCTATATTCGATAGTACTGATATGTGTCTATAATTTGATGTTTCTATTCTGTCACCGCTTTTATAAACAGCAGTAATAACTGTTGTTTTAAATGCATCGGAACAAATTCCAGATTGGAAACTCTAATTAATGACGTAAGAAGACTTTTTTTGGTTTTAAGTGATAGCTTCTTGTACCTCAATCGGACTAACGCTTTCTAAAAAGAATGAATTGGGAAGCTGGGGTTTTGGGAACATGTCGTTCAAAACATTTTATTAAATAGTGGCTGCTAAATTTTCTCCAATATTAGTGAAAAAATTTATAAATGCATCGGATATTTGTCGTTTATCTGTTAATATTGTTCCATCTCGATTCTTAATTGCATCAATATTTGGCTTCTGTTGAACGTCTTTGTTAGTTAAGTGATCGACAACCGACCACAGTTTTCTTGGATCAGATTTAGCATCTTGTAATTTTTTTAGACAAAATTGGCGTTTTGCTTCTCTAACTAGACTGATAAAAATATGTTTATATTCATTATATTTACGGGAGGTATCTGCACCTGGTGATGCTTTCATTATTTTGTATAGTTCCTCTTTTTTGTTGACAGACTTTATCAAACCTTTAGTTATCCAGGGATTCCTTCTGTCAAAATGTTTAATTTTAACTCGGTCAGTACTACATTCAATTAAATGCTTTATGCATTCAATGAGTGTGCTAGCAGCATCATTAACATTTGTTGCACAGTACACTGCTGTCCACGATTCTAATTTGATATTTGCAAGTAGTTTTCTATTATCGAAAAAACACCTACATTTCACTGTTTTATTATTGGAGGTGGATCTACTATTATTTTCTTCTGATGATGATATAAGTATTACAGTGGGTAAATAATCTGTTATATGGTTTTCAACAATTAATGGTATGTACGAAATTTGAAAAATTTTTGATGAAATAATGATCAATGCAAGAACTAGAACTATTATTGACTACTCTTGTTGGTAAATTTATATGTGATTTGAATCCGTTGCTCTGCATTGCAGTGATATATTTGTTTACTAATTTGGTATCTTGCAGTATATTAATATTCATGTCTCCTATTATGATGTGGTGTGACTGTATGGCATTTTTGTAATCTAAAAAAAAATTTCAAGATTCTCTACAAATGTATAAGGGTTTGATGATGGTGGTCGACAGACAGATGTGACTTTTACACCTGTCATTAAATTCAACAAAATCACATCTGTAGTTGATATCATTTCTTACATATACTACCACCCCATCATTCTGACTGTACGTACCATTATTGTAAAGCGTATCATAACCATCCAAATAGAACAAAGATACCTACATCATTAATTTTCCAAGTTTCTGTTAATATTATAATATCAAATTTGTGTTTAATTGTAATCAGAAAGAAAAAATAAAAACTTCCGAATTTTATAATTCTATCCATTTGGCTTTTATCTCTTTCTAACATATGTGTTTATACTCTCTTCCCTCTTGTACATATTGAGCTCAGACAAATTTGGTTTTCAGTGTATACGTTATACAGTATAAAAGAAAAGCACATCAAGTCTGTGTTGAGCACATATTTGGTCCTATACACAAGGGTTCATGTACAACGATAAATATCCTAAATATGGTTATGGGTCACTAAGCACCTTACGCTCCAGTGTCTCACCTAATCACGATAACTAATCCACGCCAACATCCGAATACGAAGCTCCTCGCGAAAATCACAAATGAAATTGAGGAGGCAGGCACTGCGTCTGTCGCAAAACTCCCGATCCTTCGCGAATGATAGGCCGAGACCTGCCGAGTCGGCGATACAAATAAACAGTTTAAATGTTTTTATGAAAATGTTTAATTGTTTTTAGTGTACCTTTTCTACATAAACTAATTACCTAAACTAGTTAAACAATTTAATAAAACAGGTACATGGTTTGCTATTTTCAAGCAAGTTAATTTAATAGTAGATAACTTTCAATTAAACTGGTTCCAGAAAGTTCAGTTTAATTAAACCAAATAATTCATTTACTTTTACTTTTACTCGATTAATCGACCACGTTTTTTCAGCGCACCCACGATGCCAAGGAGGGTCAACTGAACTTTTTCATTCAATGCCTAATTTACTATTACGAAATTTTTCAAATGTATTATTTCATATTTTTTTTGCCATCAAGAAAGAAAAAAATAAAAGCTAAAACGTTGGCACCTTGAAAAATTACACTTTTTTGCACCTATATTTGTGTATCCCAAGAATCCGAAGAAATTAAAAGTGCATATAGTCAGTCGTCATTGTAGTTGTACCTTTGGGAACTGCTGTTCCATTTTGACTATCGCAAACTAAGAATCACACGCTCATGATAAGCAGGTTGTCATACTGAAAGTGACAAGCATAATTGCGGAAGACTCGCATGATACAAAAAAAATCAAGACAATCATAGGTGGCCTGTTGAATATGCGTGTGTGAGGAAGATCGATGTATGAAATCAATTTTTGTTGTTGTTTTTTATGACCCGCCAAAGCCGTGAACAGACCTATACCACTGAAAGTCTTCTCCAGACCCTGTACCATCACAACTTCGTCAACGACCTGTACGTTGTAATCACAGCTTTAGCTACCCCAGAATAGCACAAAAGAGCCGACGTATTTTTAACAAGCCGTATAATCGGAGGTCAAGCTTCTGCATTTTCTATGAACAGATTCAATCAAAAAATCGGGGCGTGATTTCGTGTTGAAGATAGAAATCAGGCCGCTCGAAGTACAACTACAGTCGTTATCCGTCAAAATATGAAGGAGCAATATCCTTAACGAGTCTGTAACAAGCAGCCTGGAAACCGTGTAAGTGACCTATTTATTATATCAGAGTGGCAGCCAGTATAAATTGCCCAGATTTGCAGGACATTACCGCCGCTTCTCTGGCAACTTGCCTCATGACGTCGTCGTCCAAGGAAAACTGAACTTTCCAAAGAGTTTTTCCCTTAGGAAACCTTGCATGCGATTTTTCGTAATATTCTTAGTATACGACCGGCATTGATATCGGCTGTCATTTTCCGTTTTGAGCGGCGTGAGAAAGAAGTTGTTGCTCTTTACTGGTACTCTCCCGTAATAGTTCATTACATACCTTGGCGAAGTCGTGCGCCATTTTTTAATAACCCTATGTATTGAACCTTTGTTGAACGCTGACTATGGTATATTATCATACTGCATTTTTGTAATAACTGTAAAAAAAACACGGTTGCTTTTTAACAATTTTTTTGATACCACGTTAATTTACATTGAAAAGCATTTAAGAAACATTACTCACTTACAAATAACATTATTAAGATGTCTTCCATTTCGATCGACGCATTCTTGAAGGCGATCTCTGAAATCGTTCATTATATCATGGAGCATCTGCTGAGGGATTATTTCGATTTCCTGATGGATTCTCGCCTTCAGTTCTTCAAGAGTACGAGGCCGGGGTTCTTCAAAAACTTTGCTTTTTAGATAGCTCCACAAGAAAAAAATCACATGCACTTCGGTAGGGTGAACGGGCGGGCCAAGAAATGGCTCCGTCTCGGGATATCACCCGATTTGGGAAAACTTCGTTGAGGAGATTTAACATATGCCCACGCGGGCCGCGAGGCTTCTTGTGGCTCCATCTTGTTGAAATAATGTTTCATCATTCAGTACATGTTCGCGAAGACGAGGAATAAAGAATGTTCGTAAAATTGCCGAGTAGCACTCCGCATTCAAGATAACAGCTTGTCACCTTTCATCTTCAAACAAGAATGGGCCTGTGATTGCCGTTGAAGACATTGCACACCAAACTGTTACCTTGGTCGGATGGAGAGACTTTTGATGGAGTTCTTGAGGGTCTTAGTATCTAGAATTTTGTTTGTTAACGTAGCCGGATAGATGGAAGTGCGCCACGTCGCTCATCCAGAGTAACGTGTAAAGTTCGTCGTGTTCTTTCATCGATTCCAAAAACGTTTCACAAAAGCGCCGTCGAACAACGAAATCGTTTTCATTTAGAGCCTGAACCACTTGAATTGTGTAGGGGTGTAAATCTATCCTGTCTGAAATTCTAAGCCCAGTACCATGTCGACGCGATGATGTCCGAGTACTTCTTTTCATAGGGATTCTTACACGTTCAATATTCGCAGGAGTTCTCACTGATCTTGCACTGCCACCTCTTCTGTTTCCCGTTTCCTGTTTCACCGACGTTTTCAATATTTTTTACCCATAGCTTTATTGAGTTAACAGAAGGCACGGGCCGATTACGATTAATTTGGAAATGAACACGCAACGGCGTTGAGCGGCTGTGTAACACCCACTTTCTTGGCTCATGCGCTTTATTCAAGATTGCACGTTTGACTGTCGCACCCTGTATTTCGTTTGATTATATTTTGAAATATGGCATATCTGATAATTTCTTTACTCTCCGGCAACGATGTCAGATAGAGACAACGCAATTTCTGCATCGCATAATGGTCAGTAGGAAAAGGATGCTTCCGCTACTTGATAGTGTGCAATAAAGATGGAAGGTACTACGTAAGTCGACATATCACTCGCTTCCCGCTAATTTTCAGATATTCAAATTTATCCTGGCACTTTTAAGCTTCCAAAATAGTGGGATAAATACAGTTAATAATAATAATTTCAGTTTCAAAACATACTAGTACTAAGCAAAAATTATTAGTAATATTAAAAAATTGATAAAGGGTTTAATAGCAGTGACAATTTTGTGTCCAACAAGCCAAAGAAGCTGTACAAAATAATAATAATAATAATAATAATGATTTATTGCCCAACAGAAATTGATTCCATTTATAGGACAAACTATGAACACACAAGAGGAATATAACTAAATATCGTTCAGCTGACATTTTCAACAAAAAGACCAGACAGTCAACATTGATATCACACACGTCACTAATAATATTGAAATCAGATTGCATGTAAGACAATGAAGAATTTAATCCTAAGTTTGCATTTCAGCGATCTAACTTAAAGTACGGGTAAGAGCCTAAAATGGCGGTGAATTGAAATTCAACTGTGATAATAGGTAACATACCATCTATCATATTATGCAACAGTTTATGTAAAAATATTAACGAAAACTGAACGCGCCTCAAATCAAGGAGTGACAAACCAAACCTATAACACAGATAAACCTCAGAATGGCCATCACATTTTAGACACAAATATTTGAGGAAACGTGTTTGTACCTGTTCTGATGAGGCCTTACAAGTTATATTCTTCCAAACTAAAGATGCATATTCTAACTTAGAGCGAACATATGCACAATATAACTTTTTACATTTATATCGCCGAAAGCTCTACAGTTTCTGACAATAAATCCATATAATTTGAATGCATCTGATATATTTAGGTTAACATGATAGTTAAAGGCTAGTTTTTGATCGAACCATACACCCAGATCCTTAATATGATCGACTCTTGGGAGATCACTATTTGCAACATTATATTGATGTACAATAATTATCTGGTTTTTTCTTGAAAATGAGAATTTTGAATTTTGACATGAATGTACACATTTAGTATTTACCCCATTACCGGGGTGGATCTAGAAAATATTTTGAGAGAGGGTCTACCTGACGAATTTGGGGGATTGGGGAGAGGAGTAGGGTATCAGAATTCATGACCAGGAAGATACCTATCTCGGGGGTATCGGTGATTGAAATTTGAAGAGCAAGGGAGGTCGTCTGAAAATTGCAAAACACGATCTAAAAGCTTCTAGACTCCCAGGACACCCCTCTAGGTCCGCCACTGCCTCATTATTTCTTCATGATCATTGTTTGCCTCAGAGGAATAAGGAATGCGGTAAATAATGGCGATTTCTGATGTTAGTCGTGAAAGAACTACTTTGTTTAAGTTGGGAATATTCGAAAATAGCGTTTTGATATACTTTGAAGTTGAGTCATTAATTTTCAGATAATGATTGTAGAAGGAAGATAAACCAAAATATGTGTGTAAAAATAAAAAAAAAATAAAAATTAATGTTACCTTGTTTTATAAAGTATCCTCCCGACAAGTATTTCAGTGCGGACCTGTATTTGATCGTGCGGTCTTGGAGCACCGGAATGTCCTCCCCTGTGAGGTCTTAAGTCACCTGATACACGAGCCCTTTTTACTACATTAACAAAGGTACGAGGGGTTGGTTGCACTCGATTGGGAAACCGATTCGCATAAATCCGTGATGCCGTGTAAATAAGAATCATGTCCACAAGTTCAGCATTTTCGTAAACATGTGCCATTCTTTATTTCGTTTGAGCCACGCAACAAACACCACTATTCACTCACGCATTACCGACTGACACTGACTGAATAAAATTGTAAAAACGTCGTTCCAAGTTCTTTCGCTTTTTTGTTTCCGATGCGCTGAACCGATAAGGCGGATTAGATCCGTTGTCGCCAAACACGAGCACATAATATTATTATTGAGACAGGGCGGTACTCAAACTTCCAAAGGGCTATAACTTTGTTACTTTAATTTTACCAGAAAAATGGTAAAGGAAAAAAACATTTCTTTTGATCAGATCTACTCACTGTTAAAATAAATGACTCAACTTCGAAGTCACCCTGTATAATATATCTTCAAATGTAAGGTTTGGAAATGTACAGTTTTCGAGGTTGTTTGGTGTTTTTTTAGGCAAAGAGCGAGGAAGACGTGTCTGATACATCCAAAACATTAGATAACCTCATGCTCGCTTGTCGCTTTGGAGAGGCTGGATGTCTTTGGGAGTGGGACTGCCAAGCCTAGGTTTACAAGGTGCCATTTTTTAAATATTTCCGCGTTCTCGGAATGGTGCAGAACCGTTCAGAATGTTGTTGCAATCTATATAGAAACGGCAAAGACAAATGGACTGTCACCTGGAAGACAGATAAATATGAAATTTAATACTGTCTATGACTTATTTGAAAAAACTTCGTTAGAAAAGACTTAAGCCTACACATGTGGTTTCATTTAACCACCAGAACATCGGAAACTCTACAGTGTACTTGGAACACCACGTTTGATTTTCGTCACTATTGACTTGCCGGTCCTGGATCTCATGCTACCTGGGTAACTACTTTTTACTCTAAAAATTAAAGTCATTACTTACATTAAGTTATCTTCATGATTCCATGCTAGCAGTTCCGATACGACAAACAGGCCCTTCGTTACAGGATCATCCTTTGCATTTTCCTCGAGTTGAAGCAATACGACGTGTCTGTAAGAATCGCCATTGCCTTGTTCTTGGGATAGAATGAGTACCATTTGAGAACCACTTTTGGAGAAAATTGGCGGCGAGAAGAGTTCCAGCCAGCCATTTTTCATCACAATGTCTTTTACCTGAAACATTTATTATGTGGACAATATGTATAATTTTGTGACTAGTGAAAAAATAGAAAGCATACATCAATAGATTCGTCAATAACAATACAAAAAGATTGGTGTTGTTTTATCGCTGGAAAATATCAGCGTCTGCGGGACCCCCCAGTAAAGCTACAGGAATTACTTCCATACGTCCATCTCCATCACACATACATGCGCGAACGTTTATTTGTATAAACTAAAGGCCATGAAAAAGTCAGAGAGACTTTATGAATGTAAATTCACAAACTGTAATATGAACATTTTTTTATTTGTCCACACAGTCACCATAAACATTAGTCTATCTGTGGCACCAGCTTCTGGATAACTTCGTTAAAGAAGGCTGCCGCCTGACCGTTAAACCAGTTGTAACTGTTTTTTCAACATTTCATCATCTTCCAAACTCTTTCCATCAAGCTATTCTTTAAGTTTAGGGAAAATATAGATGTTAGAAGCTTGTCCAGTTGAGTCTGTTACCTTGCCGCAACGTGAGGCCGATCATTGTCCTGAAGCAGAACGACCCCGCTAGAGAGCAGACACCGCCGGTGGTTTTGAATAGCACCCCTAATTCAACAAGCTGCTGGTGAATTTTAGCAGATGGATTTTTTTTGCGTTGAGAATTCGAATTACCGAGCGTACCTCCCAAGTAGTACCTATAACCACAAAACCAACACCTATAGAGATGTGAAACGTAATAGCAGCGTAGTTAGAGAGTGATCAAGAGTGTCCGAGGTTGAACGGACGTCAGGTGGCGGGATGCGCGGGCACGATGTGCAATCAGGTCTCCGGACGTTTTTTAGTTTTGTCTCAACACCTCGAACAATTTCTTATCAACGTATGAGTCTCCTCATTCATTCTTGTCAATGTCCATATGACAACTTGCTTATCATGAGCGTATGTTTAGCCATGCTAATCTTCGATATAAAAGATAATAGTGCATGAAGAGAGAACTACAATGTCGTCAGTCTGCATTAGGAGTATTTTCAGAAAGTGAGTGAAAACACTGGTCCTCTATCACCCAATTCATGTGTGTGTGCAAGAGCGAGTAGCAGCTGTGTCAATAATAGACTTGAGCAGTGTGCAATTTCCAAAAGTTAAGCTACGCACATAGTGCCACTAGTCAACCTCGTTACTTATTTGGTATAGCATTGTGAAGTATCTGCCAAAAGCGTACGAGTAGATCACATTGTCAATTTCATTATCCTGCCCCAAAACTTATTCCAAAATAGGAGTATAGACAGACTGAAGTCAAATAGAGGTATACACTTAGGGGAAGAACAAAGATAACGTGCTATGCACTATTAAAGGTAATGGAGTATGCAGGTTTTAGTCCGAATGTTTATGTTCCGGATATCGTTGGATGGGCATTTTTACTTACTCCGTCGGGCGTTTCATTACAATATTCACATCAAAAATGAATAATGTGCTCATACAACGCTCATATAAAATACTATATGATATAGCCTCATATGAGCTCGTAAATTGGATCCAGAAATGCGTATACTTAATATATCCGTATTAAAATTGGCATATAACTCGGTGAATAAAAGTTTGGGCACTAAAGGTAGGAGAGATAAACTAATATGACCCTAAGCACGAAAGATATATAACAACGTGCGCCTTTATGCGCATAGAAGACTTATTCTTTAAACAATGGTAAAAAACGTTGGTTTTCAAAATTTATTGCTGGAATGGTAGTGACAAAAGAATTGAACCATCTGCCTGATGACATGGACAAATACAAAATGCAACAAAACATGGATTCTGTGTAACCAATGAATTCTGACCAAATACAAGCCTCATATTTGTCTTGATCCACTAAATCCGCGTCAGTTGTCAGAATGTATCTGCATTCTATAAGTCGATCAGGCTCAAGACGACACTTTGTAATGAATACGTATTTTTGGCGTCAAGTAGGTTGACTCTGCATCGCCGTCATCTAGTCAGCAGTCAGCACAAGTGAGACCCTCCAAGAAAAAAGTTTGGGTCTGTCAAACAGGCCTATATAATTAGTC
The DNA here is from genome assembly GCA_963669975.1 of Acanthoscelides obtectus. Taxonomy (NCBI): domain Eukaryota; kingdom Metazoa; phylum Arthropoda; class Insecta; order Coleoptera; family Chrysomelidae; genus Acanthoscelides; species Acanthoscelides obtectus. The sequence continues at coordinate 89,957,442 of CAVLJG010000001.1, forward strand.
CATAGTCATTGTTTCCTTGCCCTACCGGTAGTATCATCAGTCTGGCAACGTCGACCCGCCTGAATACCGATTTTACTCGACATCGCCGGACAGCGGCAGTAATAAGAGACTCATATACCCTTATGCATAGAGGCTGGCACGCCTACTGGTGAACCCAGGGAGCAGAACCGGACACTCGTATCGAAAACATTTAAAACATTTCAACTCAAAAGGGTGGAGAAAAAATAATAGGTACGTAGAATTACCGGGGTTCGAAGCCTTTAAATATACTGACATCGAACATTTTCTCAGGGACTTGAAATCCCCCAAGCTCCAATTCTTAGCCCCTACCAAAATGTTTTCTTCTGAAGCGGCAAAAAACGAATTTTGGGCGATTTTTATTTCTTTTAGTTTTTGGCCTTTTTCTCTGCCGCCACTAAAATAATTTTCAAAAACTTAAAAAAAACCGTTTTTATCCTTGTCATAGTAGTAATCTTGTGTGAAAATTTCATCAAAATTCGAGCGGTACTTAGACGGGCCAAGGATTTGCGGACAGACCTACAGACAAATAGCCAAACCGAAATGAGTGACATGGTTTTTCGTCATGTATAGTTTGGCAAACGGATCTGCAACAGCGAAAGGAATGCGACCGAAAATATTCGATATTGCCAAATTTAACTACAAAAAAGCAATAATAATAATGAAAGTAATTTCAATGATTTGAAAATCGATTTTTCACAATTCCAAAAAATATTAATTCAAAATACTGAGAATTTTAATGGGTTGTTAGCTCTATTTGTATTTACTAACTATTTTTTACTACTGAATCGTATTATAAGTAAACATTTTTCCAAAGATCTTATCTACATCGGTTGAGCTGGCAACAACCACCCGAAAGGTATATTGGACACCGCCTAAACGAATCTGATTGGCGGATATCCTCACATGTTTTGTCGCCATGAGAAAATTCGACTCCCTATTGGGTAGCGTCCCAGACAATTTTTTGCTCCTTTCTTAGAATATCCATACTATTGAAAAGTCCAGTGGCGTAGGTTTTATCCGTGTATGAGTTTTACAACTATTATTGTTAACTATTTATTGTTCTATTAAGTTTGTATGTTTAGTGCTGTGTGTTTTTGAATAGTTTAGTGTTTTGTTATTTGATATTGTTATTCGTTTTGGTATTATTTTTTAAAATGAACCAATTTAATCGCGGAAAGACGCTTCATAGCCAAACAAGAGAAGTGATTGCGAATGTTTATAGGTTAGTAATAATAATATGCAATAATTGTAGTTTTTGACGACTGAGTCTGAATATAAATAAAAAACAAGGAAGTGCTAAGCTAACATTCTGATGATTATTTATAGGGTTTGCGATGAGGAAGCGGCAAACAATTCCCTCAAGTTGCCGCTTAAACGTAAGCTTGATAGGGTGTCCCTTTATACCGGAGTCGGAGTATCTTCTGTTAGGAAAATTCATAACGAAGATAAAGAAAGACTAGAAAATAACCCGAATAAAATGTTATCCAGTCCCGGAAAAAAAAGACCGCGTCAGTCTCTTGTTGAGAAAGATGAAGATTTTGATTTTCAGATTATTAGACATTTGATAAACAGATTTTATCTTGAATATAAAGTTGTCCCGACAACTAGGAAGTTATTACAAAAGTTGCGAGAAGACTCAAATTTCCCCTATTCTAGGGAAACTCTCAGGAGTTTATTAAAATCAAATGGTTTTTTTTGGCGCAAATGTCAAAATAAAAGAAAAGTTTTGATGGAGAGGCCCAATATATTGCAATGGAGGTACAAATACATCCGTGAAATACGTAGATATCGTGAAGAAGGGCGCAATATAGTTTATTTTATAACCTGGGTGGACAATGACTTGACTTTCAAAAAATGCTGGCAGAGCGAAACTGTTTCTGGTGTAATAAGCAGTATAGGTTCTACAGGTAAGCAAAAATGCTATATATATATGTTAAATTTAACTCTGATTTGTAACATATTATATAATCGTCTTGTATATTTTAGGTCGACTCATTATAGTGCATGCAGGTTCAGAAAATGGATTTGTTGACAATGCCTGTTTGATATTTAAGGCGGGATTAGCTACAGGCGATTACCACGGTCAGATGAATCGGGAAAATTTCACACGCTGGCTCACAGAAAAACTCCTCCCGAATATACCTGCCAATTCGGTTATAGTATTTGACAATGCTCCATATCATTCCGTCCAGTAAGATAAAACCCCGACAAAATCATCTTCGAAAAAAGATATAATGGCCTGGTTGACAAAGAAAGGTACTTATGACTCAAAACATGCATGTACATATCAAACTATACAATAAAATATTTTATAGGCATAAATCATGAGGCAACTGCCAGAAAATTTGACTTGTTCGATCTGGTCTTACTTCATAAGCCTCCTGACAACCAAAAAAATTATGTAGTTGATCGGATCATAAGATCACATCGACATACTCCTCTAAGAACACCTCCTTATTTATGCGAGCTAAACCCAATAGAATTAGCTTGGGCAAAGCTTAAATTTCATATAAGAAGCCGCAATACCACTGGAAACTTCAGTTTAACCGCACTGAAAGAAGTTACTCAGGAAGCGATGTCCTTAATATCCATTAATGATTGGCAGAAATTTTGTCAACATGCTAGGGACATTGAAGATAAATTTTGGGAAAATGATCAATTTATGGAGGAAATGGAACCAGTTATAATAACTATAGGGCAAGATGACGACAGCGAAACTGATGACGACAGTGACGATGATGATAATGATGGAGTTGACGAACACCAATGCTAATTCAATAGGTGAAATGTAATTTTGAAATGCTGTATAATGTAAGTATTATTTATTACAGAGGTTATAAGTTAAACGGATATGAAATGTGTTTAAAGTTCTTTGTTTCTACTTAAGCGACACGGATGCTCTAGAAATATCCACATCAACAGTCCAAAATTGCAACAATAGGAATCCAGAAAGATGCGGATTATAAAATAAAAATTAATTCTGGTCATGTTTCGGCTTGTGGCACTTTTTAAAGTAAATGAGCATATTATAAGATCACGAATGTACAATATATATATATATATATACATATATATATTCTCAAGGTAAAAAACCACGTTAAGTATCTATTTGTATTTGAAAAATATATTTTATTTACGGCTTTGACAAAAACGCTAGCTTGATTTAGGTTTTAAATCGCGCAGTTATCATGATTTTTTGAATTGTGGCAATTTGGGAAGTGAGTAGACATTTTTCCGTTTGTTGAAGTGTAGAAACAAACTCAAGTGTTTTTTTACATGGTGTAGATTGTAGAGATACAGCTATTTTTGAGTTTACCCGAGACTTTATTTATTATTATGGACAATGCTCCATATCATTGTGGGCTTATTGAGATACTCCCCAAATTTAAAGTGAAACATAAACGTATAGTTTACTAAATTTAAACCAATTATGAAATAATCCCAAACTTTTATAAAATACCGCACGCCGCTGGCATTTTATGAATGAAACCAGCCATGTTTTGCTTTCCCCTCACCGATACCCCGATGTTGCAGATCCGTTTGCCAAACTTTACTTGTCTCATGACATAAAATAAAAATTTTTCGTCAGCACAATATTCCCTCGAAGGCATGGAAAGTACAAATGTAAAAGTGTGTGGATGTCTATACAGTTCTAGTTACTTCTGAGTCCAGAATCCTCATGTATGGTTTGCTAACAGAATTTCATAATTAACAACATTGAAGTCTGTAAAACGTTGGAGACACACCAGAATGTATCGTTAATACAAAACACAGCCAACTTATGTCACTGTCAAACAGACATTGCGCTTTGACCACAGCTTAGATAACAATCAGCTATGAAACTCTCCTGTCAGTGTCAAAAACGGCCGTTATTTCGGCGAAGAAAGTCGGTTCACTATATCATATCTTATAATTGCAAAGAATATCTGCGGCCACTGGCATGACACGAGGAAACACCGGCTGCTGCTGAGCACTAAAACCTCTTTCATCGTTGTACTGGGGGAATTTACATTCGACTTTCGCCGCCGAAATGGCTCCCGTTTTTGACAGTGACAGGAGAGTTTCATAGCAGATTCTTATCTAAGCTGTGGTTTGAACACAAGATTATAGTTATCCCATACATGGTCCTCTGTTTAGGAAGTTAACTACCGCATTAGGAGAAAGTCGACATTGAAAAACGCATTTTGAGAGTTAACTTCTGGTTAGCAGCCAACTTGCAGTTAACTTGAGATTGAAAAACCGGGCATAAGTCTTATATTCTGACGATTTGATCTAATTTTTCTAAGAAAAGTCCTTACTTCGGCGTTATAAATAGGCATTTACGTTTAATTTCTCACCTAAATGAAAATACTATCACAGTTAGGATAAATGGAGAAATAATTGAAAATGTTGAATCAATTAAGTATTTAGGTATATATATTGATAGTAAACTAAAGGATCACGATGAATCCATTATTTCAAAAATTGCAAAAAAACTAATTACTTTTGTAGGGCTTCTCATAGTCTTGGTATCTATTCCACGAAAATAGTTTATAATACAATTATTCTACCGCATTTACTATATTGTTCAACTATCTTGTTCACGGTCAATGAAGCTGTATACAAGTCTTGCAACATAAAGCTATTAGAATAATATTGACGATGTTACACGAATTGTAGTGGTCGAATATAAGAAATTTCATATCATATTTGGTTCTTATTTTTATATTTAAAATAAAAAATCATCTTTTGCCACAACATTTAGCACACTACATAGAATTCAATAATCATTACCTCAATTATTATACAAGAGGAAATATAGATTTTCATTTTCAAAATTGCAATAGTAATATAACTAGCAAATCGATATTTCAGAAAGGATTACTTGAATTCAATAAACTAAATAATGATATAAAGTCTACTTGTAATTTAAAGATATTTAAAAGAATAAATTAAAGGAATATTTCATGGACAATGAACATTCTTAGAGACGCAAATTTGTTTTTTTTCTTAATGTCTGTATGTTATGTAACTGTTTAGTTTTTTAGAAGAATGTAATTATAGCAATCATGCTAAATAAATCTTAAACAAACAAACAAATCTTAGCGCTATGAGATTCTCTAAGGAACCTTAAGGAATACAGGGTGTCCGCAAAGTTGGTGTTTTCCTTTACACGCCGTGTAGATCTTCAGAAAATAAGCGGATTTTCTTAGTAGCATATACACCAATGTCTCAAGAGAACCGAGATATTGGGCTCCGCAAACTCAATCAAACCTGAACCAAACCGTAGCCGGTACTGTCCTATTCCTCGATCACGTCCTCAGCGCCAGCGCCAGCGTCAGCTTACAGTTATACGATGTACGACTACGATGTAATTACGGATTTTATGACAGAGCCGTACTTGGAATTTCGATTCAACTGAACAGTGAGTACCTCTTCATTTATTTTTTTTACTTATTCGCTCACGTTTCACCACACATTAGCTTTGTTATATCAAGCGTAGTTGTGTCTGGAAAGGAAAACCCCAACTTTGCGGACACCCTATATAGTGATACTGATATAACGGTATATAGTCCGGAACAGTGATTTATAGAAGGCTAAATTATTCCAGTACATAACGAGGCAAGATCATATCGTTAACTAGTTTGGATGACTGTATATCACCGTCCCTGATAGTCAGAAATTCATTGATGGAAAGGACCGAATGTTCAACTAGTTATTTGCTTTTAGATCAGGATTTGCTCTGGCCACATCAAACATAGACAGCTATTTAGAAAATCAAGTGGAGTTGAAGTACTATTTCAGGTATTCCGCCATTGCTGCTGTTCGATGAAGACAATGTTTTTGTATTCTAACTCTGCAAAATTGCGAATTACAGATTACAAATTACTAATTAAGCTGAACCGTTAATCTTTACGCCTTATGTAATTTATCCCTTTTTTAACAATAACTAACTCATCAACTACAATTGTCTACTTTAACAAAGAAAAGAACGTATGCCTATGAATTGGTTTGTCACTTTGAAAGGTAATGGTAGCAAATCTACTTAAATCTACATCATTTTGGAGAAAAACAATACCTTGTAAACATGTAGGCTTGGTTCCCAGCTCATTCAAATCCGTTGTGTATCGAGTCTAAGTTAATATTTAGTTTGAACATACTTTAAGCCTAAGACTACCTTGATTACAATTATTTACTCATGCATACCTATTTGCTAAGAGGATACTGTAATTAGCCGGATTGGGTCGGTTTGATTAATTATCAGTGATGTGTTTGCGGTTTCCTAATCATATACTGGGATTAATAATAATGTGCATGTGATACGCTGCACAAGTAAACCTCATGAATCACAATCATGAAATCACTCTGTTTTATGATTACACATCGTAACCCCCTTACTACAAAAAAGCGTTTTTTAGTACCTATTTAAGTATTGATTTCATTCATTTTAAAGAGAAGTAACGGTATGAAATCATTTATTGAAGCTATACGGAACGCAAACATGGATAACAAGAACATAAGATTAATAACCAAACTTTATAAAAAGCAGCTAGGCAAGGTTCGTGTGTAAATGCTGACTCCGACTCTTAAAGTGCAACGTGTTTTCCGTTGATCCAGTATACTCAGTGAAGCCTCTTGTCGATGGTGGCAAGTTTTCGAAATGTAGTGATATCTACGGATGTTGTGGGTACATAATATAACTGACGCTATAGCTCACTGTTTATAAAAAGACCTTGAAACCTCAACCAGCTTCAAAGAGAGTAAATTAACATATCTTGGACATATAATGAGAGTTAACGATAAATACAGGATTACGCAGCTAATATTAAAAGCGAAGGAAGAAGGAAATGTGGGACTACAGTATATTCAGATAAGAGATAGACCGGACATGAACAAGACCACGTGATCATCGAACGCTGTAACATTCGGCAGGGACGTATTAAGAGTCACGCAGTACATATTTTAGATAGTAGATGCTGCTTTGCGTAACTTTGTAGTAAATTAGCACAATTCGATGTGTATACGATTGGTGATGGATATAGGATCATATGGGGGTGGGGTAAGAAATATATAATGATGTAAATATACATAAGGGTTTCAAAATTTTCGCTTCGATTTCCAGCTTCGGATGCCGCATGATGTTTGGTGAAATACAGTCGAATATAATCTCAAAATTAAAAATAATAGTATATCTCTTAAAATTGCTTTTAGAATATTGATAAGTATATTTTTTGATTTCTAGGTAAATATGTAACCAAATTAAAACGTTCAAAACGTAAAAAAATGTGCATGGTTGAACATTGTCAGAAAGTAGATTCTTGAATAGGTTTTGCCAAAATGGGTTCAAAAATGTCAATAATTAATTAAAAAATACAGTAGCTTTATAATTACTTATAACTTACCGAATTTGATGAACGACATCTTTTATTGGAAAGATGAGCTTGATGAGCTTTCATCATCCCTACTGCCTGAAGCACCAACGTCAATAATGAATGGCTCGACTTGTTCCTCTAAAATATTGTCCAGTTCCCACATTCTCTTTTCAACTTTGTCTTTCACGTGCTTAATACAGTTTTCCCATTTTTGCGCTGTTATTAATTCTAGTGCTTCTTTGAAAAGTCCTTTGAGGTCACAAAATTTAAAAGTTGTATTGTGCTTAGCTATATAATTTTTAACCTCTGCCCATATGAGCTCAATGGGATTGAGCTCGCAATGGTATGGAGGTAAACGGAGCACAGTTTTATTTTGACTTGCTGCCATTTCGTCAATGGCGTATTTTTGATATTCCGCCTTGTGATCCTTGACAATTCTTAATAATTGTACTTTCAGCATTGCTTCTTTAAAGTTGATATTTTTCGAGCGGAGCCAATTTTGAACATCAACTTTCCTTGAAGCCGTTGTTGGGACCTTCTACATTCTTCGAGTATGATAAGGCGCATTATCCAACACAATTACTGCGTTTTCCTCTAAGTTCGGTAAAATTTTTGAAAACCACTGTTCAAACGATTCGCCATTCATTTCCTCGTGGTAATCTCCAGTTTTCTTAGACTCAAAGCACCACAGACCGTCAACAACAAATCCATCCTCACTGCCAATATGGCAGATAATGAGCCTTTTCCCTTTACCTGGAAATCGAAGTACTAACTGGTGTAGATTTATTTCAATAAGCGAACCTTTTTCAAATGTTTTCATCACATTCAGCGAGAAAACATTGAGACATGAGTATCAGATTGCTATAATTGGGATTATTTAGTCATATTGAAAGAAAGACTATTGAACGTCGTATGATTACTCAGCGCTTCACAATTTAATTTAAAGTTATAAACCTTTAAAGAATGAATGATAAGGAACCTGAAATACGCGCAAATATTAATATTAACAAATTATAACTTTATAAAGCTTAAAGTATGAATTAAAATGATTAGAAATATTAGGAACGGTACACAATATAAAACTTAGTAACTTTTTTTAAGTTTATAATATTCGACATATTTTAAGATTATATTAAAAAATTATTGAAATATCGAAAACACATAAAAACATGGCTTAAAAAAGTTCTAACAAATGAAAATGACAATAAAACATCCACGCATTTTATCGAAAGTTATAAAAGTTTTGTTACTTGTAATATGTTTTATCTGCCCCCTGGAATTAATGTTTAGAACCTTGAAAAACATCCTATTGTTGTCTATTACTCGTATTTACCTGCTGGATTTTTTAATCCGGTGGACAGTCCATCTAGAAAGGCCCTCCTGGATGAAGTTACAGAATCATCAACCCATACTTTACTTGTAGTGTGTCCTGCGTTTACCCACGTTTCATCAAGGTAATAAATCTTCCTGTTTTGATTTCTATATTTCCCAATTTTTGTTAAATAATCCCTCCTCCATAGCACAATTTCTTCTCTATCCAGTAGTAAACTATTACGACCTCGTTTTTTCCATTTGAAATTTAAATGCTTCAGTAACGCATGGAAAGTTGATCGTTTGAAATTTGGCAACATTGTATCTCCATTTACCTCCTGCAGTACTTTATCTATAGTAGGCATTTCATTCCTAAAGAAGAATTCATGCACTTTCCTCCTAATCGCATGGTTATCAGCTTCATCCAATGATTTAACAATACTTTTGCGATGTTTACTGGTCATTGGCTCAGAAATGGTGTGATTTTTTTTGTATTGTCTTAACACATTAAACACTGATGCGCGACACACCCCAACTTTGTGAGAAACCTTCACAACAATTTCTTTGATGGTTGATGCCTCGTTCTCCTCGCGCTCGATCTTATATATATTCAAAATGACCTCTTTCATTTCTGCACTCAGGTGTCTTTTTTTAGAACGTTTCCTAGGTGGACTACAGGAGTTTACAACTTCATCGGCAGTATCTGTACTACTGGGCATTTTGCGCAAGCAGTTGATAACAATAACAATCAATAACAAGGTATAACAATAACAACGACAAACTCAACAACTTAATAAGATAACAAACGAAAACGTCCAAAGAAATATCAAATTGCAATGATGCACACGACATACGTAACACGTCTGAACCTGAATGTGACTCTGCCTTGATACGACTGCTCTGCCACTCGGCATAGGCATTTAATTGCGAATTGACCAATGAGTGCTCCTGTTTTACGTCGAGACGGCGGCGTTAGCGTGAAAATCACCCGAACCTTTTGTTTACATCCGGTCTATCTCTTATCTGAATATACTGTAGGTCGCCGCGGCATATCCTGGCTTAGGAATCTGATACAGTGGATACGTTTAGCAGGGCTATTTTGAACAGCTGCTAATAAAATAAGTTGGGCCATTATCGCCACCAACATCCATTTATGGTAGGCAGTGGAACGAGAATAAGAAGAAGAGAATCACACAATCTGTGTGCATGATACGCCATACTTTAATGCTTATGAAACAGGAAAATTGGAGTTGTTGTAGAAACAGTGAAGCATAACACGCTGAGTACTGCATACTTTATTTCAAATATATTTGGTAAGCAAATGCCGTAGTGTAGTTATGTTTCACATTTTTCTGTTTGCCATTTGCCATCAATTGGTAACAACTCATGGACAGCGTGTGCAAAAAGTGAACCAATCATATTATGCAGTTATTAAGCTGAAGTTTTGCTTATCAGAATCAGCTTTGCTAGATGTGTATTATGCTCTCGTCCACCCACATTTATCAAGAAACATCATAATTTGGGGTCAATCAACTTCAATTTCTAGAGCATTTGTGTACCTACTATGTACTTCCTCTTAGGACGAGTCTTATGTCATTTTATGATCTGCAAGACAATAAATGTATCCATCTATCTATCTATCATTGAATATCGTTACAAAAATTTGGGATGTGTTTCAAAGTGTATGTTTCATGAGAATTGCTACATTAGTGTAGCCTTCATCAACATATACCGGGTAATATGGAAAAACCTCTAGGAAAAATATTTTTGTCAAAGAACTATGAAACTAGTAAGGCGTTGCCACTTACCACTATAATACGAATGGGCGATGCAGAAGTATCGTAGGCCGTTAAAATGGCATGATTTTGTACTCTGTTCATCCAAATTGCAGTCACAGTATCGTTCGTAGCCCATTCGACAGCTGTCAAAAGAGGTTCCCTAAAAAGGATTTGCATATGTAACAGTTGGATTAACTCTTCCCAATTGAAGCAGTGCAAGGTACATTTTTAAAACAGGCAGCTATTAAAATGAGCCGGAGTCCTAATGCTTCAGAACTAACGAGAACGCTGAACATAGACTCCTTGAAGCAATGAAGGGAAAATTTTGATTTATGTTTTCTGTTTAAAATAGTTATTGGTACCATAGATTGTCCAGAAGCGCTGCATTGATAAATCTTAATGTCAATGAAACAAACTGGCAATACATAACTGTTTGTGATCCCACACCATTCTATAAATTACTCTTACACTCTAGGAAAAAAATACAAAAGTAATTATTTGTAGCAAACTGAAGGTAAAATTCGAAAAATTGCACGTTTTGAAAATAAAACTCCTGACGTACTATTTTTATTTTGAAAAAGAATGCAACTAATCCCCTGTATCTCCGCCACTGGTGCACGTTAATTTTGAGTAAAGACTTCTGAATATTATGGACAATATTTAAGTAAATCCACATACATTTTAGTTAATTCCAGTTGCCGGTTTTGAAGATATGAAAAAAAAATTTAAACTTCAACACCCCGTATCTTTTTAATGAAGCACTCGAGCAAAAAATGTTACATAGAAGATTCCCCTTAAAATGCGGTCCTGTGTATGATGTTCATATTTGGTTACCTCTTGTGAATCACCCTATATAAAGCTAATGTAATCTGTCACATAAACATACTTATTTTTATATCTGATGGGGAAACCGTAAATAAATGTTTGTTACCTTGTGAAATTATTTGGTACTTCCAATCGGTGCTCAGTTTTTGGATCACTTAGACTGACATAATGGAAGCTTACTGTTGGATTTGTTGTTCCAGCCTAGAAATAGAAAAAAGTATATTAGAAAAGGTTGGTTTTGGCAACTAGTAGCTAAATAATCACTAATAGTTCACAAATAGCCACTAAGAGCATGTTTAGTACAAAACCCGGGTACACTGGGTTTGGGCGTTAATGAAAGATAACGGTTGGTGGATTGAGGTACCCAAAGGTCCACCGATGGGTAAATATAAACTCCCCGGAAAGATGGTACTGTCGCTTATGTGTCGAATGCATTCTTTGAGGGAATTAATGAAAGTGATACATGTCTCTCAAAACTTCAGAAAAAAGTCGCTTGTTATTTTGCAAAATATTGCAAAAATTGATTATCTTTTGTTTTAACTTTTTTCCCCTTATAACAAGTGGGTATGATTCCAGATCTCGCGGGGGCGAATCATAATGCGGTACGCAACGTGAAAAGGGTGGGGGATGTCTGCCAACGGCATATCCTTCGACATCGGCAGTCTCCATTGTCCTCCACCACCAAAAAAACCTTCTAGCCGATGAGCGACGGACCATCTTTGATCCCTGGAAACCACAACCAACCAACCGTCATCTTTTATTGATGCCCAAACGCCCAGGACACCTGGGAGTGGAAAATCTTTTTCCCAAGAAATACTAGCGTTCCTACTACTTGGGCTATATATATAGGGTGTTTCAGTTTATTGTTGCATAACTTTAAGATTCGATAGAACTTTTAAAATTAATGCATAAAGTCTATATAAACATGGGTCAAAAAATGCGTGGCTTCCGAAATACAGGGTGTTTAAATTTACTTTCTAAAATAGTTTTTTTTAAATATTTCGAACAATATGTGATGTATATATAACAGTGAAAATTGGTATACAAGGGTTTTTTGGTACGACAAAACGAACCATGGGCATAGTTTTACTGTAGCCGCTAGAGGGCGCTCTCTACTGTACCTGTAGTGTATTAAAATGACCGACAATTTTTTCTTAGTGCAATTTTTTGCTTTTTGAATGAAGAAACTGATTCTTCGCACTTTTCAACATAAAAAAGCTCTCTTGTGAATTTTCGTTATACTTAGCCGTTTTTGAGATATTTCGATTTTTAAGGTTCGATGCATTTTTAATTATTTATGATAAAATAACGTTAAAAAGTCAGTATCTCGATAATCTTTAGAAGTAGGCTGTACCGACAAATATTTTTGAAATAGAAAGCAGAATAAGGTTAAACGTCAATTAGTTGACAGTTAGTTTTGTTGTCTGTTGAAACCTGAAACGTTTTTTTGCAATTGTGAATGCACGAAATTTAGTTTCTTTTACCTGTTTTTTTTGTAAGTTTTATAAAAATGCCATTTTTATTCTCCAATCAAGAGTTAGCGGATATTCATTTTGTGTATGGCTTTGTAAATGGAAACGCAGCAGAAGCAGCCAGAGAATTCGCACGAAGATTTCCAAACAGACGACATCCAACTCGCTCAGTATTTGTAAGAGTGCATTGCCAAATAATTGAAAATGGTTTTGGAAATCTCCAAAGGGACCAAAACATAAATGTTCGTCAGCGCAGATTTACCCGTATGATTCTGCGTGAGTTTGATAGAGGTCCGACCACAAGTGTTAGGAGAGTTTCTGGTGCCATGGGAATTTCAGCAAGCCTTGTTCACCGTGTTCTTAGAAATGACCATAGACGTCCTTACCATTTGCAACCTGTGCAAGGACTATAGCCAGGGGACGGAGAACGAAGAATCACATTTTGTCAGTGGATTCTTGATACACGATCCCCTGACCTAAATCCATTAGATTTCTTTGTGTGGGAATATCTAAAAGAAAAGTTTACCAGACTCCCGTAACCACAAGAGATATGCTAATAGAGAGAATCAGGAATGCATGTGATGAAATAAAGGCCTTATTTGAATAATGCTATACCACGTTCGATCATTCGTAGATGTGAATTGTGTATTGAACAATTGGGCTTACATTTCGAGTAACTACTTTAGATTTTGTATGTTTGTCCTAACTATCCAATAGCATTTTAGTTGTAAATAATTAATTTAATTTGTTAAAAATAATATTGGAAAATTAAACAAATTAATATTCTTTCTTTTTGTGTTTATTTGGACTTAGGAATTATTGCTGTGTTTAAAAACACAATCTAAACGATCATCTTAATTACTTGTAATGCAAAAATCGAAAATGTAAAAAAAAATATTATTTTCCCATAAATAATTAAAAATGCATCGAACCTTAAAAATCAAAATATCTCAAAAACGGCTGACTGTAACAAAAACTCACAGGCGGGCTTTTTTATGCAGATAAGTGCGAAGAATCAGTTTTTTCATTCAAAAAGTAAAAAATTGTACTAAGAAAAATTTTTCGGTCATTTTAATACACTACAGGTACAGTAGAGAGCGCCCTCTAGCGGCTACAGTAAAACTATGCCCATGGTTCGTTTTGTCGTACCAAAAAACCCTTGTATACCAATTTTCACTGTTATACATCAAATATTGTTCGAAATATTTAAAAAAAAAGCTATTTTGAAAAGTAAATTTAAACACACTGTATTTCGGAAGCCACGCATTTTTCGACCCATGTTTATATAGACTTTATGCATTAATTTTAAAAGTTCTATCGAATCTTAAAGTTATGCAACAATAAACTGAAACACCCTGTATACGAGTATAATGGCTATATCTAAAGTTATAACTTAAGGGTGATTTTAAACTTAACTATAGGTTACTTGCTACATTTAACTTGAAACAAGAATGTTTTACCTACACGATATGAAGTGTGGGTATCAATTCTGTAATTAATGAATCAAATAAAAGACAATCAGTATTTGCATGTTTTAAAACTTATAAGTTACTGACCTTAGGATATTTGACTAAGTTTCCTCTAGGATATTGGGAACTAATTTTTCCAGGTTCTCCGTAAACTGGAATGACCATTACAGGTACATTGGTGTCGTCAAAACGCGCAAAAGCCAGCTTTTTCCCGTCCGGTGAAAACCACATAGCTTTATTGGCACTGAATACTTCCTCTGTAACAAGACATTATAAAATCCAGCAACTGGATATTGGTAACTTCCCATGTATGACTTTTTCATACTGATGCAGCCGCATAGACAGAAACCTAAATACCAAGGCATTGCGACTGTTGTAAGGAACTTCAAGGCACCTCAGGCCGATTGTTATACAACCTCGACACTCTAACAATAAAGGAGTGGTCGTACTGGCCAGTTCTGGATATAGGAGGTTCGACAGACTTAAGACGGGAGGAAGAAGCCTGGCGGGTACATCTAGCTGGCTGAACGCGCGGTTACATTCTGACTCTGAGGAACATAGTCAGTTAGCATAGCGGTAGAAGAGAAACAGATTGCCGACTGTCCATCGGTGTGAAAGGAGCTCAAGAACATCAGTGAGAGTCAGTCTTTGAACAGAATCAAGTATGGACAGTATAGTCGTGTTATCATCAGTAAAGCTGTGATGGATTGATCATAAAAGAGAAGAGGTGATTCAGTCGGGAATAATTGCGTTGACATTGTGGGTTGAAGTAGCGAACCCGTCAATAACGACAGGTGTATTGCGGCCGGAGAGGATGCCGCAAAGCTTTTCTGGGAAGCCATAGGATATCATTTTGCAGGTCTCCGAGTAAAGTACTATCAGGAGTAAAGCTGTGGATTGGATTGATCGTAAAAGAGAAGAGGTGATTGATATGAGTTGGCATTGTGGGATGAAGAGGAAAACCCGTCAATTACGACCGATGCTTTGCGGCTGGAGAGGTATTCAGTTATCGATCCGCACAACGACATGAGCCTCACCTTATGACTGGATAAGTTTACCCCACATTTGTGTGACTTGAGATAGGATGTATATACTATATAACTACTTAAGCCTTCCAAAAGGGCTAAGATAACGCCTCGTTAGATTGCTAATGTCAGAAGACCTCTTTTTATGCTTGCACTGCAACCCAAAAACAGACGATTAATCAACTTTTTCCATAACTATTACTGTTAACGTAAAGGATCCAGTACTTTAATGTGTAGGGCGAAACGTGGCGGTAGAATGTCCCTATATTACGCTTGATTAGGGATACTCATCGGAGTTTCTCGTTTAGCGGAGGAACAGTACAAAAAATATTTTCCTTGGAATGTTTCGTGCTATTGGGGTAGTTTGACCTCCGGAAGGAGATGCTACCCTAAGGGTTGATTTAGCACCGGAACGTGTCTTGACAGGGAGAATATTCAAACATTAGGCTGGATTACCGCAAGAGCAGTGATCGGGATTAAAGGATTTTGAGATTGAATAACCATTCACAGAACACTTTCTTCATAAAAACAAAAACTGAGCCGTACCCCAGTACAGTGGCTCAAATTACATGTGTGTTTTTGGACCATCTAGACAGAAACTTGTTGACAGAACTTTCTCTTTTTGCTGACGTTTAGGCGTTTATTTTATGAATTCAACATGGCTATCAAGTACACCCTGACACACAACAGGAGAATCTTTTGGTGATAACATTGAAAAATTTGTGTTATCAAGCTGAAAAACATTTTTTGAAAATACTTTTTCTAGATACCCTGAATTTAGGAGAACAACGTTTCGCCGTTTACACATACTTTTTTGCACATACTGCTTTTGTCCGTCCGGGCAAAAATAGCAAACTATGGACAACTGTTTCGTGCTTTTTGTTTACTCATCAGTACGGTACAGGCTTGGTTTATCGTCTCCGGACAACAAACGAAACCGAAGCAACTACCTTCTATCCAGGAGCTACGATCTATCAAAATAAGGTAGCGAAACACGCCATCTTATTACCAGAATCAGTACTACCTGTTCGCAGTGGTCGATTTTCGTAATAAATGGCGGGCTGCGCTTTCCTATTTCCATACATTTTTTTACTATAGCTTTTTGCCTTGGGGTTTTACCCGCGGAAAGCGTAGGTCGCGTCACTTATACATACAGTTTAAATTGTATGAAGTGGCGAGTGACAGGCAGTGCAAAATAAAACGAATGCAGGCCGCGCTGTTGCCGGCTTGACGCTGACGGTGAAGATTTTGGTACTTGCCGCGTCAGTTGTTACAAAATCGACAATGAGTTATCAGATAAAAACCACACATAACCTTTCTTGGATATCATATAGTATCTACAATCTCAAATCAAAAAAATAGTTACATAACTTATTCAAGTTATAAAGCAATTACGCGTTCCTTGGTTACTCGTCCACTTTCCATTTTTTAACGATTCAGCTTCCTCTAACATGTTCTGTTGAGTGCGCAAACCCTTTTACTCACTACTGTAAAAATAGCTTAGAACTCCTCATGGATTAGCGCTTTCAAGCTTATGTGAGATTCAAGAATAATCGAAACTTGTCTGGAAGCATCTGCTACTATGTGTGTGATTTGGAACTAGAAAATGCAAGAACGTTTCTCGGCGTCGATAGGGGTATAAATACCCAATCAGATGGTGGAAGCAGTTAGTTGAGCCAGTAGACAGCGAGCGCAGAACTAAGATGGAATAATAGTCCAGTCGATCTAGTAATACATTGTTATAAATTACTTGCAGGTGTGATAAATTAGTGTAGCAGTAATAAAAAAAAAACATTTTGAACGGTAAAATAATGTTTTCGTTACAATATTATAAAGCTTGCCTGTCGCAGTTTAACGAAAGTACGGTAAAAACATACGGATTGGTACTGGTCATTTGGAATGCAGAAGGGGCACTATGAAATTCCGCTGACTGTATATCTCTTGAGGATATTCCACGGTCCAGCGCGTAAAGCCGGTGTGTCATTTAGATTATCCGTGCCTCCTCTTTTAGGGTGGATATTTTACTGAAGAGCAATGTGATCACTAGAATATTCTTTATTTGCCGTTCAGTCGCCTGAATACTAATACTGTGACAGGATGGTTACGTTGGAGTTTGCCTACAGTTTTATATTTTCTATAAAATTAATGCAACTTTTTGAGTTTCGATAAATTCTAGATTTTAGACTCAGGTTTTCTACTTCTTGTTTGTTGTCAATAAATGTGTATTTTGCTTTATTTGACACAGGCAGGATGGGAGGCCGCAGTCAGGCGCGTCTGTTGGGCAGGTGCATCGTGTGGCGGCATAATGGAGGAGAGCTGTGACGAGCAAAGCCCATTAACATAGTCTTAGAAGAGAGCTAGATTACCGACGGCTCGTCGGTGCGTAAAGGTATTGAGACTGTCCTTTAGAGAAGGGTTACGAACCAGTGGGACAGGCCTCATCTGAATCGAGCATCGATAATGTATTCGGGGTGGAAGCACCCCAAACATGTGGGCAGCATTCGAGGCTAGGTCTTATCTGGGCCTCGTACAGAATGAGCAGGTTATGTGGAGAAAAACACTTCTTAGCCCTAAAAAAATAGCTCAGTTTATTCCCAGAAGCTGCGGCTATTGAGGAGCTGCGTCTGTGCCAGGTCAAGTACTCTATGATTTCTACTCCCACCAGCCGAAATAAACTCCTCTTTGGTAGAACATTTTTTCAGTAGATCGACGACTTTATCTAGTAGAAATACAAAGAGATCTTTGAAAAATTCAGGAGATCCAAGGATTTCCAACATTTTCTAAACTAATTCAAGGATATCCAAAGAGATCTAAAGAAACTTGAGTGGGTGTGATCTGTTGTTCCAAACTAGCGACAACGGTTAACCCCTCGGCGCTGCGCCAGTCCTGCGGTCTGCACAAAGCGAACTCCTCCTGAGTCATGCATAGGGGAAACGCGGGCAAAGAGAATACTGTGGGCAGAAAGAGCTACCTGTATTATATCCAAACCATGCATCTTCTTTTGCAATTCGCAATCAAATGCAGCAGAATCCTCGTGTTTATTTATCAACTAAAAGATTGATTTTGCAAGATATACAGGGTGTTTCAGAACTAAGGGATCACACTTCTAGGGGTTATTCAATTATACAATTTTACCTTTTGTACATGATATCATCACAACAATTGTTCGAAATGTTTTCCTCCAACCTGAATACACCGATTTAAACGTCGCACATGATTTCGGCGGACCTGACTAAAAATTTGATATTCGTTTTGAATGATTTCAAATGCTGCTGTAATTCGTAAAATTAAGTCTTGCTCTGTTTCTACTGGAGTTTCGTAAACCAAAGACTTTACATGTCCTCACAGGAAAAAATCTAGCGATGTTAAATCGGATGACCTAGGAGGCCAAGAAGCTGCTCCACCTCTGGTAATCCAACGGTGTCCAAATCGGTGTATTCAGGTTGGAGGAAGACATTTTGTACAATTGTTCTGATGATATCGTACAAAAGGCAAAAATCAAATGCATCAAATCCTATTTAGGCAATTCATCGTCTTTCTAAATTTTAACGCGTCTTAGGGCCGTAGTGGCGTAGTGACACTTTTCCGAATATGTGTCCCTATACTCAAATGTTTTCTACTGGTACACTGAATAACCCCTAGAAGTTTGATCTCATAGTTCTGAAACACCCTGTATATGGAGAACTTTCGTCATTGAATTATTGGTTTTAGTAGAAAACAAGAAAACTGTTAAATAAATGACTTCTGGAAAATCGGATAGGGAAAAGAGGGTACTGCAGTAGTCGCCCATAACCATATTTTTATTTTGAGTGAATTTAAAATCGACTTTCCGGTGCAGATACAAACACAATTCTGGGATTGTCGATATAAATAAACACAATAATGTATAGTATCAATGGTGTAAAGCAGAATCTTCAGGATTTGGGAGCAGTCGTGGTTGTTCTGTTCAGTATCGGTACTTTGGGCCTCGAGGTAAAGTGGTAAAGTTTATAACTTGCATCTTTTAGTTTTTTAATATACTATATGTGCAATTAAGAGGTACAACTAACTAGAAATTAGTCTAGTCATATTAGACGAACATACCTCTGGTTTGCGGAATAATTGTAAAGTATAGTTTTATTGATGCAAGTTGTCCAAGGGGGTATTTAAATCATGGATGCATAAAATGGGTACACCAATCTTTGTGGTAAAACTTTGTATTCGACAACAAAGAATGAGAAGACGTATTTTTTGGTATTCAATCGAAAGTGTTGCTGGAACGGAAAAACTCTTCATATGAGACTAATAGCAGAAAAGTTATGGCCGAAAACCGGGGCAAACTGCAGGTTTTGGCACTTGTTTGTAATGCAACGATGGTTTCTCGCAGATACTTGAAATTGTTTAAATTCGTAGGATTAGTACTACTAAATCACTACAACAGAATTGGAGTAGATTTTGATAATTTCTAATTGTTTATCCCAAAACACTTGTCTTCCGTCCATCACTAGTAGTTTATTGAGCAATATACAGGGTTAGTTCAAAGGGAATACACTAGTTTACCTTGTCGATATGAATCGCAAACCATTCTGGAAGATAAATGTTATTTTTATGCAAAAAAGGATGGGTTACGTTTTTTCTTCTAAACAAATTCAAACGTTCGTATTTGTAATTCGCAACAACAGGTGATAGACACATCCGCTTTGTTTTCAAATGTGTATAGTAACGGATGTTTTTCGAATACCGTAGCACATTTGTTCAATTACTCACAAATACGAAATGTTTGAGTTTTCTTAGAAGAAAAAACGTAACATTTTTTTTCGCATAAAAATAAGATTTATCTTTCGAAATAGGTTGTGATTCATATCGGCAAGAAAAAGTAGGTGCAATTTGCTATTACAACCCTGTATCTTGCTCAATAAACTAGTAGTGTTGATCCGAAAACAGGTGTTTTGGGATAAGCAATTAGGAATTCTCAAAAAATTACTTGACCAATATACTCTAATGACGTTGTTGTTATTTAGAAGTATGAATCCTACGGATTTGAAGAATTTCAAGTAGTTGCGTGAAATTATCGTCGCATTAGCAACAAGTACCGAAACCTGCATTTTGCCTCGTTTTTCGGCTATAACATTATTGCAATTAGTCGGATCTATTTACGTATGGTCTCGTTTTGTAGGTATCATAAATACTTGAAAATCTTGTTTGAAAGGTTTCTTCGTTCCTGTCAACACTTTCGATCGAATCCCAAAAAACACGTTTTCGCATTCTTTGTTGTCAAATAAAAAGTTTTCCCACAAAAATTGGTGTACCCATTTTATGCGTCCATGTTTTATATACCTCCTTGAATAACTTGCACTAATAAAACCAACCAGACTTCATAATCATTTCGGGGAAATTTGCTAATACGATTAGACAAAATTATTGTTAATTTCTTGAAAACGGATAAACAATCATTTCATGTTTCCTTGCTTCTATATAGATTAACATTTATGTAATAACAGTTGAAAGCTCAAGGTATTCGCTCTACCGGAGTTTCCCCTACTTGGTTCGTATGATGAGATGGTGTAATAACCAAGTCATATTAGGAATGGACAAAGACGTATATTATTTCAACTTGCAGCTGCATACGGAGTGTAGCATATCCATTCTTCCATCATTCCAGATTCATTGAATTTTGAGCAAGCCTTCCATCATACAAGATCCAAATTTACTACTAATTTGACTTGGCTTCAGCGACAATTATGCCACCTCGACTCAGAAACTTGCGTGTCATCTTGCTCCCGTCCATTGGTAGAGACCAGCTTGTTACAAAGCCGTATGAAAACCTACTAGGGTGGGATCTTTGAAAGGTCAATTATTTATTACAAAGTCGTAGCTATTGCCATGTGATGACAAATTCCTTCTACCCACACTAATACCCATAGAACACAAGAACACAGACCTGTCGGCATGTCGCTCGCATTGTTGTTTTAACAATGCGAAGTCAATAAAACGAGGGACCTCGATCGTCGACATCAAAAGTGTTTAAAAGTGATTTGACAAGTAAATAAAATACTTTTTTCTTTAAACTGCTCCACTCTGAATGGATATTTAAGTATTTGCTATCGTACTAAAAAATGGCGTCTCGTAGGTTGACTCTGCAAGTTCAGCACAAGTTAAGTCCTCTGAACACGGTGAACACAGAGAGCAGTATCGAAAGTATTGCCTTATCATTAGTTTTAATGCCAAATGTACTAGGAAATATAAAATATAGTAACGTATAAAATGTTATATATCTTCCCCCACTACCTGCAACCCCCAACCCGCAATTGATTATATTATACTCAACCCCATCAAAACATTTTCTCAAAATAATCAGCAGACTCTGAAACGTCAAAAAACGAAGTTTGAGCAATTTTTATACTTTCGTGTTTTTATCCCTAGCTGGCACTGAACCGATTTTCAAAAACTACATATCTTTTCCGTCCGTGTATAGTGGTAACCTTGTGTGAAAATGTCATTAGAATCCGAGCAGTACTTTTCTAATATTAGAGGGGTCAAGTATTAGCAGACCGAGTGACAGACAGACAGACCGACAGACTGACGGAATTGAGTGACATGGTTTTTCGTGGTATTCATGTCATGTATCATCCAAAAAATACAATATTTCAATTTCGAAATTTTTTGCGATTACAGTTGTGATGTAGAAAGTAAAAATTACAACTTTATCTACATTTTAGTTGAAATATTGGTAGTAGTCCTAGAGAGGCCAATGGTCCATTGCAATTGAATGATCAAGTAATTGACAATTGGGTCGGGGAAGGAAGTCTGGTGTGCGAGTATTGCACTGATTTTTTAATTGTACCACCTCAATGTTCACTGACTAGAACGTTTCTAACGCTATCTGGAACATTTTGGCCCCACATTTTGGTGGTATAATTTTTCCTCTACATCATAAAGGTTATTGACAACTTATTTGATATCGACATAATACTCATTTAAATTATTTTTAAAATATCTTCATGAACACATTCTTAGTTTCACGATAGTGTTCTAGTTATGTTCGTCCAGTGTTTTTTATACAGGGTGTCTCGAAACTGGAGATATTACAGATCAAAATATGTGAACTAACTTAAACATATCTTAGTCCAAAAGTTGATAGTTTGCCAGATACAGGGTGTCAAAGTTACAATCTTATTTTCTATTTTTCCTTATTGCTTGAGAAGTATTTCAGATTTTGGCATAAAACTCGGTATAGGGAGGTTTTCTAGAGTGAGAAATAAGAATCCGTTATTTTTTATGGCCAAACTTCTAGAGGGCGCTACTTGCAGCACTATTTCGGTAAATAACTTATCATCGCTTTTTTGTGCTACCCTGCATACAACAACTGACCAAAAAATCTTATTTTTTCGTATTTCCACAACAAAAAAGGTTAACTGTTTAAAGCTAATAGTTTTCTAGATATTTGTTTTTAAGAGTTCCAATGCATTATTTGTACCATGATGATAACACATTTTTATAACATAATAATCTTGTTGCTTTGGATAATATCTGAGTAGCGTTGCTATGGTTTGTAATGCTTGTCATAATAATGCTTTAAACTTCACGAATAATTTCAAGTTTACAATAAGTTGTTAAACATCATGGAGTATACGTTTGATGAATATTCTGATATGCATTAAATGTACGCATTGGCAAGATGTAATGCTTTAAAAACAAATATCTCGAAAACTATTAGCTTTAGGTACTTCTAACCAGTAAACCTTTTTTGTTGTGAAAATACGAGAAAATAAGATTTTTCGGCCTGTTGTATACAGGGTAGCACAAAAAAGTTATGATAAGTTACTTACCTAAATAGTGCTGTAAGTGACGCGCTCTAGAAGTTTGGCCATAAAAAATAACGGATTCTTGTATCTCATACTAGAAAACCGAGTTTTATGCGAAAATCTAAAATACATCGAGATTTCCCAACCTTTCGCAGATACTCTGCATATTATTGTAAGAATTTTTTGTTTCATTTTAATGGAATACCTTTTTATGTAGTACAAGTATTCTAAACAGGTATTTTGATTACAAGGTTAGTTTTGAGTTACTGCCTGATTTATTATATCGGTGTATGGCGCCTTGACACTTGCAATACCGTTCAAAACAGTTTAATAAAACTTGAATTCAATGATCTATGATTAACTTTGAATTAGAAGTAAATATACTG
This sequence comes from Acanthoscelides obtectus, assembly GCA_963669975.1. Taxonomy (NCBI): domain Eukaryota; kingdom Metazoa; phylum Arthropoda; class Insecta; order Coleoptera; family Chrysomelidae; genus Acanthoscelides; species Acanthoscelides obtectus. Next base: position 89,980,865 of record CAVLJG010000001.1, read on the forward strand.
AAGCATGCCTATAGTCCCACCAATAGTTTTCGTTCGTTGTGCAGTAATTTTAAATCTTTAACTGACAGTGGTGACTTTTTTGTTAAATCAATTAGAATATGTTCATATTTACTATTTTTGTTTTCTGTACTATTCCTGAAAGTTATATTAAGCTACAATGAATTGAACCTGGCGTTAGGAATCCAAAGACTGTTGGTGGCACTACAGTCATGCTATAACATTTATTTTATCAGATACATAATAAGACAAGGTGTTAGCAATTTCCTTGTTTCATTTCCCCAGTAAATCTAAGAATAATATCTGGTTATTTATTAATAGATATAGATATGTTCGATACTACGAAGATGTAGCTGTTCCTTCATTGATACAGCCTCTATGTTTCAAAATATTCCTGCATCATAAACGCTCTGTTCTGAAAAGTCTCCCATTTAATCTATCGCCTTTCCTCACCCGTTCACCGCCTGCTGTATTTCCACCTGTAAAACCGTCCAATTTTTCACGATTCCGCTTCAAGTCGTTTCCCCGTTTTCGGTTATGGGGAGCGAGTGCATTCGTCTTTCTAACAGCTTCATTATACCTGGTAATGGAAATAAATCGTGGGGATGCTGGTCTGTTCTCTCGAACGAAAAGAAAATATCGCCTCGTCTGAACGACCTGAACAGAACTTACCGACTATTATTTTGCCCGTCTGGAATGATGGTATTGTTACTGTTCTTCTTCGATATTGGTTTTGCTTTGCAGGAGCTTCAAATCGAACGATGATATTTATGAAGGCGTATAGCTTGTTGGTGGATCAAGTTTAGCTAGAAAAAGTAAGCCTGAGGCACACGCAGAGACAACAAATACATGTATGCTGATCTAGCAATCGGGGATTCTTTCGAATGAGACATCCACTAGCTCATAGTAGGAGAGTTGATAGACAATTTTGGGTAAGTATTTGAAGCATGCTGAAAATTTGTCTATTCTTTTCCCAATAATACCCAAACACAAAACTGCAGACCTGGCTGGGAGGATAGCGAGGCTAAAACAACTCTTATATTTTTGTTAAGATTCTGTTTTTTGCAAAAAATGTCCATGAGGCATTTAGAAATTTGTATACCTTTAAATTTGACATTTAAATAAAAATAAAAACATAAATAAAGCGGATGATTTAGTCGGAACTGAAGCTTTGGAAGGTGCCAGCAAAGCAATTTTGCAAAAAAAAAATTAAAAATGTAAGCTGAAGATTTCATAGTCTATTATTTATAATTGAAATAAAATATTTTTAAAATCTTTTAGATGAAACAATCTAGCTGCCAGGTGATCGAGAAAGTGACGATCGCCACCCACCATTAGTTTCGCCAATCTGATTTTCTTCATATCCCGTACGATGAAGACGATAGAGAGGCCCTAGCCCTTAACCGCTCCAAAGTTCTGCGCTAGGCACGGAGATGTCGCACCGGTCTATCATGGCGAACTGTTAAGTGGGATACCAAGTGTTCATATAGGAGAACAACAAATGCCTTGCTATGCATATATGCATAATAGACGAATCTTTTAGACTTTTCCGATGTGTTACTATTCAGAGATCATGCAGATAAATTGAAGACCATGCAAAGGAATCCAAAGAAGAAGAAGACATGTATTCCTGCTCTGCTGAAGAGTTAACTGTAGATTAAGAACCATCATATTCTGACGTTCAATAATAATTTGATAAATGTGATTTAGTGATATTTAACATTTATTTCTAATCAGAGGGTTCATTATAATTCTGTAAGTTATATTTAATATCAAGACATATATACACTACACAACATGAAAGGACATTTTTGCATTATTTACTCTATTCACGAAGATTTTATGGTTGTCGATAGGGTGAACATTTGAAAATTTCCAACCACGGATTTATCGAAAACCACGGATTAAAAAAAAAGGCGAGACACGTCAAAAGATTTATCAAAGGGGACAACTTTTTAACCAAAAACCACTTCACCCCCTTTCACTCTCTGCCCCCAGGATCATCCCTTTAAAAATTTTAAATGGCAAAAACGCTGAACGTTGAAATAAAAAGTGGTGTTTTCGGGTTTTTGTTTTCTATCTGAACAAAGTAAGATAAATAATTTTGACTTGAAAACGTCAAAATAAAGGACTTCGAAATACCTTTCAAACCAGCTATTACTCGATACCCCTTGTCATTTAAAATTTTTAAGGGGATGACCCTGGAGGGCAGAGGGTGAAAGAGGGTGAAGTAGTTTTTGGTTGACAAATCTTTGGCATGTCCCGGCGCTTTTTCTTTTAATCAGTGGTTTCAATAGATCGGTGGTTGAAAGTCTTCAAATGAGCACCCTGTATAATACGTGTTTATATATCGATAAATATATAAACAGTAAACAACAAAATAATTACTGAGAAAATATAATGACTACTCCAAAATTTCGACTTGTAACAGCTTGATAACTGTAAGTCACGTGGTCAGGCCCAAGCCAATAAAACCGCGGCGCCACACAAACATATGCCACTTTTTAATTAATGACCAGCTAAATTGTCCCATCGAAATAAATAATATCTTGTTAAAATTTCAACGTGCTTCAAATACATTTTTTCTAATTTTTTGCAAAATGGTTTTGCAAGCACCTGGCAAAGTTTTAGCCAACATTAAATGATCTCACTTATTTATTTTTTCATTCTTCAAAAGTAAAATTTGAAGGTGTAACAATTTCGAAATACCTCAAGGACGTTTTTTACAAGAATAAAATCGCATCCGATACCTCCCAGCCAGGTCTGCAGTTCTGTGTTGATATTACACATATATGTCAAATACAAACCCAAAATTGTCCATCAGCTCTCGGACTATCATGGATTTAATGTCAAAAAAGTGGCGCCAAGTAGATAGCAATTGCATGTGACACGAAGGTTCAACCTACTTGAGATCGATCTCTAACAGACTGAATATATAATTGCCATGATTTTTCTGTATGACAGTTTTCGTAACGTAATCTCTTGTAGGTAGTAGTAACAGCTGTTAAAATGGAAGCAAAAAGGTATAAAAAGGATAATTGAAGTCTATTCAAAATACTAAAATACTGAAATAGAATCAAAACTTGACTAGGTATAGAACTCAATGATTTTCGAACCAAATGAAGCCACATCTTTACTAACTTTTCGAACTTTTTCAAAGTACAGATGAAAATGACAATGACTATGTTCACTTAACATAAAGAATTATTCCGGATGAATTTTTCTTACACCTTCACCATATTTGTCAATACGCAAATAACCCGTCATATTTATGTTTTAATGGAAAATATATTGAAAATATGTGTGACTATCACGCTGATCAGAATTTTTGGGATAAGTTCAACAAATATTTACATTCTATATGATAATATAGTGGAATATAGTGAGCAGACGAGTACGACATCCAACAGACGGCAAAATGATAAAAAATGTTTTACTCATCAACTTTATAAACTTTTAATGGAATGTTTAGAATACGTATACCCAAAACTTCAAGTAGGGATTTCAAGGAATCCTTGTAATAAGTCTTGGAGCTGCTGCTCAATGTCACTATTTTTTAAACAGTAGATTTTGCTTATTACATACATGTTTCCTCTTGGAATGACCTTTATGCTCAAAAGTGAGTGAAATTTTTATTGTCCAAGCTATTAGAAATCCTTTTCAAGTTTGACCATTGAAAAGGCTACCGATGTAGTCGAACCGTCAATAAACTTATTCTTCAACATCTTGGTTTCTAACGGCCAAAAAATAGAGGTGTATCAAGCAGACAATCACAGGGTGTATTATGATGTAGTAGACGATTTTCCTGCATATAAGAGAAACTTATTCTGGTAAACTGTTTGGATATGCGATTTCGGAGAAACTACTGTCGTTCTGAAATGCTGCTTTTGCAGTTTGAAGCTGTGACCGCGGATATTGCTGCGTGACGGTAGGCATAGATGCTTCAGAGTGCTGCAAATCTAGTCATGAAGCAACTATGAGATCGCCTCAAATTCTTCGGTCGGAGAATATGGTCAAGTGGAATAACTCGAGGCGATCTTCATAGCTGGGTTTGCGAGCTGCAGATGGGATTCGAGTTGCCCGACCGCTTCGATGGTGCTCCACACATCTTGTATACGAGCCGCGGATTGGTTTTCGCGAGGTGTAAGATACAACACCTTGATAGGTTCAAGCGTAGAACAATACCAAGATCACGCTGAAGCACAGCAAAGTTTGTAAAGATTTTGTAAATCTTCGTGTCGTTGGCATAAGCAGCACATGTAGAGGACAGCAAGACGGGCTCACTTTTGTACAAAAAGAAAAGCACGGGACCCGAGACTGAACCCTGGGAAACTCATCTAGCTACACGATGGAGTGAAGACTGGCTATCACTGACGCGCAGAGAAAAAGTTCTCCCGGTGAGGAAAGTCGGGAATAAGGTCTTTAGGATTACCTATCCAAATTTGATCATAGCTATATATTTTCACTATTACTCAAATTTCAAAAGATCAACGGTTACAAAATCGGAGCAAGTTTTTATAAGCTTATTTAATTGTCCGTACAGAAACAACTTACTCCATCTTACTATTTCCACTTTTGAATAAAAAAAGCCAAACGCTATGATCGTACAAAATAATAGTCAGTTGTTTATCACGCATACTGGTATAAAAGAATTAAAAAACGTATCACTTTCGTCATTTCACTCGCTTATTGCCATCATTTCGTAGACAACAGAAAATTTAATATCCTATCCCTTTTAATGCCTCACAGGCATTAAAAAAATACGATTCATTGTAAAAAATTATGAGACTATAAAGACCGCAGTATTGGAAATAGCCTCGTACAGTGTGAATCAAAAACAGAATAAAATTGGGAATGATGATGACTTGTAGTGTTTATAATGAAAAACAAGGTTAGGTCTATCAGAGAGATGAGAGCCTCAAAATATTTTTCAGGAGAGGTATATATTATTTGAAAACATGTATGTTTAATTCAGAACCGTTCGTTGGTTGTAGAATTCCGATATAAATTATATGTAAATCAAAGATAGAGTTTGGAAGTATTTAGTAGATTCAGAAAACTTTAAACTTGTTACTTCCTTCAATATTGCGGCTTTAACAAGGCTGAGCTCGAGATCAGACTACATTTGTATTCAGACAACCATACATTAAACAAAAAATTAAATAAAATGGCAATAACGTAATGGCAAAGCTCTACAGTGAACAGCCCTCCCTAAAAGACGAAACACAGATAATCTGAGTGATACATCGACTGAACGCGACCTGGGTCTACGTAGCAGTCCTAAACTCCCCTGCGGTAGTTCGGCGTTATGTCCGGAAATGTACCCTAACCCCCAACCCCTAGCAGTGCACGTCCTGATGTTAAATCAACCCTTGCGGATATCATCCGCTTTCAAAGTACGAACTACTCCAATATAGCCTAAACGCCGGCTGTCGCTACGACTACACTGTCTACACTCCACGCTATTTAGAGGATGGCTTTCCGACTGACCGATGACACTTCCTTAACGAACAGTATTGTACCCATTACATCCATCAGTGAGTGGTCAGCTATGAGGCTCTTATACCGCTATGTCAAAAGATCTTGCTTTGAGCCTGCCGGACGGACTCGTCAGGCTTATATCGCCCTTCTTAGCGCCGTCGATCTTACAACATCCAGAACCAGCAGATGCGGCCGCTCCTTTGTTCACACAGCCTGCTTGAGGAGGTTTTTCCCAGATCCACTGCTTTTCGTTTCTGAGACCAACCGCATACAACGTTCTTTCTTACTCTTTAGCAGTCATCAGTACGGTACAGTCTTTGGTGACAGACTCAGAAAACGGAAAGTAATCAAGCGGAGATGAGTCCACTGATAAACTCAGTATGTAGTGTTCAAAGGGCTGACACTGCCAACTATGAACGATTCGCCAAACGCAGTGTTATTTACCCATACTTTGGCAGCAGGAGACCACATACAGGGTTTGTCCGGAAAGTAATAGGAGTGAGTCTATTTAAAAAAATTTATTGAGCCAATCGTTACAATTTTTTAAAAACTTTCAAAATAGGCTCCTTCTGGGTCGATGCAGCGCTGCCAGCGCGATTTCCAAGCATTGAAGGCGTAACGGAAGGCATTCTCCGGAATAGCCTTGAGAGCCGCGGTGCATGCTGCTTGGATCCCCTCTGTCGTCTCAAAATGCTTGCCTTTCATCGGCCTTTTGAGGCGAGGAAACAAAAAAAAGTCCGGGAGGGCCACATCTGGGCTGTAGGGCGGCTGCGGCAGCGTTGGGATGCCGGCCTTGGTCAGGTAGCTGTTCACAAGAAAGGCGGTGTGAGCCGGGGCGTTGTCGTGGTGCAACTTACAGTCGGCTGTGATGTCATGTCGGACCCGACTGACCCTGCGTTTGAGTCTCCTGAGCACTTCCACGTAAAACTTGGCGTGTTCCAGGAGGAACAAATTCATGGTGGACGATGCCTTTGATGTCAAAAAAGATAATGAGCATCGTTTTCACTATGAATTTGCTCATTCTTCCCTTTTTTGGGCGAGGAGACGCCGTCGTGTGCCACTCGGAAGATTGCCTCTTTGTCTCGGGATCATACTCAAACTCGCCGCAATTTCTGGTCGTCAGTGAGCACTTTTGGGACCATCTTCGCGCACACCTTGCGCATGTTCAAATGCTGTGTCACAATTTCATGAACCACAGATTTTGGTAAATTTAACATCTGGGTAATTAAACGAATACTTAGTCGACGGTCTGAGTCCAAAACTCACACACGAGTCACATTATCGGTGTTTGTCGAATGTCTTCCAGCACGGTCTTCATCAGCGTCCCCTTCCCGGCCCTCCAAAAAGGCCTGATGCCACCGAAACATACCACTTCTTGCTAAAGCAACACCTGGGTAAGCCTGCTTGATCATATCAAATGTCTCTGTCCAAGTGCTCGGAGACAACTGACCAGCCGCTCATTCGTTAGCTAGGAACGCCCTCTACCGAATCCAGGCGGTGCGCCCACGCTCCGTAGTACAGTTAAGGCGGAAGAAAATGAGTCCTATTACTTTCCGGACAAACCTTGTATATGCTTCCCAGGATCTCTGAATGATCAGTCCGCTTCGACGAAATCGACAAGTGCCGCCTTCGACCATATTTAATCGAATATTGAAATAAGCATTAGGTAATTTGACGTTGTTTATCTGGCGGGCAATGGCTTGGACCGAGAGAAGATAATTTATTTAAGATAAGTTTGTTTATGGTTTGAATATGTCCGCCTTCAACGAAATATGTGATAACATATATTCGATAAAATAGTGTCACGTAAGTTGACTTTGCACTTCCTGCGCAAGGGTGCCATTAGTTCGTAAAGGATTAAGTTCAGCTCAAGTTAAATCTTATGAAAAAAAAAATAGCTACAAACATGTACAATAAAGAAATTGATCAGATTAAGTCAGTCAAACAGACCCTTAAAATTTGTCCATAGACATTCCTTAACTGACCTACCGGTGTTACTATCCATCTGGCAACATTGCTCCATACCATGCGATCAGACGCGGCAGCGCAAACCGCGGCACCGCTGTAGTATGAACAGATCAGTCAATCAGACCGGTACGTCAAGCGGTGAAAGCAAATACCAGAAGCACAGACGTATCGAAAACATGTCTCTATTATCCTTAAGTTTTAAAGACAAAGGAACCGGGAAGCATATGATGTGTGAAATATGGCTAATAGGTGCGTGACATTACAGGAGTTGTAAATACATTAACATAAAAAAATTGCGATATACCCTCCCACACCACTTACAACCCCCAATCTCCAATGTTTAACCACTACAACATTTATTTTATGAAAATGATCAGGGGCATCTGAAACGTTAGAAAACGAAGTTTGAGCAATTTTCATTTTTCGTCGCCACTAGACAGATTTCCAAAAACTACAACGCTTTTTTATCCTTACCATAGTAGTGTCATTTTGTGAAAATTTTATCCAAATCCGAGCTGTACTTCCCAAGTTATAGACGGGTCAAGCATTTTTAGACAGACAGATAGGCAGATCGACAGGCAGGCTGACGGAAATAATAATTTTTCGTAATGTATATAAACAACACCACATATTCGAAATTTTTCGATAATAGAACACTTCCTCGCAGTGGAATAGAAAGTAAAATGCAGTTTTTATCAATCAGAGTACGTTTAGTTATCGGTATTGGGAACTAATGAAATTTTACTTTGGAATACTGTATAACTTTATTTTTATTACTTTTATTTTTATACTCGTAACCAGAAACGCTATGGACACATTTATTGTGAAAAATATATATTTTGTTAATTTGGAGCACTTTCTGATAACCAAATAAAGTAAACAAACATTGAACCTCGAGAATGACAAGTGACACTCTTATTCCCAAAGTTTTGAGCACGGAAAGAAAAGTGCACTTTTGACGTTACAGAAGGATTACTTTGTTCCAAAATTAGGAACGCTGAAGTGAACTTTGTACTACTCAGCAACAGCCCTGCACAAATTATTTTAGCTATTTCACATACGTGACCTCTGTCAATCAATTTGAAGGCTTTGAAAAATTTCAAGACGTCCATTTAGATGGCTTGGCTATCTACGGTATATGTATGGCCATTGACAATAAACAAATGACTTGACAGTGCGTGACACTCATAAAGAATAACATGATACTAGTAAGAAATTCAAACTGACGTATGTTCTTTTACAGCTGCAATAACATTAAAGCACCTATATCCTAGAAAAACCTCATTATTCGACTAGCAATGAGACTTCGTTGTATAATATATAAGCACAGATAGGTACAAATGGCGCAATCTGGCAAATGGCAGTTCACACTTCACCAACAACACGAATAAAAGAAATTCATATCATCAAGGCCGTGGAGCAAAAAGACGGCATCAAGAAAGCTTCGAAATTAGTTATCACTCTTTAATTAAAAATACTCGGTTGAGGATTTCTTTAGCCAACCTGCGATACTACCAACACTCTCTTTAGCATGCTTTATTTCAAACTAGTTATAAAGCTTTTGTTCATCCGAACACCAACGGTCAACCCCTCAGTATGCTGTAGACTTGGTCTCGGTGGGTAACGAGCGAAAGCTGAGCTATTCTACTCTATTCAGTATAAGGTTTAAAGGAATAAGACAGCATAAAGTGACATTTGTTATCAGAACCGATTACTGTCAAAGTGGAATCATCAAGCTGACTGTTGGAACTGTATCCAAGTTCACATTGTCAGCGGGGTTACCAATGTTCAATTGAGAGTAGACCGTATCTACTATAGGACTACATGTTTTCGTTATCGCAGTGTCGATCCTGGTAACAGATGGCACTTTATGTAGTCTTATTCTGATACTTTATTTTGTAAAAGAAGTTTCCATCGGGCCGTTAAATCAATGGAGGTCGAGATGCTCCTCCGTTCTCCCGATACGGATCCTGTACTAATAGGTGGAAGCATTGCGGGGTTCGGCAGGTAAAGCCGTATAAGTGGAAAGTTTCTTCGCCACTATTTCTCCATTGAAGAGGAAACTCCGCTGAGAATATCCGAAGATTCATTAGCAGTAATTGGAGTATTTGTGTGAGCAAGCACCGCTAACGTCATCATGAAAATTACGTCGATGGTAACAGATTATATACGTAAGGAACACTAATTACAGTAGTTTGTAATAGGAAACTGTAGATGAAGCTATTTTTGTCCATCTTGTGTAGCCCATTTGTGGCTAAGATGTGTCTATCAAAATCGGATCGATTAATTATGTAATAGTACGGTAAAGTTAGGTTTTCGACAGTACAATGTGTCAAACCTACTTTTAATATCTATGCAAGGAAACTACTGCAAAGGAGCTTCGATCCAGATTCAAATTGATGCCTATTGGCTTGGAGTAGTCGTTACAATTACTTTTTTTGGGTTTGTTGTATCATAAATCTAAACAAAAGTGTCTCTAGGGTCAAAGACTTCACAACGGTATATTTTTTTGCCACAGGGCGTTAAAACTTTCGATTTGTTTGGCGTATTGATATATATCTATATATATATATATCTTTTTGTCTAGGACATACTCTTAAAATTTCAACGGCAAACAGCGATTGTTTGAAAAGACTAACATGAAATATAATGTCATTACGGATACATATTCAAATTTTTTTTGACGTAAGCTCAAGAATGACACTTCGTAAATTAGTAATTAGATATGACTACCTCATGTACATATAAATTATAATAATTATATAATATTATAACGACATATAAATTAGAGTTAACTTCTGTTAGAACATTAACAAAAAAAAAAACAATATAAAATTACAAAATAAATAGAAATCTCCTAATGACAGTACAAAAGGTATAACTGATTATCACAAAATGATAATAATAAAAGGTCTCTATTGGAATATAAATGTATATAACATCTTATTCTTGATAGGCTGAGTCTAGAGATCAATCTATTCCACTCAACCTCAACTCCAATAACAATATCGGTAACTAAGGAGAATATTACAACATATAAATATTACGAAGCGTACAAAAAATACACATTCTAGACTTCTGTAAATACATTAGAGAAAGAGGATACTATGAAATTAAACCACAATAAATAAAAAACAAAATACTAACGATGTAGAAGAAGCTGTTTGTTTGGCTCGTTTCTTCATACTACTTACCGACAGAGTTTTCAAAATTTTCCCTTGCATAATTGTATATTTTAATAGAGTTATAAATAAACGACCGACCGACGGAAAAAATGTAATACTGTAAAGAGCGATTTCTAGGCGATCCTTAAATTTGAAGTTGGAATCCGTCCTATTACGGCGAGCTACAAACTTTTTATAAAGATAGGAAGGGGATTGTGTAATCAATATTTTATGGGTGTGAGCATTTAATATTTGTAAGCTTCGTTCATACATACCCAACCCAGCTCACTTAGATAACATGAAATATGATCATACTTCTTTAAACTATTAAACTAAAAACACTGTTTTGCCGTTTCTGCATGCTGTTCTTAGTGGCAGCATCGAGGCACGATCAATACTCATTAGGCTGGCTTGTTATCTCTCCTGTTCATCTTTTGTGTTGTTGCAATGTCACATATGCTTTATACATTTTTAGTTTTTCAGCCGGTTTTATTAAATATGGAGCGGTTTCTCCGTCATCTAAAGGGCCGTAAAATATGAAATTCTTATCTACAATAGCTATATCATCTTTACTGGACCAAATGTAATATTCAGACTTTTATTTCAAAATTTTTAGTTTATATTGTTGGTCATTCGTTTGAATTAAACCTAGTCCAAGGTACCATCCTTCTTCCTGGTGTCTCGGAATCTGAAGTGTTTTCCAATTTATCACCTTCTTGGTCTGCAGAAAAAGCTTCTGTGTCAGTTGAATCATTTAATTCACAGTTTGTTTCAGGTTCTGGACAACGTCTTATAATTTTAACTTCTTCTCAGCTTGATCAAGTGCTTTCTCTGTTACAAGTGTCTTCGGTTTCGGACTTCCTTTAGAGATATAGAATATTTTTATCCTATATGTGCTGATTTTTCCATTTGTTTCTTCAAGCTAGGAAGATTGTCTAATAACTTTACTTGCATTTTCAATAACAACTTCCAAGTAAGGACTGTCTCTTCCGAGGTCGGTACATCCTTATAAGTGTAGTTCTTTAAATCTACATCATTATCAAGAGTATTTCCTTCATAGTTTTCTCTAGACACCTCTTTGTCATTTTCTAAGAAATTTGATAAGAAGGTACATTCGGTAGCTCCGATATCCTCGTGAAAATGGTGCTGTTCAAGATCTTGATTGTAGAGGTTCAATTCTATTGGGTAATCTATATTGAATTGACTAACAAGCACACTCACACTTTGACGTATGCATGCAAGAATACGAGCTTGAACAAGGTGACGTGTAATGCCTGCACTTCACTATCGGCGATGATTGTTGATCGTATGATCGTTCATAATATCAATATGACCCGCGGATTCCCTTAGATGCGTGTCCGAAAAACCGACAATTCGCGGATCGAAGGCGATCATAGACGATGATCAGCGAGTACAGCCGAGTATGCCCTCTACACGATCGTGCTAGCACGTAATCGTTTGTAATAATCGAATGTCAAAAGGAGCCATAACGGTGTTGCCAAATTTACAAGATTTAGAGCCGATTTCACCAACATTAATATTATGGACCAATGGGAAAATATCTTATCGAAATGCAACTTGACAGAAGCTGTCAAAGGTCTCTGAATATTAGTGATTTCTATTGAAATATTGAATAAAATCGTGAAAATTCGACTGTATTATAAATAAGACCACTTTTTGATTCCAACATGATGCTTTTGTACAGAAAAAACAGGACAACTTTCATGTATTTTGATATATGTTATAGGTTTATATTTAACAATCCGTTATCCCCCTCAGCGAATGGGAATGCGGCAAATAATAGGTTGATTTTCTAGCTGTTAAATTTAGCAGCAGATTTGGACGTTTGTTAATGCATGGCACTCTCGAATTTACCAACTTCAATATACTGAAAGTTATCATTACATACCTATTGAATAGTGTGGATTTGTCTGTATTTTGCAAGAAAATAGAATATAAAATACATTCCATCCAATTCCTCATCTTCCTTTAGGTCATAGTAGTAGTCATTTATTAATTTATGGGGTAATGAATATCTTCAAAGCAATAAAAACATTATGTCTTCTCCATCCTAAAACGCAGATAATATGTGTAAGATGTGTCAATCCCTACATCTCCCTGACGCATAATGCAATTACTATGGACATAAAAAAAATATGAAAAATGTTTCACAAATAATGTCTTTAAGTCCAAAAATCAAAAAAACTAGTAATGTTTATTGTTTGTCTTTTTGATTGGCGAGGATATCTATCTGTCACTCGCAGGGTTGCTAAGTCTAACGACAATCACGTCCCGTGGTGGAGGGTGCAAAATGAATCTTTTACATTTGCTGGTTTTGAATTTTTTTCGTGAAAATTTACTAGGTATCACGATTATAAGCATCTTTGGTAGATTGTTCGATCCGGAATGGGAAAGATCTCCTATTTATGAAAATATTTTTGGTATCATCTAACCGTTGCAATCAGTGCACAAACACTGTGACATATGATTTATAGCATAACCCGCTGCCCTATCAATACAAATTTAACATACAGGTCGCCTAGCCGTGGGGATGCAGTGGTTGAGATGAATATCACGGCAGCAACTGATGATTTGGGCATGTCTGGTAACAACGTATGAAGTGAAACTCGCTAACTTCACAAATTTGAAGATTTTGCACAATTTCTTTGAAAATGATGAAAGATATGTCTGATTTGGCAGGGTAATGTCGCAGTCAAATGGCAGTCACTCTTTCTGACACTGTCCGGATCGAAAGATGACGATACTCGTGAAATGTATTGATACTTCTAAATATATGATCGTATCGAACATCCCTACTGTCAAGAAGTATAACCCAAGGTACCGACGGAGCTATTTTGCTGCGTCATGGAAATAATTTTAAATTTTCATTTGCATTTTTTCAAGTGTTGTGCAATGATTTTGGGAAAATGTCACGAATAGTCTTATAAAGCATAGTAGAGTATATTTCAACAGTTGGCGGAACTTACTCTACCCGGACCAGGAGGGTGAAACGGGATATTAATGCACAATCTGGCAACCCTGTCGCACACTCACAAAATGGCCGCTGACAACCACACAAGTCACCGTGTTGTCATTGAATAGCATGGAATTAAACCTTCAGAGTATATGTTTTGTGACTGGTAACAAGAGTTGGCAGATCCCATACATGTGTCACTCCTTGAAATGCAATAGTCAGCTGTATTCAAATAATGTCTAATATGAATATAACCTAGAATGTGTACTCATGAAAAAAGAAAAATATGACAAAGTTGTAGTATTTTTGGAGGTTTTAGGTTTGCTGGTAGCTTTAAGGCATATATTTGGGAATTTCTTAATCGCTGTGAATATAGTATGGATGTTTGTTCAGTTCCTGAACAACGAAAAATATTCAACTTTATGGATGTATGGATATCAAAAAACCTGAATGGTTTTGTGGGAATATCAATCTAAGGTGCCATAATGGTTCTGATGAACGGCAAGTAAATGAATGAATGTTTGGAAATGAGCAATATCTTTTGGTAGAGCCTGTCATAAAGTAGGTGCTTAATGGCTATCTGCAAGAGGTTTATAGGAAAAGACACCCAGTATCGCATATCAATTGAAGAAAAAAATATAAACATGAATAAAAAATCAACAATAGTAATTAAAACATGAATTTTTTTCAAAAATCCAACATTTCTTTAAATTTTGACTGAATTATATGTAATTTCTTAATATTCAATAAGCTGGTGATGTTTCAATGACATGCTGTCATCTCATACTTTGACAGTATTTTGTTTTCAACATTTCGTAGCTATTGGATGCTAAAATTTGTTGATTGGAACTTGAAGCTCATTCGTTGTATTTGACGGTCTGTTACCCTATAGGTGGAGAATAACGGACTGTTGTTGGTGAAATTGGCCCGTAGTTCCGCAAACAAGAATGTCATATCTCTTTTAGAAGGAAGCAGTATTAAGAAACAACCATTTGGCACATCCTGCTCAACTCACTTTGGAGACTTGAAAAATGCCTTCAATGCATCGCGTAATACTCCCATTATTCCCGATAATTCGTCATAATTGCCCGTACATCCCTGTAACTACACTTAACTCATCAGAATTCCTCTTAATTCCCTAAAAAGTCATGTTGGTAGTACAAATATTTTCCCAGCGAATGACCCCTCATAATTGGCTAAATTGATCGGTTTATTTTGTTTATGATACATGATCCTACTCAATTTTTTTGTCAAAGAGGCGCGAGAAATACAGAGTCAACCTACTTGACGCCATTATTTCATTTGTGGATGTTTGTGAAAACCCTCTTCATACATTAAGTCGCCCTGGGCTATTTCCGGGGTTGGCCATAATCGAAACCATGCGGAAAGTTTCGGCATTGCATGTGGACGGTCCACAAAGAGGAGACTATGTAGCCTTGGGTTAACCGCAACCGCCCTGGTTTGGTCTCTAGTCGATTTCTGATGGTCGCTCCAACTCCGAACAACAAACTGAGTTTCGCGTTATTGCAGCTTGGGATAACGTTGAGGATGCACGCAGGTACTTAGATGTTTTGGAGCGTTACCGTTAATTCTCTGAAGAAGTTACTGTATATTATATACAGAATATAGTTCAAAATAATTTTCCAAAGAAGGCTTATAGTGAAACCGTTCAGGACAAAATATGCGACGTATTCAGGCCGTCTCAGAATCAGATGGCAATCACTCTGATGCATATCAATTTTTTAACTTACCCATAAACAATAAATGGTTCTGTATTGGAAAGGTATAAAACTTTATATATTGCGCGTGTATTTCGATTGTCAGCAAACCTCTAATTACCACATCCGTGAAATTATAAGTAATTCGTATCGCACATATGGCTCTATTATCAGAAATTGTAGAAATTTCAAAATCACAACGCTTACTAAGTTATTTTTAGAGCTTGTTGTAATTAAATTAGAAAACTATGCAATTATTTGGAGCGCTGATTATGAACTCAACTAAAATAATGCTATAGGAGTGATGGTGTCTATCCTCCAAGAGGATATGCTAGTCACTATTATTGAATAGATTTGGTGTCTCTAACATCGAGTGTCCGGTTTTGCTTTCGCAAATTGATTTACTTTTACCTAGATCGACATCCAAATATAAAGTTTCCTTTTTCTGCAAAAGGGCACAGACAAATCTTCTATCTAAGGCACCAATACTTTGTGTGCAATAATGCGAATGGAATTGGGAGTTTTTGTGATATCTTCTATTGTGGATTTCAGGAATTGAATTAAGAAGTGCTATACGCTCACATATTTGACTTTTTTACCATTTTCTTTAGACGTATTTGTTTGTTATACAGGATGACGGGAAAATAGATGCGGAGCCGGTGAGGGGAGATAGTACAAGCCAATCTGAGTCGATTTTACTATAGGAACTACTGTCCGAACATTAGCCGTTTTCGAATTATACTAATTTTTAAGATTTTATAAAATTAACGTCCTTTATACGTTAACGGAGTGATAAAACTTGAAAATTGGGTGTTTCATTTGATTTTATTTTTGGCTTTACAATAAAAATAGTCAAAAATACGAAAATTGATACTCAAATGTAGATTATTGACGTTATCTCATACAGTAAGCTTCAAAATAGTTCGATTTTTGTTAAAAAAATCTTCGTTTATCTCAAAAGCTTCAGTTTACTAGAAAAAGTCACTTACAAATTTTTCGTACAAAATAATAGAAAACGTCTACGTTTCATTACCTTTCAAATGAGGTATTAAAATCGCAAGTCGATTAAGAATTGGCAAAAATATGACTATTATAAAAGGAGGAAGGAGAAAGTAATAAAAATACTACACTTACAAAATCATACCTTAATACAGGATAATTAGTTTGAAACTACATTTTTTTATTTTTATAATACATTTTTAATATGGCGCTCTCTATTTCTAATGCACACACGTGCTCTTCTTATGACAGCTGATTTTACTACCGCCGAAATCCTAAGAGAGGCTTGAATTTCTTGTGCTGCATGTATTATCCTGTTTCTGAGGTCTTCTATTGTGTTTACAGGATTTTGATCAGAGTATACTAAATTTTTCATGCGACCCCACACAAAAAAGTCCATAGGTGTGAGATCGGGACTGCGTGCTGGCCATGCTACCGATCCATCGTTTCGGAAACTGTTTCAAAGGCGGACCAATCCCATGGCCAGCACGCAGTCCTTATCTTACACCTATGGACTTTTTTGTGTGGGGTCGCATGAAAACTTTAGTATACTCTGATCAAAATCCTGTAACCACAATAGAAGACCTCAGAAACAGGACAATACATGCAGCACAAGCAATTCAAGCCTCTTTGAGGAATTCGGTGGTAGTAAAATCAGCTGTCATAAGAAGAGCACGTGTGTGCATTAGAAATAGAGGGCGCCATATTGAGAATGTATTATAAAAATAAAGAAATGTAGTTTCAGACACATTATCCTGTATTAAGATCTGATTTTGTAAGTGTAGTATTTTTATTGCTTTTTCCATCCTCCTCTTATAATAGTCATATTGTTGCCAATTCTTAATCGATTTGTGATGTTTATACCTCATTTGAAAGGTAATGAAACTTAGATGTTTTCTAATTATTTTGTATGAAAAGTTTGTATGCGACTTTTTCTAGTAAACTGAAGCGTTTGAGATGAACGAAGATTTTTTTAACAAAAATCGAACTATTTTGAAGCTTACTGCATGAGATAATATCAATAATGTACATTTGAGCATCAATTTTCGTATTTTAGAATATTTTTATTGTCTAACAAAAAAAAAAATCAAATGTAGCACCCAATTTTCAAGTTTTATGACTTGGTTAACGTATAAAGGACGTTAATTTTATAAGATCTTAAAAATTAGTATAATTCGAAAACGGCTAATTTTTGGACAGTAGTTCCTATAGTAAAATCTCAGATTGGCTTGTACTATCTCCCCCCACCGGCTCCGCATCTATTTTCCCGTCACGCTGTATATTTATGTGTGAACATTTGATGTTATAGCTATATATGTTATATATACATATTCTTTCTTCCTATTATCTACTAATCATATTGATAGTTGATTTTCTCTCTACTTTTTTTTTCACTTGATAGTACCCTGACTATGTAACTTATACCATTGTACTACGTATTGCTCTCTAAATGGTATTTGTACTATTGGGCAATACATGCTTTACTATTATTATTATATCAAATATAAATGTGTCGTACATATTACAAGAAATCATTTTCCACAAATAGCTGTTGTTAGATCTTTTGACAGAAATATAACAAATTTAGTTTATTCTCTGTATAACAATGTCTTAATGATGGAATTGTGAACAGTCTAGTTTTGAAACTGGAAAGAAGTACTTACTTGACACCAGTAAAATCAGTCGTTTTTGAAAAAACACTTGTCTCAGCATATTTCTCTCAATTTTGATACAGGATCCAGAATGCTGGTTCAGCAATTTTAAAAATATAATAATTCTGATAATAGATCTGCAGCTAGAGAATCAAAAAATCCCTACACATACCGAGCCTCAAAATGAAGTACAAGCAATCCTCTATTACACTTAAAAAAATCGAAGATGGTGCATATCCGCTAACTAAGCATGAGAAGAAGATTAAAAAAATTATTCTTTGAAATATTGTAATAAGAATACCAATTTACTTTTTTAATTCCCACGTCACTGGCAAGAAAGTATTGTAATCGCAAAAAAGTTCTGCGTCGTGAAAAATTTCGAAAATAAGATATTACGCTCTTGAATGTTATATGACATCTACATCACGAAAAACCAGGCCACCTATTTCCAGTCTGCCCGCTAATCCTTGTCCCGTCTATAAGTTGGAAGTGCTGTTCAGATTTTGATGGAATTTAGACATAACACTCGGAATATACTAAGGACGAAAAAGCTTTGTAGTTTTTGAAAATCGGTCCAGTGGCGGCAGAGCTTCAGGTAAAAAACAAAAGACGTAAATATTGCTTACACTTAGTTTTCCAACATTTCAGAGGTTCAGAAATTTTTTGTAGGGGTTAAAGGTTATGGGTTGACGGTCGAAGTATATTTGTGCCCTATACTTTCCGATAATTTTCTCGTACATTTTACCTAGTAGAAATATTTTAGACACGCCCGACTCAGTAACGCAACGAACGTAGATATACCTGTCTCAGGGTCTCCCAGATGGGTGGCTGGCGAGTGACAAGGTAAGTTATAGCGACATTGACATTTGTTCAGTATTATCGGTAAGGCAGTAGAGAAATTTAAATATTTCGTAACTAACTTTTTTCTCCGAACATGGTACCTTATGAACTGATGACAACTTTATATGGGAAGTGCCGAGTCATACTGAATAAAATATTTGAAAATGCGGGTTAAGCTACTTGATCAAGTTTTATTCGCATTTATATTAATGACATAGCTGTGAAAACGACAAAGAAATCGGCCAACAGAGCTTTTTCGTAGTATATTCGAGATCTATACAACGAAACATCATAGACGTCGGATATCTCTAGATTGTATTAGTAGAAGACTGATAAATCTGATATGAAGTTTAGTTTGCTCAGAGAGCGATTATATGAGTTTTTTTAACTAAAGCAGGAGCCATTTTGGATTAGGTTATAGAAAATGGATGTTTGCCTCGCATTATGGGATGACTAGCTTATTCATTTAGAAACCTCGATCAAATACGATACCTTGAGCTCAGTCTGAGTAGAATATTAAGCACAAACGGCCTCATTAATTAAAGAATCCTTAATACTAATCGAGCAGCTTATTCTCTGTATCCAATCATTGGCTTTAGCTAGAATGTTTCTAAAGAAGTGAGATTGAAAATAATTGAAGCATGCATCTACCCGGTATTAACGTGCGGTCTTATAGCTGTTTTCTCACGGACAGGTAAAAGTGGGATTCTTAAATTAGAGATGTGACTTGAAAAGAGCCGGGCAGTCCACATACTGCATCCCAGATGACATTCTTTGGGACATGCTACAAAAGGACAGTGTGGCAACACGCCTGAATTAGGCGCATAATAAGTTTCTTAGAAATAGCGAGGACGACAAACCAATAAAGCTGTTTTTGACCATTGTAGATTATCCAGTCAGTAAGCCAAGCCAGCAATGTCAAATTAACCTAAAAAACTCAAGCGCCTTATGCACTATACCTCATAATGATAATAGTAAAAAGGTTTTATCTTACGTCCCCTATCATCCTCCTCGTATTTAATCCCGTTCCTAAGAAGTACATATTTTGAATGTTATGTATATAGTATTATATACATATGTCTTCCATTGTATTATACAGGGTGTTAATAAAGTATGTAGACAAGCTTTAAACATCGAATCCTTGGTCAATTTGAAGACAAAGTTTCCATATGAACATGGATCCGCAACGGCTTTGTTTTCAAGCTAGAGCATATTAGCACTAAAAGAAATGATGATATTGTGCTAAAAACTTATAAAAGAGTGGAACGTATTTTATTTTAATTAAGTATGCCTCATGGTGAATATCACGATTTACAGTTGTTTTCAGACCCTTCATGTACGTAGATATGAATAATGTTATCCACTATTTTTTGTAAAACTAGCATGACATTGATTTGTTTTGATCGCAATACTTTTAATATTAGTCATGTCTGACTATACAAAATACTCCGGGTATTTTCAGCAGAGTTCGTCAGTTAATGTGTAACAGACTAGACGACTAGATTTAAGCCGAAGGTGGCCACTTCGAACATTTATTGTAAAAAAAACTATTAGATATTTTCTATTGTTGTTGTTCTATTCAAATGTTACTGCTCAAAACTATTGACCTTCTAAATAATTTTTTTACCAAAAATACAGGATAATACTATTTTCATCCACGTTCATATTGAGCATCAACAACTTATAAAACGTGCAAAATTTATCATAGTTCAATAAATACGTTTCATTCATAGAAATATTTGGAACATTACTCGTATTTCTTTAGTGATAGTGCTCTAGCTCGAAAAGAAAACCGTTACGGACCCATGTTCATATGAACATTTAGTCTTCATCGATGGTTAAAGTTTGCCTACATACTTTATTAACACCCTGTATATAAACCAAAGGCATCATATACAATAGGTAACATAATCTATATAAAATAAAGGTTTCAAATTGAATTGAAATAATTCAGACACCAGTCATATACTCCTAAAAATGACTTGGTTTTGGTGTTTGATCAATAAAAGAAGCTAAATTCAATTAGGAATAGTAAAACTACTCAAGACCTTACCTTCGTTGACCCAATCTGGAACTCCATTGGAAATATATCCTAGGGTAGACGTAATAGCGACCGCAGTTGTTTCCTTTGGCGACTCCTTGTAATAAATGTTGTTCTCGAAGACGTATGCTAGGGCATTTCCTACTGGTGCCCATATGACCAGCTGAGCCGGGGCACTTCCTTGGATGACTTCGTATTTTTCTCCAGTTTTCAGGTCGAAAACCATGTATTGGGCCAGGAAGCTGTACCGGTACAACTGTGAACAAATTGACCAGAGAATTAAAATGTCGCTGTCTACCAAAAGTCGGCGGACCTATTAATAAATAATTGTCGTTGTACTTCGCTCGCCAATTGTAATTGTAATCGAAAAAAATTATAAAATGAGATATTTTTTTTGGGTTACGTGACGGATCGGTCTGTCGCTCCTGCTTATTTTTTTAGGAATTAAACATTCAGAGTTGGGGTTGTAGGGGGTAGGGAGGAGTACATATTAGTTCTTTAGCGTCTGTTTTTTTAAACCGATGAAGCAGCTGCATAGACAAAAGCCTATATACCAGAGCACCGATTTGTTTGTTTCAGATTTATTTAGCATTAATGCTACAATCCCCACAATATCCATATTACACAGTACATCATAAAATATATTATGTCTTCAAGTTTACATATTTTTATACAAAATTTCACTACTATGAATTCTGGTTTTCCATGAGATATTTTTTCAATTTCCATTTGAGCATTTTGAAACTGACACCTTGATATCATTACTTAATGAATTCGTACAATCCCTTTTGAAATACTGACTTGCTCGTTATATTGCTACTGCAATTTTGTAAATGAAAGTCTATACTTCCTCTAGTAGAATAATTGTGGCACTCATTGTTCTATACAATAAAATTTTCCAAGTGATTTTGTCAAAGATGATTTTTTAACTTGAATATGAAAATGCAAACCAAGTAGGCTATGAAATTTTTGATATTTAACCATTGTAGTTCTTTCAGCATAAAATGTATTCTAGTATATTTATTTTTATTTAAGATCATTCACATAGCTTTATTTTGTAATATTTGTAATTTTAAAAATACAGTTTCATTTGCAGTGAACAAAATAGTCGAACAATATAACAAATCATGAAGAATGATAGTGTTGTACAAATTTTTTTTAGAATAAACGCTTAGGCTATGCGAGATTCTATAAAAGTAACTTATTTTCTTGGATATTTTTGAAATAATATATTCATAGTGCCCATCAAATTTTAATTTACTGTCTACGTATATGCCCAAATATTTAAATGATTCGATTGACACAATTTTTTCATGATAAATTGTAAGATTTATCGTATTTTGATCTAAAGATTTTCCTATTAGCATATATTTTGTTTTGTTTGTTTTAAGTTTAGGTTTATTTACATTTAACCAATTTATTACGTTTTTCGTATCATTATTTAACAGCTCTATTGCAGTTTCAATGTCTTTATTTGATATATACATATATATATATATATATATATAGGTGAAAAATTAAAGCTTTCGCCTTTTGTTGGGTACTTCGACAAAATTTAAGCAAAGAGGACTCTTTATACTTTTTTTAATTCTCTCCAGCTTTCAATGGACTTTGCCATCATCATCAGGAGCTGCAATTACAATGATAACAGTAGCAACAAAAGTGTAAAATGAATTTAAATTGAATCAACTTACAGTAGTATGTGAGGATGTTGCTAATTGCCGTTTTCGTATAGGATGAGGGAAACGTCCAGTAACATGGCGAGAGCTGGACACATGGTACAATGGTTAAAATTATATAAAATATGACAAGACAAGTTAAAGACAGATTGAAAATTATTTAGAAAACATTAGAGCATTACGTCGTGAAGCCACTTGATGATTGCACAAAATGGTGGTCATGGCACACCTACCGAAATGTTTTTAATATTTGATAATGTATTGCCAACTTCAGTTCCTTGACTTCTATTGATTCAATAATTTTGTAATAAGTTGAATACTGAACTTTGAAATCCATAGCAATGCAATTTCGTTAACAATTTCTCCCTGACAATAGTCTCAAATGCTTTCTTGAAATCTAAAAACAGTGTTACTGTTTTCATCCATATTTCGCCTCCATTCTTCTACTACCATTTGAATTGCTGTTTCGGTAGAATACTTTTTTCTGAATCTTGCTTGAAATTTTGTCAATATCTTATTTTCTTCAATATATTCAATGACTTGTTCATATATGATTCCTTCTAAGAGCTTCTCGACATCTGGCAGTACATTAATTGGCCGCATGTTTGTATATAACTCAGAATTTTGCACTTTTGGAACGGCAGTAATTGTAGAACATTTTAATTTTGAAGGAAATTCGCCATACACTGATTCACTAACAATGACTTCTCTCCAATAATGTTGAAACATTCCTTCATAACCATTTTTGAAAGATGTTCACTAGGATTTCTATTCGACTTCAATCTTGTAATAGCTTTTGAAAGATGGCTGATATTTATTGTTTGGAATTGTCTCATAGAAGAATTATAAGTAACTTGCATTTGACATAGATTTGGATCCCTATCTTAGATTGATTCCACTATCTCATTTATACTTTCTACAAAATAAGCGTCCATTCGTTCTGCAATCAATATTTTTTGTGTTACTATACCATCTTCGAAGCACATTCTTGATAACTCATTCTTCCTACTGGGAGATACAATACTTTTTAGTGTCTTCCACATCATTACTGTTATTGCTATCGATTTTGTTTTCATAATATTTTTTCTTTTAGTTCCTAAGATTTGTTAAACACTTGTTTCTTGATTTCTTATATTGTATCCAATCTTCCTCAGTTTGAGTGATCATAAACTTTTTATGGTCGTTATCACGCGTCAATTTGAGTCTAGAAATATTTGTGAAAACCAGAGTGTTGGCTTTCTCCTTTGATATACCACTTTCCTAATTTGTGCGTCTCTCATGCAGTTATCCATACAATCCATAATTTTTGGACGTAAGCGTCAGCATCATTAAAAATTTCAGTGATATTGGCTTGTAAGATTGACTCTGGTAACGTTTCAATGTCAATAATTGTGATTTCTCGTGATTCTCTCTCATTAAACATATTTTCCACCTCGAAACATGTCCAAGTATTTTCGTTTGTTTTTGGAGTATGTAAAACCTTAATACTCAAATTCTCTTCATTGGTTATTATTAAATCGATTTTAGTTCGTGAAAAGTTTGTAATCGTTGTGTAGTAATTAACTTTTTGCCATAGACCATGAAAGTTCAGTACCTGTTTAAATTTTTTTACATAAAAATCTTGA
This sequence comes from Acanthoscelides obtectus, assembly GCA_963669975.1. Lineage (NCBI taxonomy): Eukaryota > Metazoa > Arthropoda > Insecta > Coleoptera > Chrysomelidae > Acanthoscelides > Acanthoscelides obtectus. Next base: position 90,005,003 of record CAVLJG010000001.1, read on the forward strand.
TAATCAAAATTTATATTGAAGTCTCCCAAGTACACAGTGGAGCAATTTCGATAATACTGTTTTTCACAAACACTCTCAAGAAAGTCCAAAAATCGGCTAATATTACAGATTGGAGATCTGTAGTAAACGTACACGAGTACATTGTAATTTTGTTTCATCTTGATTTCAAAATTAATATATTACCAATGATAATCAACAACTACAGTATTATGTGTCTTTACTTCAATCATACTCAGTCTGTATATTAGTATGACACCTGTATGTTTAGAAACTGTGTTTACTCTTACATCAAAGCTATGAATATCAATCTCCATATCTTCAATATCTTCTGTAATATGTGTTTCAGTCAAGCAAAGAACTAATGGTTTCACTAATATTAAAAAATTTATAACTTCATCCCTGTGCGATAAAAATCCTTGAATATTTATATGGTATACATTGTTAGAATATTTTTTATCCTGTAATTGCTATTTGTCACCATAAGAAACTTTATTTTTTGATTTTTAATATTCGATTTGGACCATGTTGCAGGTACAGTGGACGGATGAGTGATTTATATCGAAATTTGTGTTGTACTTCAAATTTGATTCTCTGCAATTTGGACATGTTATTTTATTTTTTGATATCGTACAGTTCTGGGCCTGATGATCATTATTACCACATTTTAAACAAATACTGGTCTTGGTGCAATTTTTCGCTGTGGTGAAATCCGTCACAGTTAAAACACCTCAGAACATCTTAATGCTCAAAAATTGTACCAAAATTCGTGGATACAAACAAAACTCCTGATTTCATTAGATACTGCTTCAAATGTCGATCTATCCAATTCCAAAATTGCCATATACCCAAATTTCATTTTTTTTTATTGCCACTACTTTAATCGAAGCATCACTATTTATAACGTTGTTTCTCATTTTTAAGTCTCTAATCAATTCTTCATTGTCTAAGTCTTCATTGCAACCCACGACTTTAATCATTGGTAATTTTTTGTGGCCTACATTTACTTTATACTTGTGTCCAACAGTTTTTTCTATTTGCAATTATAACTTTTTGATATCATCGATATCCTTGCAATCAATTTTCAGTGCTCCATCTTTCAGATCATTTAGTTTTTTAATAGACAAATTCATTTTTTTTGAATTCATATACTTGCTCAATTCCTTCTTTGTTTACGTACAGTTTTGATTTGTATTATTAGCTTTAATAACAATTGTATTTTCCGGTTGTGTTGTTGTGTTTATATTTTTAGTACATTTTACCGTTTTTTTTTTTTGAGATGGAGGAGTAATGTTGGTGTTTTCATGTGTAGAACTTTTGACCATGTCTGCATAAGATTTACTGTTATTTGCAGATGTATCTTGTACATTCAATTTGTTTATTTAGTTTATCTTTTGTTCACATAGTTCTTTCATCAGCTTTTCTTGTATCGAAATAGTATAGTCTTTTATCTTTAAAATGCCTGTTACATAAAATCCTTTTTTTTATGTGATACATTCACCTCATTTGCTTTTCCACCAGCTTCAGTCCCATCTTTATCAGTCTTCATATGGTTCAACTCGATACTTTTTCAAGAAAGAACTTGACCCAGAAAACCTTACAATTTATGTCACTAATATGTTTCAAAATTAAATATCCGTAAAACTTCAAAAAAATCGCACTGTTTCCAATTTACCACTGCTCACTACTAGCTTCTATTACTCTAGATATTATCACCAGCAGTTAAAAATCTTCTCTGGAATAAGCAAATTGCTCTCTTTTTAGGACTACCTAAGGTGGTGTTAGTAGAGAAGACAGTGACATTAAACATTATGACCATCTAAAAACTTTATCCGATTTTTGAACTCCCTAAGGTTAGTAGAACTTGGAAAGCGTCCTCAAGAGGAATGTTTCACACTATCGATACTCTAGGGACAAAAAAGCGGTCGTGTCGGACGTCTGGATGTACGAAGTTCGATTAGGATGGAGGTTGAAGTCAGAGAGCTAGATCGCCGACGGCCCGCTGGGGTGAAAGAATTTCGAGGCTGTCCATCAGAGACAAGTCATCTATGCGGCGGACAACCCTCCTCTGAACTGCACCGAGCATGAGAAATGTATTCGGGGTGAGAGCTCCCAAAACATGTGGGCAGTACTCGAGGCTAGGTCTTATGTACGCCTCATACAGAATTAGCAGGTTATATGGAGAAAGTAGTACTTCTTAGCCGTGAAAAACAGTCCAGCTTTTTACCAGCAACTGAGGCTATCGACGAGATGAGTTCCTGCCAGATCAAGTTCTCGATAATCTGGACTCCGGCCAGCCGAAATGAACCTTTGGTAGAACTCAGCCGTCCGTCGAAACCGGATGAGCGCTAGGGTTGCTCAAGGTTTGTTTTACAGTGATCAGTGTTGACGACTGTGTCTGGGATCCGGCCGTGTAAATTTCGTCTAAACTCTAAACAGCGTAGCGAAACGAACGGAATTTGTGTTGACAGGTTGGCGACAGCTGTACGAACAGGGCTTCACGGTACAGTACTGCGTTTTGGCAGCATCAGACGTTGTTAGATGAAGAGGAAAATCCGTCAATTACAATGGACATCTTGCGGCCAGAGAGGAAGTCAGCCAACCATCTGGAAAGCTTCTCTAGGAGACCATATGATAAAAGTTTGCATAAGTCGGATGATCGAACGATTTTTTGCTACCAAAGCAATGATATGAGCCTCACCATGAAACTGGATGAGTTTACTCCACAGTTGTGTGACGTAAGCTAGGAAACTACCTATCACTAATCAAGCCGTGAAGTTCAAGGTATCTCAGAGGCTCCCGATTTAGGCACCTCTCAGTCACCTTACTTATAACAAAAAGCGCAGCTATAGGGCTCCAGTTGTAAGGGTCGGTCTTAGATCCTTCTCTTGGGATGGGCTGGACGTGAGCAAATTTAAAGCTTTTTGGAAAAGTTACTATACGCTACTAACCCCGCACCTATTAGACATATTCCACACATCGTAGAGTTCCGAGTAAATTTGTCCTTAAAACAGAATGATAGATATTTCCAAAACAACGAACTTTGGTGTTGTCTTAGACTTACCGACCGACTCCAAAAGATCGCTTATTGGCTGGCGAGGTTTAGCAAACAATGCCATATGGTCGGCACTGACTCGAAGGTAGAGAAGAAATTGCTATATCGCAGCATTGTCAAATGGGTGAGGATTATGGGCCTGTTTGACTGACTTGATATATTTAATTTGTTTGTCATACATGTTCGCACCTAACTTTTTTCTCAGAGGGTCTAACTCCGAAACCACACATTTTTGTCGATCTGTCATTCTGTCGATTTTGATGAAAGGAGAGCAATATGCGAAATGACTGGTCATAGCTGATAATCGAAATAAGACGCGCGCGCGCAAAGCGCCATCTATCTCATCAGCATCGACGAGTGCGGGAAGCGTTAGGTTTGATAGATGATAACTGTTGCTACTGGTAAAGTCGGTGCAATGGCAGTGGACTACGAGCATAAAATTATCATCGCTTCCACCAGGTTTCACTTTTGGTCCATAGCTTCCTCGTACCTTTTGAACAGGTAAACACTTTGGAAAATACACAATTTTTCTAAACAGTTCAATGCTTTTGTGATATGCATCAACGAACATTTGTTTACAATAACTTTGTAGTGATATTTTTCTTAACGTAGGATACTGAGTCAACCTACTTATTGCCATTTTCGCCTGTAACTATCGCGCCGCGTATCTAGCGACTTTAAAAAATAGCCAAGCATTCTCATTTTTAAGGTAGATATTATCTATCAAATCCTCATATCTATTGAAATCGAGCATCCTGATCGAGAAGTGCTGAACAACAATACACATCAACAAAAGTCGATGATATAGTGATGTAGTTGCTCGTGTAGATGTAATAAAATATCCTACCCAGTGGCGCGAAAGATAAGAATGAATACTTAACATCTCCTCCACTCCTCTGTAACAAGTTACGAAAAAAATGTGGTTTTATCCCAAAAATTGAAAATGCTAGCGAAATTTTGTATTGCCTAGCCGCCTAGTAACAATGAATGTAACTTTGAGAGGTCACTCTCGGTACACATGTTTAAAATGAAAATTGTACCTGCACCGCTCTTTTGCTCTAAAGGAATTGCGGGGGTATTTAAAAAGTCGATCGAAATATTCGAAAAAAGTGTTCTATCACTAATTTTGACCAGACTGTAAACAATAGTAATTCTTTGTTAAAAATTCAGTGTCAATGTTCCAGAAGTAGCCGGATTTTGAGATAAGGTTATATAATGTGGGCGAGTTACTCCTTAAGAAAAACGTTAAATTGTAAACAATACCTAAAGGGGAATTAAATTAGTTTGAGATTCTACATAGTTAAAAGTGATCCAGTGCGTTCTCTTGTTATATTTTTCAACTACGTGAAGATAAAGAAATCGACGTATGATGCTAAATTCATATACCTAGTGCACGTTCTTTTCCATTAAAAGAAACGTAAACATTCCTCAGAAAGAAAATACGATAAAATAGTAAAGGTGTCCATACACTCGCAGTTGTTTGTACTGTTTTAGTTAAAATGCCAGAATGAATCCAGAAAAAAGTACTAAGTACCTTGGCGTGATTATAGATGAACATCTGAGGTGGGATAAACATACAAATTTCATATCATTCATTCATTCATTCATATACTTATATTGCTCCTAAACTGCACAACAGTCTTCCACCACATCTGCAACGCATCAACAACTTGACGCCATTCAAGAAAGCGTTGAAGCAGTTCATTTTGAACCAACCACGAGGATCAATAGAAAATTTGCTACATTAGCAATCTGTTGTAGTGTAATTAAGAATCTGTATTGATCAGGTTACATAGATTTATAAAACGATATGTCATCTGCTTACTATTCGTCAACTACCTGTATATTTGTTATGTCTGTGTGATAGGTTTCTTTTATTAGCCTCTTTTTTTTGTTAGTATTATTTGTGCGGTATTATGTTACAGCGTTTTAATTATTCTTATTTCAATACTATTTTAGCTTACGATATACTATATGTATATGTATGTGAGATTACAATGTGTGTTTAGTAAAGATATATAGATATAGGGTTTCTTTTTATGCCGAAACAAGTGTTATTTTACACTTATCGGCTCATGCTTCATTCATTCATTTTGTTTTTGTATAATAATAATAATAATAATAAGAAATGGCCTTTATTCGTCACACGATTACAAAATAATTGGTTTAAAAGGAACAGTGACGAAAAGGTGGAGTGTCAGCTTATGCTGTTTTTCAACCCGACCTGGAAAACATTGACACAAACTATAGAGAGAGAGAAAAAAAAACTTAGAATATAACACTTATCAGAGAAAGGAAACAATCAATTACCTGTGGATATGCATAAAGTAAAATTTTAGCCATCCGACTGCTTTAAACTCATCTTTAACCTTTTTTTAAAATTGCTTAGGCTATATTCTTTATACTCACTTGATAAGCAGTTATATAGTTTGGGTATCAACTTTTTTTTTCTGAATAAAGCCTATTGAATTGAATAGAAGATATGAACAAATCTCGAATATACTTTAATTTTTGGGTAGAATTAAATATGCAGCTGCTATCTGCGGCTCAAGATATGTACTCGTATACCTCTCACAAAATGACAGGACGACACCACTATGCATCTTGAAATTCATCTGGCAGTTACTGCAGATAATCGCCTGTTAAGCTTCTCATAATGTAATTCATTAGGGTGCATTCTCTATAGACAACATCTCCCTTTGAAAGGCGATGCTATAAACTTAGCTGCATCTACATACAGAAGCTTGAGACCGCGAACACTAATAAACCGACTTTGTGAGTAACGTCTAAACTATACTTAAGTTTGTCAAGAATTTAATATCAAACGCTCAAGGATTTTACATTTACACAATTTTAAAGAAACAAGTTATTAGACTTGCTGGGAAATGTTCTCTCTCAATTAAAGTAACGAAGTTATAAGACTCCTATAGCTGCGACATCTTGCGCGATTATCGAACGGGATAGCGATGGACATAGAGAAACAGGGTCATGTGACGAATACTAGAAAAATCACGTACTTTCAAAACGTTAGACGTTTGTATGCAAATATCCTCAATTTGGAAATAGCGATATTGTCTATTGTGAATGCGTGGAAGGTCAATCTACTTGACTCAATTTATTTTCAAAAATTTGTTATTATATCATCCTTAGCTGGAGATGGTTCTAGTGTTTTGAGATTGTCTGCATCTGAAGACAGTATCAATCAGACATAGTTAGTAATCGAATACTCTGCATTTTAAATCATATCCAGAGCACATTTGGCTGGTATTCGAATACTATTAAAATACACTTGTGTGTTTAGTATTTGGTATTAGAATGAATACTTTTTTGGCAATATTCGAGTACCCAGTTAGTATTCGAATCCAGGTATTCGAATCTTGTTTGGATATTCTTATGAATATTGCGCTTGTGCAATATTCTATTCTATAATAAATTTTATAATAAATTTTAGCACCTGTTATAATTTGTATGTGATGCAGGATAAAGTATATATGTATATAAACATGTAAATTTATTTTTTAATTATGTAGGTACATTATGTACCTAAGATTCAATAATTTTCTTAATAAGTTTTATTCTAATTTCAAATTTGTCTCATAGAAGTCACCCTTAATTTCAACAAGCTACTTTCAATTGTTGCTGTTGTACGAGGGATATCTTTTAAGTTTTGCATATAGAAACATAGTAGGCCGCGCGGATCGAACGTCAGTACTGAATCTTAACCTCAATATTTAGTAAACTTAAATTCAAAGTTTCACAACAATACAACCAGTGTTCTCACTACAGTGAATTTTTAAGTGTCACCTAGTCATTAGAAAAATGGAACTCAACCGAGAATATTTTCGCGCCATAATTTATTACAACTTTCAGAGACAATTATCCCAACAAGAATGCCTTGCTGAGTTAAAGTCCGTTTTCGGCAACGAAGCGATACATCAGTCGGCAATTTCCCGTTGCTATGGATAATTCAAACGTGGACGGGTCTTAGCGACGATCCCAGGGTGGGTGCACCAAAAACGGCAGTCACCCAGGAAAACGTCGATGCTGTGCGCAAACTGATCATTGAAGATAGGCATGTGACATATCGCAAGTTTGAGGCGTCCTTGAACGTCTCAAAGACCTCAATTCAAAAAAATTTACATGAAGAATTGGGAGTAAGAAAATTAGTTTCTCGTTGGATACCCCACCTTTTGACTGAAGAGCAGAAAGCAGCCAGGGTTAATTGGTGTCAAAAAACGCTTGACCGTTTCAATTCCGAAAACTCAAAAAATGTGTACAGCGTTGTTAGTCGTGATGAATCGTGGATTTACTGTTATGAACCAGGAAATAAACGACAGTCGGCTGTTTGGGTGTTCCAAGGTGAAGAAAAGCCAACAAAAGTCATCCGTTCTCGAAGTGTTTCGAAAAAGATGGTCGCGACATTTGTGTCAAAAGCGGGTCATATTGCAACAATTCCTCTTAATGAGCAAAGAACTGTTACTGCGGATTGGTATACCATCATGTGTTTGCCAAAAGTCATCACCTTCGAAAAATCAACCCCGAAAGAAGAATTATCCTCCACCAAGACAATGCAAGCTCGCACACAGCTCGAAAAACAAGGCAGTATTTAACGGAAGAGAACGTGGAATTATTGGACCATCCTCCATATAGTCCCGATCTAAGTCCTAACGATTTCTTTACTTTCCCGAAAATTAAAAACAGACTGCGTGGTCAAAGGTTCCAGTCACCAGAAGCAGCAGTTGACGCATTCAAAAATGCCGTTTTGGATCTGACAGCAAACGAGTGCAATAAGTGCTTCGAAAATTGGTTCGAGCGCATGCAGATGTGTATTAATCTTCGTGTAGAATACTTCGAAAAACAATAAAGTCATTTAAAACTACCTACCGTGTTGTTTTATTTCCATATGCAAACGTTAAAAGATATCCCTCGTAATATGGAGGATCAAAAGGGTTGTAGACGGGTAACAACGAGGAATCAGCCTTTGCAACGATTTGGTTGATTTTCAAGTCATAATTGGCTCTCAAAGTAACATCGAAACTTGCAATATCAACTTCGAAGCGATATTTTTGAAATTTTTATTTAAACCAAAAAAAAATCAACAATATGGAGATGATATTGAGCAAATTTCAATGTTACCTTAACAGCGACTTTGGGGTAAAAATCAGCAGAATTGGTGAGAAGGCCGATTTCATATTGTTACCCAGATACTGCCTTTGAAGCGCTGTTACTATCTAGCCATACGATCTAAGGATTTAGCTCTTGATTATTTATAGTTTGGCGTTAGGCTTAAAAGATTACGTGGGGCTGTAAATAACCTCACACATTCTTTTCACAAGTCGAGGTCTCAGTAACCTGGGGTTCCTTATCATTCAGACGGCTACCTACGCTTCTGCCTTGTAAATAACATACTACAAGCATAGCATATTTCACACTACATGGCAGCCGATGATTTGCAGGGGCAAAACGAGAATCCGTCTTATTATGCATAGCATCCTGGCAGCTTACATACATTTTGGTTGCCGAAGAAAACGACCTTCCAAATCTGAGCAGTACTTCCCAATTTATAGGCAGTACAAGGATTAGCAAACAGACAGACCGACAAGACGACACATCGACAAACCAACATACCGACAGATATCGAAAAAAACAAAATACCTCATTTTCGAAATTTCTCGCGATCCCAACACTACTTTCGCCCACTGCCGTTAGAAGTGAAAATGAAATGGGCACTTAAAGATCCAAGTATCCAGACTAATAGCAATAAGTGATACACTATTGAATAGTTCCTTTGAAATAGAAGAAGATTTACTAAAGCGGAAAGTGTAAGTTCGTTGACCATTTTGAGTGCGCCGTACGAAATTTGTAGCAATGATTCCTAAAGAAATATTGGATTCCGACTGCTCAAATATTACTGAATCCCCATCCCTAAGCCGAAGTTCTGGCTGCTTTTCATAAATCCGTTTAAAGAACGAAACACTGATTTATGCGATGTGAAGGGAAATACCTATTTCCTTTTATAGTTTTTCAATTATAAAAGCTATGAATATTAGAACAGTTTCTTTTTACGGCCGTGCAATGGAAACTGGGGGACACGATTTGCGTTTTGCTGTAGAACGGAAATAGGTCAATTTTCGCAGCAGGTGGCACGTTGACAAAAACCGTTTGCGTTGTAAAAGCAATTACGCCAATACCTGTAATAAAACTCCAGATTTGCAGTTATATTTATAATCGAGTTGAATTTAATTCTAATCACGTACCTTTTTATAAACACGGAAAAAGGTGTTTCAAGATTTGAATAGACTGAGGGTTTGCCTTTGAGTACGCCATCGATCGTTTCCCTTTCTATAATCTTCTACTGCAGCACATTTCTAGATTTCAAGAAATATTATATTACCCGATATATATCTACTACTACTCAGTGGTGTAAGACTTGAAAAATGCATTACAAATTCAATTAATCATACTGTGATGCTATCCACGGCCTGTCCATTTGTTGTGTGACAGTTTTTGTAGGGTCCGCATGCACAACCTTTTATCCTCCACTAATATCATCCCAATTTCTCTTCGGTCTTTCTCATTTCTTTCTTGGTACAGTATTTGCCTGTCGCATGGCTTTTACCTATGAGCTACTTTTCATTCTACTTATATGAACAAACCATTTCAAGTGTTTTTGATTAATCAGCTTCAGAACTGGTTCCTCTCTTATGATTTCGCTTCTGACTCCGACTCTTCCAGGTACTTAATCTTCATAGTCTATATCTAGTCTGTGCTGAGATCCACTTGCACCCAAGCAGAGGTTCACGACTTCTTCTATGCATCGATTGAGTAACCTATGTCTTTAAGAGTGAAATATCCCACCATCTCCTCGCCATCTAGCATTACCGTTAGATTATTCTGCTCATTTGCAACTACAATATCTTAAATTTTGTGTTTTCATTTCTTCGTTACTTGAGCAGGTTTTATATAGACCCCCAGGTTATATTTAAAGTTCCACTTATTTTTGGCGAAAACTGCCAAATCATCAGCAACGTAGCCTTTTGATCAAGCTATCGAGCTTAAGTTTTTGTACCCCAACCGCGAATTATCTTAAACGTCAGCGAACAGCGATCATAGCGAGCAAGTGTCGAATAAACTATTTGCACACTAAGGGAAAAACACAGTGGAAGCTGGTTTCCTGCATACCGGTAACCAGCGCCGATCGGTACCGAATTTCAGCGCTGGTCATGCACACAGTGCTGACGAGAAAAAAGCAAATAAAACGGGCCTCTTGTCAGTTCCAGCGTAGTCTTCGCGTCAACGTCGGCCTAGCTCATCTGAAGATGAATTTATTGCATTGGACAGCTCTGTAACTAATATAATCACTGGAAAGAAAGTTGGTATTCACCCCATAAATCGTGAGGGGGTACATTATGGTGAATATCATAATTTGTTCAAGGTGTTGAAAGATGACCCCGACCGCTTTTTTCTGTACACCAGAATGTATCATGAAACATTCGATTATATTCTGGAAAAAGTTGAACAGCTTTTAACTAAAAACACTTACCAAGACCGGCAGGCGCGGCTGATAGATACGCGATCCATCCTCTGAGAATATTATTATTATACAATTAGTCCGTACTCCATAGTCCCCACCCATTTAATAACAATATGCACTAGCTCCTTCCCTAAGTATGGACTATCTGGCAACGACGGTGAACCACACCAGTTTCTCGCATGAAGGATGCCATGGTCCCGACCGACCGCGTGTCGCGTCTGTAAATTTTCCTCCAAGCTTTAAAGGGGCTCCTACAATCACGAGCACCATCTGCTGAGGTAACAGGGGGGGTGAAAAGGAAGCGATTGTGGGCTGGTCTTTGACGATGGTCGGCGCTACTTTAAAAGAGGAAAAGATGACTGCGGGTGCCTATCGAGGTAAATTTTTATAATAACAGAGTCGGATTTCGATTAGCCATCTAGCCTGTAAATCGTTTTCTATTTTGGTACTCAGCTAGTGATCATTTAGTATTGTTCTAGCCTTGTTACTGTTCGTCGATATTGTGTTGATGAATTGTTATGTTGTACTCTTGTTGGTGTGATTGTTCTTGAGTGAATTTTCTATCAAGGTTGATTTTATAGACAATAAAAGGTCATATGCGACAATTTTAATTACGAATTCAGTGAGTTTAATTCATGATGAGGACAACAACAGTGTGGAGCAGTTCGACTCTATAATCGCAAAGTACATTGGGGTAAGCGAATAAATCATTGCAAGAAGAGGTCATACCATGGAAGATGTGCTGCAGCTGTAGTGAGCCACAATATCGAGCGGCATGTCTATGTGGTCCAAATACATTTGCGTTCTAAGCTTAGTCCAACCTCGCTTATCACTAAGATGGAACAAAGACTCAAACGCAAGAATCTTGGAAAGAAACTCTGATCAAAAAAAGTTGATATAAAAATAACTAACAATTCGGATAGCAATTCCAAAGAAAATATATAATAGTTTTATGGCGAATTCTGTCAAAAACCTGACATGAACGACATAGATTTGGAGGTTGCTAAGCAAGAATTTTTAGGGAAACTTAGAAAAAGTGACGACGAGATTTTGCATATCGAACAAGTCACCAAATCACAGGACTGTGCTTTGTGGCGTCTTCATCGGAGGATAAGGTTGACAGCGTCTCGATTTGGTGAAGTTTGTAGAAGAAGGCAGACAAGAAGCTGTAAAGTTCTAGTTAACTCCCTCATATACCCAACAGGGTTTTCTAGTAAGGCAATAAAAAAAGGCAATACAAAAATCATTGGACACGGCAGTTCAATCTTGTGGTTTGTTTATTGATCGCACACATCCATTTCTTGCAGCATCACCTCCATCTACCTATTACAGTAGACAAGACATGTACTTAATCCAGGTATAAGCCTATCTGTTTATTGCTTTGCAAAAACTACCTAACTGTTTCCTCTTATTTTGAGGGCATAAGATATTTTTATGACCCTCGTTCAATTGTTACCATCTACCACACGAACCTTGTAAACATAATTGTGTTTATCGACATGAATAAACGAATTAGAATTTGAGTTCTTGAATTTATTTTAGGAAAGATTATTTGAATACATTTTTTCTTAGTCGGAAAGCACCGTCGCGTCGTTTGGACTGGCAGGACGAAACAGTAGATGAATTTCGCCCAAAAACCGATTTGCACTTCACAGCTTACTTTTTATTATTTCCAAATGAAACTCTTGCAGCGTGCTAAAAACAAAGTCCACAGGGTGCCAGCGATCCACTTTTTCGTTTTTATCCACTAGGATCTTTTTAAAATATCAAGAAGTTGAGCACAAATAGTGAGCATTTCAACCCACCATAATTCTTGCGCAAAGACAAAATTTTGTAAAAGGCTCTGATAGCACCCTAGGCAATTATGGCCTGCTTATATCCAGAAAAACATCACAAACTACAGAACACAAAACGTAACGGCGAAATGGGTACATTTTACGGGTTATAAAAATCTACCAAATGATCGTTCTCAAAAACATATTTCCTTGACATATCGATAAATTTAAGGTTCCACGCTAAATTCTCCTATACTTGACTGGAGTGATATCCGAATTTATTCTTCCCTACTGTCGGTACTTGTAGATCTGTTGGCTGTTGGTGTCAAACCTGTAGAGCAGGTACCGATTTTTTGAAATCGTGAGCACAATAGTCGTCGGATTTTCGATACTTTAATTTCCTGTAATCACTGGGATCAGAAGCTTCTTAGTAATAGAACGTGTTTCGCAGATTTCAGCCCCAACTTTTTTAGCAGTACACTTTTTTTATGTCAATGATTAGGAACCCCTGAAACGTCAAAAACGGAGTTTCAGCAATTGTTTCTTTTTCTTTTTTGCCTATAGCACCGTTGCCACTGGACTAAAACTACAAAGCTTTGGGATACTAGCAACCGAGTGTGGAAATTTCATAAAAATCCGAGCGGTAATTTCCAAGTTGATGATGAGTGTTACAGTTTTTCGAGATGTAGATATGACTTAAAAAACATAACATCTCATTTTAGAAATTTTTCGTGATTACAATACTTCCTTGCCAATGACGTGGGAAGTAAAACGGCTTTAAAATCGAGAAGTATCAGCGATCGCGATTATGAGTACCTATTTGCAGAACGACTTATATACGCGATATTATATGAAATAGGGCCACCAAATTATCTGAATACGTCCTTTCTTAGTCCGTACATTGCGCCGCAACGCTTGGTTTGGCAGCACGAAACAGTAGACAAAATTCGTCCAAAATACGATTTGTGTTTGCGCGCCTCAAAATTGACTCTTTATTTTTTGATATTTTTGGATGAAATTTTCACAGAGTGCTGAAAACAAAACCCCACAGGGTGCTATAGAGCCACTTTTTCATTTTTTTCACTAGGTTCTTTTTAAAAAAACGCGAAGTTGAACAGAAAAAGTGCGCTCTTGGACCTATCATAAAACTTGTGCAAAAACAAAATTTCAAAAAGTGCTCCTATAGCACCCTGGGCAATTATCTTCTCAACATACTGTATGAATTTCATTCAAAAATACATATTGAAACATGGAGTGTCAGTTTTGAAGCAGCTGAACCCTTGTAAATGGCTTGAAACTCACTGCGTCGGAGCCGCCTTAAGGGCATTTGTACGGAGAAACCTCTTATATCTGAAATATTTTTAATAGGTGCGTAGAACTACCAAGGTTGAGAGCGTATAAATGTAGTAACATGTCATAATTGAGATAATATACTGCTCAACTCCCCACCTACAAATTTTTGTCTCCTAGAAATTTTTTCAAAAATGATCAGGAACCTCGGAACCGAAGCTTGGGCGATTCTTACTTCTTTCGTTTTTGGCCGTCACTGCATCGATTATTAAAAACGACAAAGCTTTTTCATCCCTGGCATAGTAGTAACCTTGTGTGGAAATTTTATCAGGCAGACAGACAGACCGACGGAAATGAGTGACATGGTTTCTCGTTTTGTACATATCATATTCAAAAAACGTAATATATCATTTTCGAAATTTTGCGGGATTTCAATACTTCCCCGCCAGCAGGCGTGAGAAGTAAACACAGCATGTCATGTGTTAGTCAACAGTTGGCTCCCTAATAACTCCACCAACCGTCGGCATTTAAGCTCAACCTTTGTGGAAGTAGATAAAATTATTATACTAACGGTAAATTAAAGCACATTGTTTGCAAGTCGCTTCAAAGTAACAATGTACGAATTATGCTTCCATTATCTAAACAGCCATGCCAGCAATAACATACAGGTAGGGTGATTTCAAAACTGGACGGTTGAAAATAAGTGATGCAAAAAACGTAGTTAAAGACAACGGGCACATGCAAAAAAGTGACCGCTAAACGACAAAGGACTACATCTTTAACTATAACCAGATATCCGTCTCATATTAGCATCTTCGTTTTTATCTTGCTTATCACGGCAGGAATATCCAGTTTTAAAACTTCCTATTCTGTATCAGGAGTTTATGCGACAGTGTGCTTCTATGTATAAGCCACCGCTTTTTCCTATATGTACTTTCAGAAAGACGTGCCAATATTTCTAGGATAAAAGTACATACAAAAGTAACAAAAACAGTTCCTATAACTATGGGTCCAACGGTCCTTTCCTATCGAGATATAGGGTGTTGAAGTGTTATTTGCGAAATTAAAAAAATATATATCTACGGAGCGGGGAAAGATACAGAGTTAACATTTCAGACGTCACTCACATTATTTTCTGGCAAAAAATCAACCAAAAACATAGAAACTGCGGAACCTGTCCCCTAATAGGAAATATTTCATACGCCACTGGCCTGTTCGGAAAAAAGAAACACACTTAATAAAATAAAATTCAATTTTTCATAAATTTTGTCTCCCAAGGAATTTTTATTAGGTCACTCGTTTTGGAGATATTCAGGTTTAAATATTCATATAAAAAGGCTTAGCCTCCTCTATTCTGAAAACACCGTGAAGCTTGATACTGGAAACACTATGTAGCATGTGAATAAAGCTATGGCACTTCATTACAACATTGAATGAATAATGTGCGTGACTTATCCTCAATCGGTAGCGTAGAAGCTTACCATTCATTAAACCTTGTGTATACACGCCACTGGTTTTCATTGCACACTTTTCCTTGTATTACTAATGTTAGATTCTTCTGTTTGTCTAAAATCACAACTAGTAATTGTGCAACTGATCAATCCGAGTAAAATTTCTTATTATTTTACTTCTGAAATTATTGGAATTTTTATCCCAAAAATTCTTTAGCATATCGGATTAAGTAAACTCAACAAACAATATATCACAAATCGTTAGCAACTTCGAACACGAAGTATGAGGACGAAGTGTATAGAAGGCTTTCAACAGTATTCCTACGAAGCCAGGTATTTTCAAAAAAATCAGGGAGCCTTTGTGGCCTAGAGCATGGGTTTGTGTTGAATCCACCTCCTTTAAGTTGGATGTTATATATTATTTTTTGTTCCCAGTGTTATGTACTCATAAATTTAGAAATAATCAAGTATCAAATAGACGTTTCCATTGTTTTGAATTTTCTGTATCTATAAACTTAAATGAATATGCCCACAAAACCAGTGGCGTGCACAGGAAAGGTTTGACGAATGATAAGCTTCTACGCTACTGATTGAGGATGCATATTATTCAATTTTTATTGCAATGAGGTGCCACAGCTTCATTCACATGCCCTACAGCGCTTCCAATAGCAAGCTTCACAGTGCTTTCAGAATAGTGGAGGCAAAACCTGACAAAAATTCCATAGCAGACAAAATTTATAGAAAATTGAATAGTATTTTATAAAATGCATTTACTTCCGGAAAGGCCAGTGGCGTAGAAAATATTCTCTACTAGGTGTTCAGGTATCCCAGTTTCTACGTCCCAGGTTTAGAGAGCTGAGAAACTCTGTGAGCGTATTTTACATGATCTAAACGTCTAACTCAGTATTTTTTTTAGCTTTCTAGATATAATTTTTTCCAATTTTGTAAATAAAACTTCATCACGCTGTATCTCGGTAAGGAAGCATCTTTGAAACCATATTTATACAAACTTTTTGTATTATTTTTTGATGTACCTACTTTCTAGCTTAGAAATATTGGCATATCTTTCTAAAAACCCCTGTATAATATGGGTGGCCTGTTAAACAATATGCAGCTATTGCTATCACTGTTCTCTGATTTTTGTACCGTACGTCATTCTATAGCTGAAGCGACCGGAAAACAAACAAACCGAACAACAACAGCATAAGAACAATAAACAAAGGAATAAATACCTTTCTGTAGTTGTACGCGATGAGCAAATACTGGCCATCGGCGGACAGCTGAAAATCTATGGCAGCAGTTAATGCCTGTAACAAATTAATGAGTATATAAATAAACAGTTGGCGCATGAATATCAGTTTTAAATATCTATTTTCGCTTGAAACAATACAATATTTATTGGGTCCAGTCGTATGCCCGAAAGCTGCCCTATTGGGATATTTGTCACACTAATATTCGGCTCATTTTCCATTGCCTATTTATTAATATGGAATGATTATAGCATTCACCTAGCACCGTATTCAAATACACGCATAATAATATGTGCCAAATGTTTGCATATTTTAATTACCTTTGCTTTTGCGTTTCGAAAAATATTCTAATACGTTGATTTTCATAAATGGCGAGTGAGCTATGCACTATTACGTATGCACATTCACCAAAATTAAGACAAATGAATCGATTTAGGAACACACCGGATCAATTTACGACTACAATTTATTCTCACAATCCGGCCCTCTAATAAAAATACCTTTGTACTTAGGATTACGGAGCGTTAAAAATCACAATATATTTGCGTTATCATCAGAAAATAAATAATGTAACATTTCGGTTTGTTTAACTACATCCAGAAATAGAACAGTGGAAAAGCTCTAAATTTAAGGTTCCTGTATATTTTTTTGTAACAAGCCTTAAATACTTACATCGTTTGTAGTTGAATTGACAAGTACGTTCGTCTTGTTATCCAACAAATTGTGTTGCACCAAGTTTCCCTCCTGATCTTTGTATAGCAACTCGTGACCTAGAACAAAAAAGAATATTATTAATAAAAGCATTTGATGACATAATACTGTTGGAATAGACATGTTTGCTTTCCGTCTCTGTAACCATTATTAACTGCAGACAGCGCTGTTTCGTGCCCAACAGCAACTCATAATAGGTCTAATTTTGAACAGAGACAAACGGGAAGCAAACAACTGGAGATGGTCTTTTCAGAAACTTAAAGCATTGCGAGCTTTTAATTCACCGTCCCTCTTATAGCGATATGTGTTTAATTTTTTGCTTACGATATAACAGCTAAAAGGTCGCAGGTTTACATTTGGAGACAAACCTATTGTCACCCGAGAGTCATGTGATTGTAGGTGTTGTTCCATCTGTTACGATCGTATTGGATCGATTACTATAGATAAATAAATAAATTTCTAATACCTATTACTCCGAGTATGATATCTATTTTCTTATTTTTTCCTGATAGGTGCAGGTGCCATCTGTGGTGCAATACTATAACCAGCTTTTCTTTACCGCCGCCGGTGCCACTTGGGTAGTAAGTTCTGAATTTCATATCATACATGATTAGATTCTCTGTTTGATCAACAATAATTCACTCAAAATGTGAAACAATTAGTTGAGCCCAAGATATACGAATTACGAATGCATTTGCGGTTTGAAGAGGTTTTTTCAGATCTGATGTCATTCTTGTGTTTTTTTTTGTAAACAGTAACGGGCACAAAAAATAAACTCAACCATCTCGCACATGAAATCTTAGAAGGCACCCAGCTGATCAACATCGAAATGAGGTGTAGCAAATTCAAAACTTGAAAAACGTGAGTAAAACAATAAAACAGACAAAAAATAATGTTTCAAATGAAAATAAAACAGAAAATCACAAACATTATTAAATACAAAAAGCTGTAAGTGCTGTAAATACGAGTCAACAAATGCATAGTACATAACCTCAATTCGACTGGTCACGTGACGCTCTATCCCTTCTTTGATTGGTCAATGTAGTGCCAATACGACTACAATGACGGGGACGTACAAATTAAGCATAATCAATATAAGTGATAACTTCTGTGTTTTAAAAAAAATCGCAGAATATAAATGTAAATCTATCACGATTTCTTGAGAGACAATTGTTGCAAAGGATGTAAAGCAATTACCCATTTGGAAAGAAATATATTACAATACAAAGGACATCGAAACAATGCTGCATGTAATGAAAATCATTTTGAAAACAATGAGCAAGTTTTTTATACGACAAGCCCTATACTATGCCATACGCAGTAATATTTCGGATACCTTCCTTGTATATTTTAAAGGTTAGTTAATATATTTTAAGGCATAACAACATTCAACGCTTATTGTAGGTTTCTATTGAACAAATTAAAGGAATCTGCGAACAGAAGTAACGAGCCTTTATGAATACCGTAAATATCCAACATCAGTTTGACTGGACTATACCCAATTGTGTTTATTTTTCCGTAGGGCCAATTCCAGATGTCAGCAAGGACCTGATCTGAGATAGAGAGGGAAATAGGGAAAGATAAAGTGCTAAGAGCTCAACAGATTGTGTTGCTGGAAAAGTTCCTGACACGACTACATATCTCCCTTCCCTTTTTCTTTGGACATGGACAGCTTTATCCTGCCGAAAGTTGGGCTTAGCATTAGTAATGAACGGGGACATCTGTCTAGCTAGATATTATCTACAGATACATTCCACGAGTGATTCTGGAGGACAACTTTTTATAGGGTCTGCAGATGGTAAGACATGCTAGAACAAAAGGATTAGAATCTATAAGTGGGGTTCTTGGCCCAGAAAATGAATACAAATTTCAACTTGTCTTAATCGTATTTTTAGTAGTACTTGAGTGTTTTCCAAAAGCTCGTAGTTTTTGCATTTTTGTTTCAAAATCGGTCATTTTCAAATACTTAGTATTTTTATATCGGCACATGGTCGCAACATTTTCTACTTCAAATATACAAATAATAAAACACACTAAAATACAAAACATATATTAAAACAAAAATGTAACTCCACTGCGCTTGAGATGGAAACAAAAGCCTCATGGTAATTGTGTGTAGAAGCACTTTCATGTTCATACTCGTGTATGCTCTGTGCCGCAACGTATTTAAATAGATTTGAAGTAGTGTTGCGATTATTGAACAAAAATGCCAAAACTGAGCACTTTGGGCTTTTAAAGGATTATGAATATATAGGTTTTAATAAATTTGAATATCTAAGAAGTTAAAAGCAGTATCATCAATAAATCCTTGGATACATCATCCCTACTAATATTGTTAATGCGAAAGTGTGTTTGTATATCTGTAAAGTATGTACGTAGGTAATTAAGTTTCACACGCCAAAGCAACTGAAAGGTCTTTGATGAACTTTCATGTACTTAGATAAGACCTTCGAGATGGATAAAGGGTACCCTTTGTTGTGAAAATAAATTTTGCAAGGGTTGAAATAGAGAGTGGCAGTTACTATGGGGAAACTATTATGTTTTTACGCTAGGGATACACATATGTATTTATTTGGATCTTTGATATGATGCAAATGAGCAGTCAAAAAAGGTCGGAAATTGTACCCCTGGGGAGGTGGTTCTGAAGCATGTTATAAATTAACCCAGTTTGGTAGTAGGAGTACATTTAGTCTATAACTGTACCTTTAAAATAATGAACATTAACAGGAAATTCCAGAAATGGTATCCTTGAGATTGGGGGGGAAGAATGTAGGTATGGGTAAAATTTATCACTTTTCAAGTTAAGTTTAAAGGAATTTATTTCAAAAACTATTTGACCATTTGACATGAAAATTGGCTTATAGGCAACACATTTAGCTAAGAACAGATTTACCGAAGTGCCGGATTGAGGGGGATGAAGGGCACTCGTACTTCCAATGAGGTTCTTCAGAATATAGTTTAACTAAGATTGGATTTTGTAATAAGGGCAAACCACGGGGTTTAAAGGCTATCACAGTTTCATACATAATTACCTCTTATAATCAGAGGGTATTCGGATCTTGAAAAGTCACATTATGTCGATTTATTTTTGACATTGTATTGGTTTTTTGTGTCATTATGTAGGTTTTTCTACAAGATATTAACTTAGCACGAGCTGGTGAATACGTTGTGAACTCGTTTTGTAGTTGTACGTGTTGCCTAAACGTCATGAGGTTTAGGCAATAGGTTGGCATTACTGGAAATCTAAACTGTAAGTTGTATACTATAGCTGGAAGGAAACGGCACTTGCATAGGTGCATAGTGAGGATTTGTGTGCTAACAATATGTGTTGATGATAACTCCATTAGATTCTTGTCTCAACTACACTTACTTGAGATTCAATCTAGAAATTAGTTGCGCATTCACTTTATCTTATCCATTCTGGAAATTATATATGAAAATTTGCTGAATTTCAAAAATATAAAGGAGGTAAGAAATAATTATATTCACTGTACACTGTCGAATTACAAGTCGTATACATGCTAACAGTAATTACACACAACGCGGGCGCGGTGGTGATTTCCCGTAATTCTCCTCAAAGTTTTTGAAAACACAAAAAACGTAAAAAATTGTAATTTATAACTTTGAACATAACTTGTTTTCGGAAAGGTCAACATATAAATAACCCGTCGGACACAGCTTATAGATATACTTCATTGGCAGCATATTCAGTAATGATTTTCTCACACAGCAAATATCACTGACTTTATACACATGCAGACCAATACACACAATCATCCGATCTTGCTATTCAACCAACTTTCTTCCCAGAGATGAAAACTATATACCACTCGGCTTCACAAAACATATGCAACCAACAATGCATGTAGACGTGTAGTTGAGCCATTCCTCCATGGCTGGACGCTCACAACGATCCTAGTGAGCAAACGTGGAATGACTATTTGCAAGATGACGTTTTATAGTATTTTCTGACGTTTCATAGATTTTTTACATAATACCCGTGCCGAAAGTTCGCAGGGAGATAGTTTCTATAATGAAAGATTTGGTTTAATCCCACGTGCTAATTTGAAAACCTCCGTTATTTTAACAATATTGAGTGCTCGCTGTCGCTGTCAGAATTATACATTGCCAAACCTTGAAACTCTATATATTACATCAAATACACGTGTATTTATCAGTTTCAAGCTCAAGTAACAGCGAGTTACACATTGTTTCCTCTTGCTGTTAGAATATAATACGCTCTTATTTGAAAATTAGAGACTGTGATAACTACACACATATTTAATATATGATACAAAGTTTCAAGATTTGAAAATATATAATTATGATACATCCAATGATTTTCACATAGCTCTAGGAGCTTGATTGCAGTTTAAAGATTAAGAACTAATAAAGGCTTTTTCCAAAGAATTTCTTTTATTTGTTCATTTAATTTTTGTATTCATGATACTGAATAACTGGTTTAGTAATTTTTGACTAATTTACATACATATATGTAGAGGTAGGATGTTGTTGAGCCTTTGTTTTGATTGTTCAGGGGTATGGGTTGAGTTCAGTAATCACAGGTGGTCACAGGAAACAATCAGGTATGTATATCCACGTACTAATTGCAAGTAAATAATAGACATGACAGGTATAATCTACAATGTCCGCGGATCAGCAGCACACACAGGTAAGTGCAATACGCCAGGCAAGTACAAACGGAATCCGTCCAAAGAAGTACACGTCGTTCCACTGATCACGGCTATCGTCAAGGAATACATATTCGCATTCCTCTAAGAAAACGTCTCAAATCACCTAATCGGATAATACGTATCCCCAACGTCCTAAGACGATAACAGCAACCGGCGATGACTGAAATCTGAGATTGCAATTGTCACCTCTCATTGACTGGTCGTATTCCTTGGTCGCATTCCTTTTTTTATTTTGAGGACCCTTCTGTAGCTGCAGCTTAGCGAAAATTCTAGATTCGGTTACTAGGACTACATATTATCGTCACTGGCGCCGTGAAGGGATTTCGCTGTTGTCGTATATATCATATGAATAGAACTTTAACAACTATTTACTTTAATATTTTTATCAGAAGAAATACAGCGAGTTTTATCGAACTAAGTAATGTTAAAAAAAAAAATTAATTTGATGTGGATAATTATTTATATTATATACGCCAGAGTGACACGGGAGGTATATCGGCTTCAGATCAACCAGATAAAATCAACATGACCTTAGTGAAAGTTTTCTAGTATTGGAGACATTGCCACTTTTTGTTCCTTTTTGCCTGTTATGGCTATAAAGAACTTCCAGCATGATTTTTTTTCTGAGCTACAATTAATATCTGGTTGACACAATCAAGTATTCATTACATCGAAAACTAGTCCGGCATGATAAAAAAAACTAAATTATTACATTTGGTTTTAATGCGAAAACCTTTACTAAAGCTTGACTAGTTACTGTGAAAAAATGTACTTATCAGACTGAATCTGCAAATGACCTTAAATACTAGCTATTTAATGCTCTTTCAAAAGTAGTATAATATCTGTGGGTTATTTTTACTAAGAACTCGATAATTCCAACTTTTGTCATTCAAGTCGTAATACTTGCGAAATACTACAAGTAAAAAATAATAAGTGCAGATATCTGTTGTGTCCAATTTACAATTGCGTAGTTGCTGTAACAGCTTTTTATTTTAGCAAATGCCTAAAATAGCTATTCATTATTCTCTTTTATTCATTTTTGTATCAAAATAATGAACAGAGCCTTAGGTTGTATTTTTTTATTTCCAACATTGAAATGAAATAATGAATCATTATTAACATCTTGAATTAACCAGTTGATAATTAAATTAACATCTTGTAATGTGAATATTGCCTGAAATGATTATTATTATCATTAGTATTATTACTTTCACAACAGATTTTCAACTTTTAGACACAACCTGCATCTTCTTAAAAAATGTCTTTTGATGACGGTGTTAATCGGCTGATTTTCTATAGACCTTATCTTTTAAGCATCCTCAGTAAAAAAAACATCCAAAGTGTTTAGGTCTGGGGAGCGTGGAGGCCACAAAATTGGTCCTAGCCAGCCAATCCATCTTATACGGAATGTTTCACCAAAAAACTTCCTTACTGTTCTAGTATAGTGTGCATATCTTCCAGAAGAAGAAGAAATCTAAGTGAATTTAACTTTTTAAGAGCATTTTCCGATTCAGTCTGGTACATTTTTTTACAGTAATTAGTCAAACTTTAGTAAAGGTTTTCACATTGAAACAAAATGCATTTTTTCAACCTATTAATGGAAGCTCAGGAAAAAATATAAGCTAAAAGTTCTTTTTAGCTATAACAGGTAAAAAGGAGCAAGCTTAAAAGTGGCAATATCTCGAAAACTACAAAACTTTTAATAAGGTCATGTTGAATTTATCTCTCGTATCACTCTGTGGCGTGTTATTTCTGGGACACCCTGTACGAGTCGACTAAATCACCAGACCCTGCGACCAAAGAACTTGTTAAGCAGAACAAAAGGAGTCTCAACTTAATGGGTTTACGTCGTTTCCTTAAAGATATCCCATGACCACCTTCTGGGTCTACCATAAGATCGGCTTCATGTCATAATAATATTGTATGGGCGTATTGTGTTTCGATGATCAACAGCTTTCCTTTGATACCCATATTAAAGAGGTTAATTTTGAGATGTTTAATCGCCATTTTGTAACGTCCGCCATATTAGATAAAAGAGGCGGCATTTAAGTAATCGTGCACGTCATGTGAGCCAGACTCGTGTGCCTTTCAACACAATCGAACACTGGCGAGTAATTGAAGTTTAACTTAAAAATTAGACTAAACAGACACACCGACAGGAGAATCTAATTGAAAGCTTGTAACAATGAATCACTCTTGATAATTGAAAAATTAAATTTTTAAATAATATTAGTTAAGATTCTTTATACTTTCAATTACAGTTTGGAAATAGTAGATGCATATGCAAGATATTCCGGGATCCACCTCTGGCAACCTCCTTTGCATAATCCATCAGATTTAAGTTTAAAGAAACTGGTTTTGCCCTAGTATTAAAAATGAATTTCTTGGCAATTTTCCTGTATAATACGAACGATATCGAATTTTCAAGGAGTAGGAATTTTTCATGCAAATGAATCTTACAGCTCTACCTTTTTCGCTCTTTTTGTCATGAAACAGCGTTAACCTTATACGAGTATTACCAGTTCTCTTCCTGTAAAAAGAGAGATTTAGTACTGTATGCTCAGAATAATATTGCGATACTTTTCTGGGGAAGACAGATGCTCTAGAAAATTATTTTCCTCGAAATTAAGGTAAATACGAACGTAGAACACAGCATAACTCTTGTCCCACGACAGGCATATAAGACATAATTAAAATGCACCTAGGTTATGTTTATATTTTAATAAATTACTCGGCGGCAAGCCCAAATACAAAGCAGAAACATTCAGCTGTTGATGCAAATGAATTGTTAGTTCGTTATGTACACGGTAAAACACAATCCCTACAAAATTATCTACAACTGAGTGGATAATGAAACTTTAGCGACATGTCAATGGTTTGCCGGCTGTTACTGTCCAAGCAAGTCATACTGTAATTGTACGTTCCCTAAATAAATTGCATTACTGGTACAAATAAAATACGTTATGTTACATTATTTCTCGAAGAAAATACCAGTTAGGATGTCCAATGCCGCTCTTTTAGTACCAATATCTATCAGAGTTTCATTAATGAGTGGAATCCAGTTTAAATACTGGTTTCACAATTAATCGTCATTATTAATAGCACAACATCGTGATTGCGAATAATGCCAAACAGCTTAACAACTGCAACGTGAGTTTTGGCCAGATTGACCTGTACGTACAGAAGAAAATTTGAAATCTAAATTTTGCAGGCTGCAACGCCAACGATGCATTTTTGTTGACAGCAAAAAAAAACTGATACAACTTCTGAAAGCTCCAGAATCCGTCGATGATATAAAGCTGGAAATAAATATCTTACCTCCTTTACAAAAATAAAAACTTATGAGACATAGGTTGGGCTGTTGCATTTGTCTGCAGGTGACGTACTGGCCTTTGTCAATGTCGATACTCATTTTGCGTAGATGACCATCAATAAAATGGTAAGATTAAATAAAGTAAGAAGAGTAAGAGCAAAATGACAATATGATCTTTGTCCTGGAAAAACGTACTTACGATTTTATGGCAACTGAATTGAATAGCGCAATCTATGAATCGCACAAAACCGAAAACAGCTATTTTACATTTTCCTCTGATCTTGAGAAAAGAGATAGTTGTTTGCAATGAAGTTAAGAGCTAAGGCAATGATTTGTGTTTTCATCACCACCAGAGGATTTTTGAAGTATGATTTTGAAGAATATGTCTTACGCTTCCAACCACCAGAACGTTTTATTAAGTCTTTTTACATTGCTGCAGTCGAGTAGTCAGTAGTTGCTTCTGTTAATAATGATATAAGTATTGTCACGATTGTGGCTTGGGCGTTAGTTGTTCTGGACTCTCGCTTATACGCTTACGGTCTGACAATACTAATTGTGGCACCAGTGCAGTGTTGGGAATCTCTTTCCGGTTATCAATGCAACTATATAGATTTCAACAGTGGTGAGCATATCCACACTAAGTGAGAATTCTTTCAGGAATTTTACAACAATTAAAAGTGCAATCAAACAACGTTTTTTTTATGAGCGCACAATCATGTGGCTAACTTCACCAAAATATACTAAGTGACATATAAATCCGAACACCCAGTTTAAATGGTCTTATTTTAATAAAAGTTTGGTGAATGTATTTATATTACTGTAAATAACACGTGAAAAAATTTTCAGCCTTATCAGTTGGACATTCCGGTTTTTATACTGCTTTTTTTAATTCACTAACGCTCTAAAAATGAATATTTCAACCGCAGTAAAGAATCAACGTTGGCGGATTTTGGTTCTTGATATCCTTCACGATCGGTTACGATGCCTAGAGTACGGAGGCCTGTACGATTTCGTCAACTTAGTGAGTTTGATAGGGGTCGTATAGTGGGACTTCGGGAAGCTGGACTTTCTTTTCGGGCAATTGCAGTTAGAGTGCAAAGAAGTGTAGACACTGTGGTTAGGTGTTGTCAGGCATGGCTTCGAGAAGGCCGTACGCAAAGAGCAAGGGGCACTGGACGCCGCCCTAGAACAACAGACCGTGAAGATCGCCGCCTAAGATTATTGGCCTTAAGAGACCGTTTCTCCACTACCAGATCCATTGCAAATGAATGGTTTGCAGAACACGGAACACCTATTGGCATACGAAGTGTTTACCGACGAATGAGAAGTTTTGGCTTGTTTTCATACCGGCCACATTGGGTCCTCCCTTTAACTCGAGAACACCGACGTAATCGCCTTGAGTGGTGCAGACAACGGTCACTCTGGGATCAGGAATGGAACAGTATTGTCTTTAGTGTCGAGTCTCGATTTTGTTTAGGCATGCACGATGGTCGTGCCAGGGTTAGAAGGCGACGTGGTGAAAGGAGGAATCCACAGTTTTTTGTTGAAAGACATGTTCATCACACTGTTGGAGTTATGGTTTGGGGTGCTATAGGTTATGGTTCCAGGTCACCTTTAATCTTCATCAGAGGTAACATGAACGCGCAGCGTTATATCCACGAAGTTCTAGAACCCCATCTTTTACCCATTTTGACACCCTGGCAGATCCAACTTTCCAACAAGATAATGCCCGACCACATGTTGCAAAAGTCACAATAGACTTCATTCAACATAATGATGTCACATTGTTACCATGGCCACCAAGATCTCCCGACTTATCCCCAATTGAGCACGTGTGGGATATGATGGGTAGGAGATTGTTCAATTTGCAACGTCCTCCTCAGACTCTAGAAGCACTTCGAGAGGAGTTGGTGGTTGCCTGGAATGAGATACCACAGGAGGACATTGACCACCAGATCAGAAGCATGCCTAGGCGCGTTGGAGAATGCGTAGCACATCAGGGTGCATCCACACATTATTAAAGGTCAAAGGGCTTTAAAGCAGTGCAATCATTTTGAAATTTTTATCATTTACTTATTATGCTTCATTAAGTACTTATACAAAATTTTATTAAAATAAAACCATTTAAACTGGGTGTTCGGCATCAACTTGTCGCCAAAGATCATTTATATACAGCTGTAGATAATTCTGTGGAGACTTTAGAGATTTTTCATCCCGCACATATTTATGTTCACGCTTATAGATGGATGGATTTATATTAATGCACGATAGCTCTCTCTAATTTTATTTAACTTGCATTTTGCGTTGCATTGATTTAGGTGATTTTATATATAGAATGGTAAGGCTGTCAATCAGATTATGTATATGCATACCTCAACGTTTTACCTTCATAGTTCCCAGAAAAACATTTTCAACCGATTCGGTTTACAAATACCCCGCGTGATTGATGGAATTGCTAAAAATAGGCAATGTACCTATATATAATTCGTGCATGAATTTTGAAAAGCGCACTGCAAAGGTAAGTCTAGCTATTACGCTTTCCATGAGGAATGTATTGTTTGCAACAAGAGATTTACGGACACAAATGTCTGGGGTTTTCGTTCGATCAATATACGTAATATCGTATCATTATATGAGAATTATTAGAGCTGAGCTCCAATTATACATAAGATATGGTGAGCATATACTGGGTGATTCAGAATACAGGGGTAATGTTTCTAGGTGGTGAATTAGATCACCAAAAGTTCATATAAATATGGAGATACATCAAGGTAACAGACAGTCTGCATCGCCGAGTTATATCAAACTCGCTCCGCTACGCGCTGTCGGGATACATCCACTGATTTCTGCCCAGCCGCGATGTTATCTTGCAATCAAGCGATGTAAGTCCCTTTGTGTTACGTGATGTTTTGTCTTTCAGATTGCATCCATTCTCAGTGCAACTGTCCACGAATGAATCGTAAATTGATGTGTTTTCCTGACAACGTCTTGCAAGTCAAATTCGTGGTTCGTGCTGTTCTCTGCGGTAGAGAGGATATATTTCGACAAGCTGTAGCTGAGCGGTTGTATCCTGACAGCGCGTAGGGGTAGGTATCAATAGGTCCTAGAATGTACCCTTTCGTTTCGAAATTGTACGTGAACTAAGATCTTGACTCGAAATTTGGCACATGCACATGCACATCCAATAAATAAAAAATCTTGTCTGAGGCTTTACCAGCAGCGTAGTAGTAATTGGCTAAATTTTGACCCTACAGAAGAAGAAAAAATACTTTTTTGATACATCAAATCTGATTTTTAAAATGGTATTCGATTTTTACATTATTGTTAAATTTTCGCCAGTTCTTTTTGATGAAAAATTTGGTTTGAATATTTAAGGCAGAATCCGTGTACAAATCCGCAATTCGTTCTACTTTGAAAATACTCTAAAGTTTCTCATTAGCAATTGTAGGTGATGTACTGAGATAGTACTTTACTATACCGTAAAAGTATTTGGGCAATACTCATGTTTTGTCATACATACATGGTTTGTCCGGAAAGTAATAGGACTGAGTCGATTTAAAAAAAATTATTGAGCCAATCGTTACAATTCTTCAAAAACTTTCAAAATAGGCTCCTTCTGTCGATGCAGCGCTGCTAGCGCGATTTCCTAGCATTGAAGGCGTCACGAAAGGCATTGTCCGCAATAGCCATGAAAGCCGCGGTGCATGCTGCTTGGATCCCCTCTGTCGTCTCAAAATGCTTGCCTTTCATCGGCCTTTTCAGGCGAGGAAACAAAAAAAAGTCCGGGAGGGCCACATCTGGGCTGTAGGGCGGCTGCGGAAGCGTTGGGATGCCGGCCTTGGTCAGGTAGCTGTTCACAAGAAAGGCGGTGTGAGCCGGGGCGTTGTCGTGGTGCAACTTCCAGTCGGCTGCGATGTCTTGTCGGACCCGATTGACCCTTCGTTTGAGTCTCCTGAGCACTTCCACGTAAAACTTGGCGTTGACGGTTTGTCCAGGAGGAACAAATTCATCTTGGACGATACCTTTGATGTCAAAAAAGACAATGAGCATCGTTTTCACTTTGGATTTGCTCATTGTTCTCTTTTTTTGGCGAGGAGACGCCGTCGTATGGCACTCGGAAGATTGCATCTTTGTCTCGGGATCATACTCAAAGATCCACGACTCGTCACCTGTGATTACGTTATTCAAAAATTGGGGGTCACTTTCACACATGTTCAAATTTTCTTGGCACACTTCCACTCGCCGCAATTTCTGGTCGTCAGTGAGCACTTTTGGGACCATCTTCGTGCACACCTTGCACATGTTCAAATGCTGTGTCACAATGTCATGAACCACAGATTTTGGTAAATTTAACATCTGGGCAATTAAACGAATACTTAGTCGACGGTCCGAGTTCAAAACTTTGCGCACACGAGTCACATTATCGGTGTTTGTCGAACTCGAAGGTCTTCCAGCACGGTCTTCATCAGCGACCTCTTCCCGACCCTCCAAAAAGGCCTGGTGCCACCGAAACACACCACTTCTTGCTAAAGCAACACCTGGGAAAGCCTGCTTGATCATATCAAACGTCTCTGTCGTAGATTTACCGAGTTTCACACAGAATTTAATCGCGTACCTCTGCTCTAACGAACGCTGCATTTCCGGCTTGCACCACTCACAGAAACACGTCGCGCGAACATGCCTGTCCTGACTCTTCAAGTGCTCGGCGACAACTGACCAGCCGCTCATGGCGGAAGAAGATGAGTCCTATTACTTTCCAGACAAACCCTGTACAACTATTACATTGCTGCTGAAGGAAGGTAATTCAAACCGTCATTGTGAATTTAATAAATAAATTCATAAATTCATAAAAGTTATGTTACTATCTGTCTTGCTGTCACTACGTAGAATGACGTCAGTCGCACCCTCTAAGAAAAAAAATGTAATTTGTGGTAATGGGAACTAAAGGATCATCACAGGTTGTGGTTTTTTTCGACTTTTCCCATTTTTTTAGAGTCTTTGAAAAGTATGCGATTTTTTTATATTGTTCTGATAACTGTTATGACTTGGCTTGACGTCGAATTCTGGGTCAGCCTGTATATATACTATATAAAAATATCTTATACCACTTTCTTTATAAAAATGAAGCATGAACTATTCAGCTTCATCAATTGCGTATAAATTTTCAACGCCCTGGATATTGGTAGTGGGATATTTTAGGATATCTTCCATGTACTGCGATGGAATACAAAAAGAAAATAGGTTTTGTCAGCATCACTTATGCACTATTTGGGCTTTTTGGCCTGATTTCTTTAGAGCTTTGGTGTAAAATTGTTTGTCAACAATGTTAAATAACCTGATTATAATAGCTCTTGATACGTATTTATATACTAAGTGACATATAAATCCGAACACCCAGTTTAAATGGTTTTATTTTAATAAAATTTTGTATAAGTACTTAATGAAGCATAATAAGTAAACGATAAAAATTTCAAAATGATTGCACTGCTTTAAAGCAGCAATAATGTGTGGATGCACCCTAATGTGCTACGCATTCTCCAACGCGCCTAGGCATGCTTCTGATCAGGTGGTCAATGTCCTCCTGTGGTATCTCATTCCAGGCAACCACCAACTCCTCTCGAAGTGCTTCTAGAGTCTGAGGAAGACGTTGCAAATTGAGCAATCTCCTACCCATCATATCCCACACGTTATGTTGAAAGAAGTCTATTGTGACTCTTGCAACATGTGGTCGGGCATTATCTTGTTGGAAAGCTGGATCTGCCAGGGTGTCAAGATAGGGTAAAAGATGGGGTTCTAGAACTTCGTGGATATAACGCTGCGCGTTCATGTTACCTCTGATGAAGATTAAAGGTGACCTGGAACCATAAGCTATAGCACCCCAAACCATAACTCCAACAGTGTGATGAACATGTCTTTGAACAAAAAACTGTGGATTCCTCCTTTCACCACATCGCCTTCTAACCCTGGCATGACCATCGTGCATGCCTAAACAAAATCGAGACTCGTCACTAAAGACAATACTGATCCCAGAGTGACCGTTGTCTGCACCACTCAAGGCGATTACGTCGGTGTTCTCGAGTTAAAGGGAGGACCCAGTGTGGCCGGTATGAAAACAAGCCAAAACTTCTCATTCGTCGGTAAACACTTCGCATGCCAATAGGTCTTCCGTGTTTTGCAAACCATTCATTTGCAATGGACCTGGTAGTGAAGGCCAATAATCTTAGGCGACGATCTTCACGGTCTGTTGTTCTACGGCGGCGTCCAGTGCCCCTTACTCTTTGCGTACGGCCTTCTCGAAGCCATGCCTGTCAACACCTAACCACAGTGTCTACACTTCTTTGCACCCTAACTGCAATTGCCAGTAAAGAAAGTCCAGCTTCCCGAAGTCCCACTATACGGCCCCTATCAAACTCACTAAGTTGACGAAATCGTACAGGTCTCCGTACTCTAGGCATCGTAACCAATCGTAAAGGATGTCAAGAACCAAAATTTTTTCACTTGTTATTTACAGTAAGATAAATACATTCACCATCTTTTATTAAGATAAAACCATTTAAGCTGGGTGTTCGGATTTATACGTCACTTAGTATATATTACATATCAAGTAAGCTCGTTAATTTACGCTACAAAGATAATGCTCATATATACATTGTCTTTGGTCACGACCTACCGACAAGTCCGCCCAATACAATGTCCTACCACACACCTCTTGAAATGGCAGCCATACTTATTTTTACGATACGGTTACGCTAGTGCATGTAAGAAAATTGTAATAACTGAGTACATAAGTGTCACAGAATGATAAATTTGGGGTCATTTGAACGATAACATGTTGCCCTGGCGATTGTTGGAAAACTTGTATTGATACTAACCGTCAAACATACTTAAAAACAGACAAAAACAGAAAAAAATATGCAAGAAAATTGATTATTTTGTCCATTTCCACACATCATTCAAAAACTAGTATGTGAAGTTGTACTTTTTTTGTGCTAATTCTTCAGCTAACTACATTATCTATAGAATGACACCAAAGTCTTCTACGTTAAGTAATAGATGCTATATAACATTGGTCAAAATGGGTGTAATAAAATGCAAATTGCTTTCAAACTCTTGATACATAAAAATGACAAATCAATGCTTCTCATGAAGAGTTTTACACATGTTCAATGTTACAGAAGCTGTTCAAAATATCCTCCATTATTGGTTATGCCCACTGATGCTCTTAAAACCAGGTGTCGTGTTGAGCGGCGGACTATATCCGTTCTAATTCCGTTCGCAGCGGTATGGATCCTTTCCACGAGCTCTTTCCATGTCGCCGACACATGACAGAAAACATTTTGCTTCATTGTGCCCCAGAAAAAATAATCTAGGCGCATCAAATCGGGTGATATGGTGGCCAAGCGACAGTGCTTCCACGAACTTTCCATGGGGAATGTTACCCATCCAAATGTTCTCGTACAATTCGCGCAAAGTTTGCGGCAGCTCAGTCAAGCTCCAACCTAATGTTACGGTGGTTCATAAGTGACAGATCATGGAGTAGATCTGCAAACTTGGTCCTCAAGAACTCCAAAAATCCCTGGGCATCTAACCTTGGAGATAGCTCAACTGGGCCAACTGAGACTCCGTTTCCTGTTGGAAGGTGCTCGGTCGAACTGTATGAGGGTTATCCGAAGACTACAAGTGATCGTTTCTATGGTTTATGATCCTGATTTTTTGCCGTTGAGGTTCAAACTATGATTCTTGCTGCATAATCTGGCTCATGAAGATCCCGAACTCTTCTAAAATGAGGTATGTAAACCTCCTCTCTTAAGGACTCTCCAAGCCGACCGATGTGACAAGTGTAGTCTTGCAGCGATCCTCCTCACACTAACTCTCGGATCTCGGGATTTTGCGTAAATCGGCCAGAAAATCGTCTTCGATATTCTCTCACAGCAACTGCAGCATTTCTATTGCAAAACCCATAAACATACACCATATCAGCAGCACGGTGTTTTGAAAATTTATTACGTGGACGATTTGGCATGATAGACACTTAGGTATGACTAATAGAATGTACAGTCACAAATCTCTTCCAACTCAAATACGTTGAGAAAACTGATATTGAAACTAGTCGGCAATGGTATCAAAATGGACGTATGATCACAACGCGTGGCGAGGGACTACAAAACACTCACTATGACATCGACAGCAAATAACTGGTTGTTACCATCTCGATAACGAGACCTTTCGGTAGATGTTGTCTCACTCACACCCTCAATATACTCATCTCTATACGAGGAATGTTGGATTCGGTCCGCTACCTAAATCGGGGAGGCTTGCCAAGGGTCATGTTTAAGCAATATTTGTACTTAAAATAACTAACGTAAGGTAACAAATTTGGTGTCATTTCAACATAGTTATCTGTAGAATTAGCGCAAAAAAGTACAACTTCACAGACTAGTTTTTGAATGGTGTTCGGAAATGCACAAAATAATCCATTTTTTTTTCCTTTTTTTTTCGGTTTTTGTCTGTTTTTAAGTATGTTTCACGGTTAGTATCAATACAAGTTTTTCAATAATCGCTAAGACAATAAGTTATCGTTCAAATTACACCAAATTTATCGTTCTGTGACACGTATGTACTGAGTTATCACAATTTTTCTACATGCACTAGCGTAATCGTAACGTAAAAATAAAAATGGCTGCCATTTCAAGGGTGGTGGGGTAGGACATTGTACGGGGTGGACCTGTCGATAAAAATAGCTGAAAAATACCGCCCTCAAATATCGGTATGTCGTGACCAAACACATTGTATAGAACCCTCCTGGTATGTGCAGCGTGCTGCACATCGCGTCACTGCGCCGTTTGCTACCTGCCTTTATAAGTGCCTTGGAACCACTACCAAATATGCAATATCTGCAACCCCGTGAGACATGGAAAATGTGACCTATAGGATACGCGATCCGTCTGCTAAAAGTATTTTTTTAAGGTACAATGTATCGGGAAATCTATGTTTTGTAAAGGTGCGTAGGATTAACGGGTTCTAAGTGTATCAATATATCCACGTCAAAAAATTGCGATAAAACCTCCACCACCCCCTAATTTGTTAGCCAAAAAATCGAAATTTGAGGGATCTGTTTATTTTGTTTTTTGTATTTTTCTCCACGACCACTAGACCGATTTTCAAGAAATCCAAAGCTTGTTCGTTCTTGCCATAGTAGTAACCTTGTGGAAAAATTTCATCCAAATCCGAGCAGAACTTTCCAAGTTATAGACGGGATAAGGATTAGCGGACAGACCGACGGAAATAAGTGACATGGTTTTTCGTGATGTACATATCGTGTGATATTTAAAAAACATATTTCAATTTAAATTTTTTTTTCGATTACAGAACTTCCTCGCCAGTAGTCGTGGGAAGTAGAAGGTGTTTAACAATGCACATGAAAACGTGGTTTGAGAAAATAAATCTTAATACTGAACACTGCTCTATTTGCATTTGTGGCATAGAATATACAAACTGGTGGCGAAGTGATTTATGTGAGCATTATTTCATTGGAAAGAAATATGAATGCATGCCGAGAAATGCGGATCTCCAGATACCATTCTTACGTACGTGCCTGCTGTAAATATTTTTAGATCGCTGTATATTGCATATTTCATATTTTAATCAGATTTCTTGTGACTCACCTCGTTTGATAGCAGTTGCATAAAGAGTTCATGCTTTTTTAATGTCTATGTTATGTGATTGTATACAGGGTGTTTCAGTTTATTGTTGCATAACTTTAAGATTCGATAGAACTTTTGAAATTGATGCATAAAGTCTATATAAACATGGGTCGAAAAATGCGTGGCTTCCGAAGTACAGGGTGTTTAAATTTACTTTTTAAAATGGTTTTTTTTAAATATTTCGAACAATATTTGATGTATAACAGTGAAAATTGGTATACAAGGGTTTTTTGCTACAAAAAAACGAACCATGGGCATAATTTTACTGTAGCCGCTAGAGGGCGCTCTCTACTGTACCTGTAGTGTATTAAAATGACCGAAAAAATTTTCCTAGTGCAATTTTTTGCTTTTTGAATGAAAAAAATTATTCTTCGCACTTTTCTGCATAAAAAAGCTCTCTTGTGAATTTTCGTTATAGTTAGCCGTTTTTGAGATATTTCGATTTTTGAGGTTCGATGCATTTTTAATTCGGTCATTTTAATACACTGCAGGTACAGTAGAGAGCGCCCTCTAGCGGCTACAGTAAAACTATGCCCATGGTTCGTTTTGTCGTACCAAAAAAACTCTTGTATACCAATTTTCACTGTTATACATCAAATATTGTTCGAAATATTTAAAAAAAACTAATTTAGAAAGTAAATTTAAACACCCTGTATTTCGGAAGCCACGCATTTTTCGACCCATGTTTATATAGACTTTATGCATTAATTTTGAAAATTCTATCGAATCTTAAAGTTATGCAACAATAAACTGAATCACCTTGTATAATTCACCTTATATTCACCTGTTTCGAATCAACCTGGAGAGTGGTTACAACCTCAAGAATACATACTAGCTACGTACCCTTAAATATAGTCTTGCCTTATCAGAGAAAGGTCTACTCATAGTGCTCATAAAATTGTTGCCAACGCATATTACAGCCATTTTTGACTGTAGAGTTTTCCAAAAGCGTGTTGAATTATTATTAAAGGAAAACCCTAAGGAGCATCTGACATCAGATTTTGAATAAAAAATTAAATAACCATTTATTGTTTGTTTTTTTGTCTCTTTTATATATATCTAATATATTTGTATATGAGATAGATTCATTTTAAACTGTTTGTTTGTTAGTTATTTTTTTGTATATCCTGTCTGTTCTGTTATTTAATGTTGTTGTTGCTGATGTATCAGTGTTGACTAGATGACAGCATATTTTACACCTATATATCTGTTAAATTTTCGTTATTCCGAAGCAGCCTCGTAGGCAGAAGCCTAAACACGGGGGCACCGCAGCTGCTATAAAGAGCTTTAAAACACTTAGTTCCTCCGATTTTTTGATCTGCCCAACGTTAGTACGAGGAAGGGAAACTATGAACATTTCTTTATTTCTTAACATAATCATCTAAACATTTTTGTCGATTCGAGGCACCAGCTTTTGGATCCCGTCATCAAAGAATGCGGCCTCCTGACCACTAAACCAGTTGGTAACTCTTTTTTTAACATTTCATCATTCTCCAAGAACTCAACAATCGGCGGCTTCACTGAGTGATATGACGACAAACAAAGGAATATAACCACACAACCAACTCCGACAGAGACGTGAAACGTAATAACGGCGCACAGTGGTCGAAAAGCAAGCAAAAAATACAATTGCTACGGCATTTATACGAGTACGATTTTCAGAAGAATGGGGTTTTATGGGTGGCTGATTTTAATTCTTGTTAGTTTGACTTAATAAGGGCATTTGAAGGTCACTTCAAGGCAGCATTACGTCTTGGGGTGGGGGAAGTCGTGTGGGTTGCCTACTTTCAGGGGGTATGGTCAGTCTGAAAATGATCAAGATCGTCTGAAACGTCAAAACAACGAAGTTTGAGCGATTTTCAAAAACTACAAATCTTTTGTGGCCTTGTCATATTGATAATCTTGCGTCAATATTTTATCGGAATCTGACTGGTTTTTTTGCAAGTTAAAGCGAAGCCAAGGACTCGCGGAAATACAGTCAGGTAGACCGATAGACTGACGAAGACAAGTGACATGTCTTTTAGTGATACGCATGTCATATAACACCTAAAAACCATAATATCTCATTTTATAAATGTTTCAGGATTACAATACTTTCTTGCCGAAAAACAGAACTGCTCCAAAAATACACACATCTTCGACATTGACCTGGCTAAGTTTAGTGGAACTCGGCAAAACTTTTAATCGCAGATTTAATATTTCGTTAATGATAAAAGTTTGAACTACCCCTTTTCAACCTTTTATTTTGCAGTTTAAGTTTTCTTTTTGATAATAATAATTATTATTATTATTTACTCCTGAAACATAGTTTAAAGAATGACTAATAAATACGAAGTAGCGGCTCATAGGAGACATTGCTTGTATATGGACCATTGATGTTGCAACTGTATTATTGAAATATGAATAGAGATACAACGAATTATTTGATCACATTTAGTATTATTAATTTGTATACACCAGGTCTTGCCAGAGAAAAAATCGATTCTTTTAACTTTTTCTTGCATTTATTCCCAAAGCCTTACCGCCAGGTAAATTTATGTATAAGTTTGGACCTGAATAAAGGTATGATCGCTGTGTTGTATATTCATTTGGTCTAGGTACAACTATTCCTCTTAGTTTATGCCTTGTGTGGTGATTGTGTTTAATTAAATGTGGTTCGATCAAGGTATGGTTTGAGGTATAGAGATATCTTTCGTTTAAAATTTTTTTGATATATTTATATGTTATATATTTGTATGTTTTATACGATATTTACCTAACTTTTTCTTTAAAATATACGGAATAAGAGCATCTCAACGCAAATGGGGATACATGCATGTTCCAAGATATTTTATATCTGATGCTCTGTTAATTTCTAATTTCTTATATATTTACGATAAAGGAGATATTTGTATAATTTGGTAGATGTCTGGAGTAGGAAGGAAATGGTAAAAAATGTGTTTTAGAGTAATTAATGCTCAATTTTCTGTTATTAAGCCCCTTGCCAAAATCATATTCAACTATAATTTTCAAATGGAACCAACTATAATCTTTATAAAGAACTGCTGTGTCATCTGCGAAACTTACTATTTTGCCCACACAGTCAATTTGAAATATACTATTTAACTATATATTAAAAAGCAGTGTACCTAAAACGGTTCCCTGTGTGAAGCCACATTTGATACTGAAAAATTTTTATACTTTAACGGATTGCTGTCTGTTGGAGTAAGTAATTTTCTAGTAATGAGTACGTTTTTTCCAAAAAGTCAACTCTCTCCAATGTGTCCAACAATAATTCATGGTTTATCGTGTCGAAACATTTTCTTAGAGGAACAAAAATACAAAGACAGGGAATTCTGCTATCAAAATTTTTGTGTATTTGATTAAGAACATCAAACATTGCGTCTGATGTAGGCTTCCCCTCCGTAAATCCGTATTGGTTTTCACATAAAATTTGTTATTCAGTGTCAAACTGAAGCGTTCTAGCAGATACTATTTTTTCAAATATTTTTGCTGTATTAGAAATCACTGATATAGGTCAGTAACTGATAATATCTGTCCGACCTCCTGATATTGGTGTTACGATATCTTTTTTTTAAACGGAGGGGTATATAGCAGATTCAAAACATAGATTAATTATATATTTCAATGGTTTTGCTATATCCTCGTCTACAATTTTCAGAGGCTCACTTTTAATACCGTCAAATCCTGGGTTCTGGCAACTTTTTAGGGACATAAATGTAGTGGATACTTCATAAGGTTCTACTCTGTCAAAAATAAACAAATTTAGCGGTGTTTTTGGAACTTGTGCTAAGGATATATTTTTTGACAACTGATTTGCATAGTCTTCACCTATATTGGCAAAAAATTATTAATTCATTTCAGATTTTGTGGGTATCGTTTATAATTTCTACCGATTCTGTTTTTAATTCAGTAATAGATTGCACTTGAATATATTCTTGATTTTATTTGCCTCCATTTCTTTGATCAATTAAAGATAAAGAGTAGTGTGTCCAGGAATCTAGAGTTACCGAGTAAGCTGTAGTTTATAAAAGTGAGCAATGCAAATCGATAAATATAATATATATCTTATTTTCCTCTCTTGATAATGCCTTTTCACGTGTTGCCAGTTTCTGAGGGTCGAGAGTTAACCTTTACCAACAAGTATGAGAACGGAATATACATAACATCCAAAAGACATATCATTTTCGAAATTGTTCCCAATTACAATGCTTCCGTGCCAGTTACCGTAAAACGAAAAAAGGGAAAGACGTATATCTTCATACAAAAACAACCGTTTTTTCCAACATTTAACTTTTATACACTTCCGACTCACTGACTTTGCCGCTATACAAAACTTGCAACTGAGAAAGTTTTTGTTCATCTTGTTTCTCTTTCCTCTCTGATAAGTACTACAATTGTTGCAGTCGCGTCTGCTTAAGCTTCCTCATTTAATTTCATTCTTCTCTTTACCTTCTCCGCTATTCAATTAAAAAGGCAGGAACCTTCCCGAGAATTTGATGATATCGTAAATTTCAAGATAAGACATGGCAGTAGTATATATTACCACTGACGAAAGCACAAGTGGACAATTTAGCGACTTTCAGAGGATGATAATTTAACGTGAATGTTCTTTTATCTGGAAACTTTATTCCGGAGACGGTTACAAATTGCTGCCACATTAAATGTTTAGAATTCCAAGGAAGATATTCATGAAGTTCCGCATACGCGGAAAGAATTGCCCGTTTCAGCATAAATTCCTTGAAATGCCACATGCAGAACATCTCTTTTATCTCGTTGGAATGATACGTGGATACTTTGATGTCTAAGTGTCTACTTAAAGACATTTATATAGTCAGTTATAAAGACAGTTATATGTGTAGTCAGCAATGGAATAATTATTCCATGACCACCATTTTGTGCAATCATCAAGTGGCTTCACGATGTTTTTAAAAAATTTTTAATCTGTTTTTAACTTGTTCTTGTCATATTTTATATAATTTTGACCATTGTACCATCTATCCAGCTTTCACCATGTTACTGGGCGTTTCCCTCATCCTATACGTAAACAACAATTAGCAACATCCTCACATACTACTCTCCTGATGATGATGACAAAGTCCATTGAAAGCTAGAGAGAATTAAAAAAGTATAAAGAGTCCTCTTTGCTTAAATTTTGTCGAAGTACCCAACAAAAGGCGGAAGCTTTAATTTTTCACCTAACTGGTCTAGACGACAATGACCACGTCTCAAGTTATATATATATATATACTGGGTGGCCCATCCATGTGTGGACGCAATATTACTCATAAACAAATACATTTTGGGAAAACCTATGTTATGCATACATTTGAGGGCACATTTCTAAATAATGCGCAATTATACAGGGTGTCCCAATTTTGACCTACTTATCAAAGTTGTGATTTTTTAAATGGAATGTCTCAAATTTTATTGCATTTTGAAATTTGGAGTGCTGAATTTTGTATAAAGAAAACTTACACACCTCAGCTTTTATCTTGTTTGTTACTTTTTCGAATTTTCATTTTTGCTCATACAGGGTGGTCAATAACGCGAATTGTACTTTTTCTCAAAAATTTCAAATGCATCACCTATTTGTGCAAGTTTGGATTCACTTTTTTATAAGCTTTTTTTTGGTATAAGGTTTGATTCTGATAAAATCCCTATATTTTGAGTTATTAAACGTTTAATAGAACAACACACCAAAATTAAGGACAAAAATCACATCATCCATGGAAACAAAAGACAAACAGTGGGCTAGTTCCATATTGCCACTAAGATTTGACGTGAAAACTAATAACGATCAGAACAGTATTCAGATTCAAGCGTAATAGAGAAAAAACAACTGTAATAACAACATAAACAAACAATTATCTCTACTCAAGAGCTAATCTACAAAAACTGCTCGAGAATGAATGACCATCCCTCAGCATGTGTTCCCTTATGTTCAGAAAAGCATCCTTAATCCTTTCCTTCATATTTTCCAGGGTAGATGGTGGATATCTATAAACATCTTGCATAAGGTAGCCCCATAGGAAGAAGTCTATCGGTGTCATATCTGGTGATCTAGGAGGTCAAGGTATAGGCCAAGATATAATGCGAGATGCCAGGAAACTATTTCATTGGGCTTCGCTCAAAACAAACACCATATTCACCATTTCTTCTTTAGAAAAATTCATTTTTAAACAGGTGTCACCAATGAAGCGAATCGGAGGTTCTATTAAAGTTGCAGGAAAATCCCCATTTAAGTGCACGGCAAATTGGAGCAGAAACTGGTATATGCAGAACTTCTGTTCAAAGGATTATTCACAAGCATAGGTACCATCCAAATCACCTATGCTTGCATCAAGGCCTTCGTCCTCAGGATTTCGCAGCTCGAATGGAGTTTAGTAGAATAATACTAAATAAAGTGAGTGAAGACACTACTTTCCTGGATGAGGTTCTTTTTAGCGATGAGGCAACTTCTATGCGACGGAAAACCCTGACTGGGTTAGGCAAATGGATTTTCAAAATAAATGGAGCTTGAATGTTTGGGAGGAGTTATTGGCAGACAAGTTATCGGGCCTTTCCTTTTCCACAACAGAATAACAGGTTCAGAATACTTGAATTTTTTGATCGAGCATTTGCTTCTGGAGGATGTCAACCTGCATACTCGGATGCATATGTACTTCCAAAATGACGGCGCACCTGCGCATTATCATAATCGTGTGCGTAACTATTTGGACAACTGGAGTAACAATCGTTGGATCGGTCGTGATGGGCCTATATCTTGGCCTCCTAGATCACCAGATATGACACCGAGAGACATCTTTCTATAAGGCTACGTTAAGCAAGGGGTTTATTGATATTCACCATCTACCCCAGAAAATATGAAGGAAAGGATTAAGGATGCTTTTTTGAACATAAGGAAGCACATGCTGAGGGATGTGCAACGGTCTTTTTTCCAAAGACTACGGCTGTGTATTCAACATGGTGGAGATATTTTCGAGCAACATTTGTAGATTAGGTTTTGAGTAGTCACAGTTGTTTGTTTATGTTGTTGTTATAGTTCTTTTTCTCTATTACGCTTGAAGCTGATTTATACCGTTCTGATTTTGTAAGTTTTTACGTCAAATCTGTACTCATAGTGGCAAAATGGAACTATCCCCCTGTTTGTCTTTTGTTTCCATGGATGATGTGAGTTTTTTCCTTAGTTTTGGTGTGTTGTTCTATTAAAAGCTTAATAACTCAGAGTCTAGTGATTTTATCTGAATCAAACCTTATGCGAAAAAAAAGCTGATAAAAAATTGAATCCAAGCTTGCACAAATATACAGGGTGATGCATTTGAAATTTTTGAAAAAAGTTCAATTCGCGTTTTTACACAAAATAAAACCTGAGATATGCAATTTATACAAATTTCAGTACTCCAAATTTCAAAATGGCGGATTGAGGGGTTGCCGAAGTGGACGGTTTTTCTGAACAAAAAGCCTAACATCTCAGTAGCTAATTACCAAAACCCCATAGTGTGTTGTATCGATCTTCTTCTTTTGAATCGGTTTATCCAAATATGCAATAAAACTTGAGGCATTCCATTTAAAATTCACAACTTTGATAAGTAGGTCAAAATTGGGACACCCTGTATACCTAATTGCCCATATTTTATAAATGTGCCCTCAAATGTATGTATAACATGCCATTAATAGGTTTTCCCAAAATGTATTTGTTTATGAGTAATATTCCGTCCAAACATGGATGGCCCATCCTGTATATAGGAGTATATACATATATATGTATTATATATATATATATATATATTATAGGAACTAAAAAGATGAATTGAAAGGATTGAACTAATCATATATAAAAGACTTCATGATACAGGCATCCGTCAAGAGAGTTTATTACTTTTAGTTTCCAGTAATTCCTGGCAAAACTCGGTGAATTCGCGGGATGAGGGGATTTATCTAAAACAAGAGGAATTATTAGGCATTAATAGGAATACGGGAAAATATTTCCCGTTATTGTAGGATTTCTGGGTGCAATTTACCCTTCGAAAACATTCTTCTGCATCTCACTTGGTAACCTGAAAATCTATAATTTTCAAGAGAAGTATCATGGCTATTTCTAGAAGTCATCAAGACCCTTGAATATTAGATTATTTTCTCAAATTTCAGTCTTCACTCAGTTAGGTGGTTTGTCGCTCTGTACAATATTTTTTTCAGAGTTTTCGAATCATTCTGAAAAAAGTGGTTCTTAGTTCTCTTTATAGTTGTGAGACCCTAAATCTAAGTTGTAGCTGCTACAAAACTCCCAAGAATATAATAGGCTTAGTTTAGTTTAAAGCAGTTTTAGCCTGACTTGGGGCCGGTTGTACCTACCCGGTTTAACCGAAGAACTTTAAATCTCGTTCAATGAAAAATCAAGTTCACGGATGAATACATTTTAAGCTTCGGTCAAGTTGACCGAGGGAGGTGTCTCCACTTAACGTCGGTTCAGGCTGGATTTTAATAGCTCTATGGTAATCGGTGTAAAATTGACATCTTTTTATGAGTTTTTAGGTTATGTTGCGTATAGGGTTTGGTTAATGTTAATCGAAAATGGAGGATATTCTTGAACAAACTGCTGATGGTGAAGATTTTCAGGAGTTGTATGATGTATTGGTGCATCCCAGAAAATCTCTGACCTATAGATCACTTCAACAAATGGGATCAGCGTTAATTTTCCAGCAGGTTTCGCCCCACAAAGGAAGCAGTTACTTTTATTGTCTACGAAATCGAGAACAAAATATCTTTTGGACTACTATAAGATACTATACATTGGCACTCAAACAATGAAACTGTTTGGATGTTGCAGTCCACGCTTCAATCTTCAGTTTTTGGGTATATTTACATCAACCCTACCAACAACGACTTTAAAGAAAATCAACTGTCAGCTCTGTTTTAGGAATCCATACTTATTTAAATTTCAGATTAGTCAAAAATAATAGCAACACTAACTAAGTATAAAGCTAATCGCTGAGGTCGCTGCAGAAAAAGTAACTTGATCGATGACTTTTCTCTAACGCACAGTCTTGGGACCCTTTCCTACCGGCGGACCATCGGCGAACTAGCTCTTTTCTACGGCTAAGTCAACGAGCTTTGCTCCTCAGAGCTCTCCTCCATGATGTCGCCGCGCGATGTGCCTGCCAGACAGATTCGCCTCCCATCCCAACCATGTCGAACTTCGTACATCCAGAACTGGCCGATACGTCTGCTGTTTTGTTGCTAAGGTATCGAGATTGTCGAACAATATAGGAGCATGAGGAGGATTTTCCCAGTTTGACTAACCATAGGCAGTTCAAAAATCGGATTCAAAGTTTCTTTGAGCTCCTCACGGCAGCCGCGATATTCTGGCTTTGGGCTTCTGCTTGCGCGGCTGCTTCGAAGTAAAACACAATTGACATATATGTCAATAATGTCAGTATGACTAAGTGACAGTGACAAATGTATCCGCAACTCTGCTTGACAAATGGAAAATTTATCTGCTTTTGCCCTGAATTCGACGTTGTCAAGATTGAACTGGAGTTCACGTGAACCCGGATTTACTATTGTTTTGTACATCTGGCCCTTGCTAGACTAACAAGTAGCGAACTTTTGATTTTTGCAGACTGTACTTGACACCATCGCAGTGGTTTGGAAGCTATTACTGTAAATGCAGTTAGATTCATGAAATATACTTCACAAAGTGGGCATAGTTTTCAAAAACATACCGAGTATGCAGTAAATATCGGGTAATCCTGAAATCTGATTGCCAATATTGGATTAGATTGACCACGCTAGGGGTTGTCGTCGCAGTTCAAAAAGGTGTTTTATGAAAATACGTAGGGTATGTATAAGAGCAGATGATGGCCGCTTTGAATACATACTTTAGTTACTTCACCAAAAATTAATCATATCTGTTTCCATGACACGAAAATCGAGTTTGTGATATTTGCGATACCTGACCATCATCCATTATAACTGCCATCAAAAGAAAATTAATGACCGCACAGTGTGAATAATAATTGAGACAATGTCATTAATGAATCATCTTTTTGAAGTAATTAGCATCGAGATCTCAGTTGATTCCTCCACACTACAGGGTGTCGAAGCCAGGCGTCTGAACCATTTTAAGAAAATGGAGTCGGGTAGGTTGATTCTGCTCTTCATACAAATTAACCAATCTGAGAAAAATATTTAGCG
Organism: Acanthoscelides obtectus; assembly: GCA_963669975.1. Taxonomy (NCBI): domain Eukaryota; kingdom Metazoa; phylum Arthropoda; class Insecta; order Coleoptera; family Chrysomelidae; genus Acanthoscelides; species Acanthoscelides obtectus. Next base: position 90,049,974 of record CAVLJG010000001.1, read on the forward strand.
ATGATCATGTGTAACGTGAATATTAAATAGATCAAGTTAGTCAAACGGGCCCATACAATAAAAAATTGCGTTCTTTACATTTCGGTACAACTTGTACAAATTGATGTATACGCTCCCCCACCCCCCTACAACCCCCACCAATTTTTCACCAATAATTTTTTCTTCAAAAGCAATCAGGATCCTCTGTAATGTCAAAAACAAATGTTGTGTTCTTTTATTTTTCTAATTTCTGCCCGTAGTTCCGCCGCCACTGGATTGTCGTTCAAAAACAATGAGCCTTTACCGTCCTTGACATAGTAGTAACTTTGTGTCAAAGTTTCATCACAATTGGACCGGTATTATTGTACAGACAGACAGCTCGACGGGAACGAGTGACATGGTTTTTCGTGATGAACATGTCACATAACGTCAAAGAAACGTAATATCTCATTTCCGAAATTCGTCACGATTAGAATTCTTCCTCGCGAGCGGCGTAAGAAATACAAACTTATAATTACTGGCATGAAAGTCCTAATTTTAAAATAAACCGGGTTAGTGTTTGTAGGAGTGACACAAGATTGACTGAACCAGTTAATTTTCAAAGAAAAAATTGAATACTCAAGAACTCCATCATTAAATGGTAATAAGATTGCTTTTTAATGCAGAAGAAACTTTCCATTTGTCAGTCTACTTCATATTAGGAGTTGTGTTAGATAAGAAAGCATTGGCTGTTTAATTTTACTGACTGAAGACTGAATGTAGCAATAAAGATAACGTTCGTATATTTTTCGTTTTTTGTTTTATTAGTGAAGCTAGTATTTGGTATCTGACCGGAAAATAAATGGTAGCCGGATAGGGCGGAATCCAGATAGTACCAGTTAATACATATGTATCTAATGGCGACGTGGATACTGATCGTGTGACATTCACTTTAGACTGCGGTGAAAAATAATAGTGGTAGCGCAGGTTATTAGTGGAAAAAATCTATCACCTACTACTAAGATTATTCCTACTCTTCCAGGCATCATTTCTGAAACATTAGTGAAATCAGTTTCTTGTTTCGTCGCCGCCGAGTTTTTGTATTTTGCCCAAGATGTACGAATAAGGAGGCGTTCATCTAGGTGTTCTTCCCTATCTAAGTCACTCTCGTGTACTTTTTTTGTACTTTTACCGTGAACATTTGCACAGGCTCCTAAAAAATCTATTCTATCTACGAGGGACGTCTTTTAAGTTTTGCATATAGAAACATAATAGAGCGCGCGGATCGATCGTCAGTACTGAATCTTAACCTCACTCTTTAGTAAACTTAAATTCAAAGTTTCACAACAATACGTGTAATGTTCTTACTACAGTAAATTTTTAACTGTCACCAAGTCGCGCCATAATTTATTTTAACTTTCAGAGACAATTATCGCACCAAGAATGCCTTGCTGAGTTACTGTCTGTTTTCGGCAACGAAGCGCCACATCAGTCAACAATTCCCCGTCGCTATGGATAATTCAAACGTGGACGGGTGAGTCTTAGCGACGATCCAGGGTGGGTGCACCAAACACGGCAGTCACCCAGGAAAACGTTGATGCTGTGCGCAAACTGATCATTGAAGATAGACATGTGACATATCGCAAGTTTGAGGCGTCCTTGAGGGTGTCAAAGATCTGAATTCAAAAAATTTTACACGAAGAATTAGGAGTAAGAAAATTAGTTTCTCGTTGGATACCCCACCTGTTGACTGAAAAGCAGAAAGCAGCCAGGGTTAATTGGTGTCAATTTCGAAAACTCAAAAAATGTGTACAGCATTGTTAGTGGTGATGAATCGTGGATTTACTGTTATGAAGCAGAAAATAAACGACAGTCGGCTGTTTGGGTGTTCCAAGGTGAAGGAAAGACAACAAAAGTCATCCGTTCTCGAGGTTTTTCGAAAAAGGTGGTCGCGACATTTGTGTCAAAAGCGGGTCATATTGCAACAATTCTTCTTAATGAGCAAAGAACTGTTACTGCAGATTGGTATACCACCATTTGTTTGCCAGAGGTCATCACCGAGCTTCGAAAAATCAACCCCGAAATAAGAATCATCCTCCACGAAGGGAATGCAAGTTCGCACACAGCCCAAAAAAGAAGGCAGTATTTAACGGAAGAAAACGTTGAATTATTGGACCATCCTCCATATAGTCCCGATCCAAGTCCTAACAATTTCTTTACTTTCCCGAAAATTAAAAACAGACTGTGTGGTCAAAGGTTCCAGTCATCAGAAGAAGCAGTTGACGCATTCAAAAATGCCGTTTTGGATGTGCCAGCAAACGAGTGGAATAAGTGCTTCGAAAATTGGTTCGAGTGCATGCAGATGTGCATTAATCTTCGTGGAGAATACTTCGAAAAACAATAAAGTCATTTAAAACTACCTACCGTGTTGTTTTATTTCCATATGTAAAACTTAAAAGACATCCCTCGTATCTACCGTTTGCAATAAATCTATTATTACGATCTACATAAATGCGCGGTCTGAATCCGCCTTCTTTACCTGAAATTCAAACAGATTGATTTTGTATCTGTGATGAGTCATACACCCAGATAGTTTAAAACTCAGCATTTAGGTGACGGAGGTGAGTTCCTGTCCGTCAAATAGGTTTACCAATTAATTCTATTTTTGCTGTGACATCTAGTAAGCCATCTACGCAAGCACTCCTTTACTGCCTTGTTATAAATTATGTCAAATGTGCATATCAATAGAAACGTACTAAATAGTCAATAAAGTGTAGGTGCAGTCTCTTACATCCCTGTTCATTTTTCATTCAATTATATTCTTTCATTTATTTCATCAATCAATCTCTGTTTATCAACATTCATTTATGCGCCAACAGTATTGAGATTTCAGGCCCTCTAGGATAAACCGAGAAGACGCAGAGTTCGCTACTTCCCATTTAATCTACCGTCTGAAAAATCCATTTTCTTCCGTGATGCATACCAATCGCGATATAGCTTAATTCGCTGTAACGCTGCCAATCCATCAAGGGAGAAGCCACCACAATGGAAGACACCCCAAGACTTAGGAAGTCTACATCCGGGCTGAGTCCAGGTCACTAGGTATTTCTCAGTGCCTCGCTAAATTGTTAGGCGAGTCCCAAATAATCCCTGATAAACAATCATTATCCTCCCAAAGTAATTTGAGGCCATAGTGAGCTACCAGTACAAATCTAGTTTACCAATTATAAAGGGATAATGTCCAATTAGAAAGTTTCCTAACTCGCAGGAAACTAGTCCCAAAAAGTTCTGCTCGCATGCTGATGCCATTTGTCGCGCCTAAATAGTTCAGGAACTATAATGATACAAAAATTAGAGACTAAAATGTTGCATGCAACTTGTTATCAATGTTAAAAGACGCGTTTAATATCTTTTGCAAAAATTAACTTGTTAATCTATCTTTCTAGTTAAATTCTTTAATTTTTTAATTTGACGCTTCAAAAAAACCTGCTCTGGCAGCGGAAAAGTCAGTCAAGCTAATTTATTCATCAACTCGATTTCATTTATTGGATAAAGTAATGAAGATGAATAACAACTAAAGAGTAAGAAACGTCCGAATACAACATAAACTATGGATTTATCAGATCTCCCGCAAAATGTGTCAAAAACTCTTTAGAGGATTACTTTAAAATTCTGAAGAAATGTTTTATTAATGTTCATGTTTTTTATGGTTAGTTTTTCAAGTATTCCAATAACTGCTTTCCGTAAGAAATGAAATAATATAAAAAAGTGTCATTACATCGGAAACCACCGATTTATCAAATTTCCAGCCAAATATTTCAAAAACATTTTCATTTCTCCTTAACGCGTCTTACCTGCACCAGGTATGTCTGGCAGCCCTGGGATAATAGACAATAACGATTTAATGTGCTGCAAGTTTCACATGATCAGTTTTAAGAAACTAATGTTAAGACATTACTGTGAACAAGTTCTTGGTGAAAAGTGGTAAAAAGTATATTTCTTGTAAGATCCCACGAAAATCTTATATGGATTAACGCGGGAAAAACGAAAAGGTAGATTTCATTCAAACTTTGCAGAAACATGCGTCAACGCAATACCTTGGATAAGTGAAAATTCCAGATATTTCTCTAAAATTTTGACCAAACACAAGTAATGCCTAAAGTGAACTGTTGTTGCTCACTCACCGAAAAATGTAGTTTGCAAAACGTTTGCGCATTGAAAAGTCACCTGTCCTATTGAGTTTCCTGAATTCTCGAGCAACACCGTGCCAGATCTATATTCTAGCAGAACATATAAGAATGAACTTGTTCTGACACTGAGCTTGTAAGGATCATCATGACAACTCCAATGAACGAAATATGTCTCAACTACAATAGGCACGTTCACCATTTTTGCAAATCAGAGAATCACCATTTCTCAGAAACTAGTCGTAAGGTTGTTTTGGTCTCATGGACACTTTTGTTCAGGAAAGCAAGACATATACCATACTGAATTTTTAGACAAATCAACTTGGACCCATCTTCCATATGTTTTGTGCCAGTTTTTATATATCCTAGATATATTCATTTCCTGAACTAAAAATCCTTACCAGCTTCGACAGCGTCACCCGAAACTTAGCTGCTGCAGCTATTCGGGATATTCTTTTGTGCCCCATAAAAACTTTATTAATTTGATAGTGGTCCAGATATCTGGAAAGCTACCAGCTGAACTTGTAACGAGTTAGCTGAAAATGGGATTTTAATAGGTTTATTGCGGTCTACGTTCTGATACTGTGGAACTTTGGATGTTCGATTCTGTACCCGAATCATTCTTGTACTCTCAAATTACGCAGATTGTAATTTGAATGGAAAAGTTTAGTCAGAGTATAAGCAGCAGGTCTTTGACTGGACTTTTCATTACCGTTTCGACCAACTCCAATGATAAAACTGTAGTTCTACCAGACTTTCACTGTCACATCAGGAAGACCACGGTTTGAAGTGGATGTGCAAAGAAGTTATTGAGATTTCTATTGCACACATGTGAGGTTATCGTGTAGACCAAGAATATTGATATTTGCAAACCTAAGAGGAATGGAAGTTGATTAAAGAATAAGATTGAAAAAAAGACACTTTTATGTCCTACCTAACGAGAAAAGTAGCGCCGCCAGTATTGATCTTTTAATATTTTGTGTAAACGCATATTTTTGTAACATAAAACGAATACATCCAGTCAAGTATTCATATAAGCTATAAGTAATGGTAATGTAACACTTAAAATTTATCCCGTGGTTTTCTTGCTGATAGACAAATAAAACCACGTATGTTTGAGTTACTGATTTACTGATGTTTCGGCCACCACGGTGGTGCTTTTCAAAGTGCAACGTCAGTAAAGGAGTAATTCATACATATATGGTTTCATTCTAAAATCCAAGCGAATAACCAACATTTCTGTGTTATGTACCGCGGTTATAATATGGTTGAAGATGACACACGGGTTGATGACATCAGTTACTCGAATCGCTTGAACGCGTTGGTTTTAACCACGATTTAGTTGCAAGTTGTTTATTTCAGCAATGAGCATATCTAATTTTAGATTATTTTTATTATCACTTAATAATCGGTGCTTTTTCGAGCATGGAAAGTTAAAAAAACCTTTCATAATATTAATGGGAGAAATGTTTTTTTTCAGAAAAAATTTTTTAGTGATGGAACCATGGCTTTGTAGCTATGATAACTTTAAATTCTCTAAGTTTTTCCGCATGTCAAAGAAAACATTTTTTGATTTAGGAGAAATGATAGGAAAACGCAATGAAAAAAGGATATTAAGAAAACCGTATACAGGTGGGTTTATATGGCCATATTTTAATATTCTTGTAGTATATGGTTACACAGGATACTTTGTTAGGATCTAGATTTCAAGTATCCCCAACAACAATAATGATCATAACTAATAAGGTGCTCTACTTTATGCTAAAACTGAAGTCAGCCTGTATCAAGTTTCCCAAAAATGAAGCTGAAGTGCAATAAAAATATCCAATACCCAAAATTCAAACTTGTCACATTTCAAATAATAACCAGAAATATAAAACTACTCCTGAATTGCGTAAATACCACAATTTTGCGGTGATAACTATGACATGCTGATTCATGACGTCGCGGATCTTATAAACAAACTGATAACCACACTCGCTTGAATGGATCGGTAAATACCAATCCAAAATGGTAAATACCATTTTGATTAGATTATTCGCTTGAATTTGATAGATAATGATGTAGTATCGTCACACCTAGCTTGAAAAATAATGCTACCAGAACAAAACCCAAAATGGATATTTTAATTGTTTTGAGTTTACTGCCTTTTTCATATATACGGCAGTTTATGTACTGTAGGAACTTTTTACGAAATCGACATAACTTATTCAATGATATAAATAGATATTTTTCGTCATTCTTGATCGTTTCAGTAGAATGAAATTCTAGATTTGACTGTAAAAACGTATTGTTAAGGAATTAAAAAATATTTTTTTGTTACCGGATTCATTCAAATTGAATGCTTTTAGTAACTTGTTAATTTTTATCATACTTGGTTAAAAACCTAAAAGCGAAGGCACAACTGTGTATGGATGGCATATCGCTCTCAGATTGAAACATTTTAGACTGACTATGAGCTTTTCCAATTTAGCTTGAAACGAAAATACCATAGTATGCAAATAACCCAAAATCGTGAACATGTGAGTATACGGGGTGCCCCGCTTGTATCTTTCGATTAGAAGTACATTTTTCGTTCATAAATACCCTATGTAGGCAATATATAATATTTAAAAAGAAGCTCATTTTGTCAACAAATTTGCTATTCTCTCTGTAGATGAGGCACATTTAAAAGCCGTCAAAGTTGAGTGTTTATCATGTAGCTCGAGGAGTAGCGAAACCAACACAGTAGCATCTTACATGAAACCTCTTTTTTTTGATAAGTCCTTTCAGAGAATACTAAAATATATAGGGCGTACCATTAAAAAAAATGCATGTTTATGTTGCTCCTTAGTTATGAGTCATCTTACAGGGAGCGGCATATTTTCCAAGTAAGGAGCATACAGTCGCTTATAATTTTCGTAGATTTTTTTAGATATACAATGATCGCGCTACTGAAAGTCACCCTATATATTATTCCAACAAAGATACCGCTAAGTATTTAAGTCTAATTTATTACTCTCAAGTAATTTATAGCAACATTTGTAACTAATTGATTACAAATTTATATCTATTAGACTGGGCTAATGTCAACACCGTCATGCTGCTAGCTCATCGTCCCTTGTTGACTCTACTGTGCTTTGCCCTCTGTGCATTTGTCTTTCAATCGATGAGTCCAGGGCGGTCTCGCGTTTTCTGGGTCGAAGTCGAGCCTTAACACGTTCAATGCCACTGCCACCTATTGGCGACACTGATGTCGAGACTGCTGTGCCTCCGTCGCCATAGGGTGACGCGTGCGATCTATGGTATTAACTATTATTATATGGTGCTTCAGTTCAGGTGGCTCGCAAGTATAGTCCGGACGGGTAAATAGGCATACAGGTTAGACATTTTTAAGAACTTTTACGTACGCGGTTTGTCATAAATTCTACCTGTAGTGCCAGAATCGCCATCTGGCGACCAAAACAATATTTTAAACAAAAAAAATCAAAAACCACTTGGCCCCTGCTACATGTGACAACATTTAACTGGCAGCGAACATGTTAATCGAAGCGTGCTAGATAGTGGTGAAATCTTCGCGATCGGTAGCGTTATTCTGGTTGCCTACGTCGATGTAAAAGGGCGTCTCGCTGTTACTCAGAGTTCTAGTTACGAGGGCGTTACATTCTGTTTTCCGCAATTTGTATGCTACAAATATCATTCCGGCCCACATGATTCGAGTCACCCTGGTATGCAAAATGGCGTACTGAATAACAAAACAAACAATGAGCGGTCGTTCACCAGCCAGGGGTATCCTAATAAAATTACGAAAATTAGATTTTCCCATTAAAAGTAGATAAAACAACGTCAAATTACCGAGAGTATGTCACGAAAGCATGGAAATTAGTGATAATTTCATAAAACTGCATATCCGGCGAAAATTCAGCTCGATTTTTTGTTTGCCGGCAGCAACGGTGGGTTCAGTTTTATGCAAGAGCGGTCTGTCGACGAATTTTTTATGCATTATCCGTCAAATAAAAAATCTATCGCTAGAATTAATATGCCGCACAGATTTTCGATACATCACTGCTATATTTTTTTATGGAAATATTACCTCTGAATTAACTTCTGCTGTGGAATATTGAAGCAGAAACAACTGAATAAAAAAACTATGTGAAAGCATCTGCGTAAAGGATAATGGATATTTCGGTATTCGCTTTAATGAACATGAATAACACATTCTTAACGCAAAAAGTTATTTTGCCAGTTGCCCACTGTGAAAGAGGTTTTTTGTAAGAGATTATGGGTAAGCAAAATGTGATTACAGCATTTTGTCAGTAGGTGTTAGACTTGAGGATAATAATCCTGATCCTTCCTGTAAGTTTCTTATTCCAAATTCTTTACTACAGCAATTTCACGTTTCACGCTAACTACATCATCCATGCTATTTAGAGTAGAGCCGATCGATTTCTCTTCTCTAACGAACAGCTTCGGTACCCTTTCGCAGCGACAAGCCGTTGGCGATCTGGCTCTCTTCTACCACTATGTCAACGGGCTTTACTCCTCAGAGCTCTTTTCCATGGTGTCACCGCGTAATGAGTCTGTCAGCCGGACTTGCTTAACTTCGGGCTCCTATCCTGTCCGTGCCGAACTTCGTAAATCCAAACTGGCCTTTACGACTGCTCCGTTGTTCCTGGGGTCTCGAGATTGTAGTACAATCTGCCTAAGAATGCTTTTGTCAGCTCTACTAACTTTGGGCAGTTCAAAAATTGGTCTTATCAAACTACTTATAGCAGCCGCGGTGCCCCGGTATATAAGCTTCTGCCTATGCGGTGTCTAAAAATCATTTAAAATAGTAATTTTGCGTGTCGCGAGAAAGCTGAAATTTTAGATATAAAGCGATTTAAATATCTTCGGGGAACTGGATTTTCAAATATTCCTAAACTTACTCAGAAGATTCCTACAGAGCTTTGCCGATGACGTGTGGTTGATGCCGTGTGTCTCCCATTCTGACTAGGCAGGCAAGCCTGCGATTTGTTTGTCGCCAAAATTACCTACACAGTAGTCAGGATGCAAGTTCATAATACAAGTCCATCAAGGTTAAGCCACCAGTTTGACATTTCACATTAAATTCGTACTGGTCTGTGAAGTCATATAAAAGCGCGTATGTTCTATAATTCTATAAATGCTGCAGTGTTCCAGACAATTTCCGAAAATGGTGAAAGTTTGCGTGAGTCGCACAAAGCAGTTTGAACTGAATAAGAGCATTTTTTATCGATAAGTATTTTGTACATAGTCATCGGCGTCGCGAAAGCGCATGCCTCTCAACATTGGGCTTTCACCAGGATAGTTGTGAGGTAATTTTGATTTATTTCATTTTACGGCTGAACTATACTTTAGCGCATATCGCAAATATTTCATTTCTTATTTTAAAATGAAAGATTAGGATGCGACTTGTACGAAAGTATCATTTTTTCTTTAAGGAATCCTCTGCTTGCTATTTTATAGAAGTTCATAGTTGCATTTTCGGAGGTAATTCTGTAGTATAGAATAACTGCTTTATAAGCTGTTTTTTTCTTGTTTACACAAAAGCAGGCTCAACATTATTTGAATATAACATAAACTGTATATTACTGTGACACTGTTCATCGCAACAATGCAATTTCGCATTATTTTGATGATGAACATAGTAGTAATTTCTTTTATTTCAGATAAATATTTCCATCAATATAGCACCATCACTATCATAATCTCTGCATCTAGTTGTGGTTGCATGGATAGTAATATACCTTGATTTGGTTTGTCAAATTATTACTTATATACTAGCGCAAGAATGTGCATTCGGCACATGTTTGCCATGAAAATGTGATTTGGAGGTGTGGCTAGCAGGTTTTACTGTACTAAATCTACCTCGTGGGCTACTATAGCATTAGCTAATTACATTTTTTGAAGAATGCCGTAGGCCTTTCACAAAAATACTTAGGTTATTGTTTTTCCTACATTATAGTTATAATCTATTTACTTTTTGTATGTATGTACTTGAAGACTTATTTAAAGTGAAGCTGTTATCACAAAATTTACCTAATTGTTATATACTCGTATATGAGTAATTACTAAAAAAGTAGCTATTGCCAGTCACTAAATAATGAAACGATAACATAGAATATTGCAAGTTTTTTGATGATTTGATGGAATGGTCGTTGATCTTTATTTAACTATAATGTTGGACGATGATATATTGGATGGACCTGGCGACGTGGTCCAAATCGACGAGTCGAAGTTGCAATGACCGCTGGTCCTTTTTATATTTTTCATGTCACGCGAGTCGCTGGTGCATTTTCCACTGTTTGGACACGTACTGTTCACAATGTTATAAAATTTTCAGTAAATATTGTGACATCTTATAAATCAAGCCATTTACAATAAATTAAGACTTTAATTTCACAAATAACCTCATTTTTTTATTACGTATATTTCCTAAAAAGAGTATAACTTGGCAACAATGGACATCATTTATCTTATCTGTCAAGAAATGAACGTTATAAAATGGCCATTGAGAATTATTTGTACTTTCAAATATTTCATATAATCGCAAAAACTTTGATCTCATTGAAAACGAGCGAAACAAAATTTTTAAGTAATTTCAAGAAGACATTAAAAAATCTCAACACAACACCTCTACACAGTTTACCAAGTATATAGCATATATCATTTACGGTATGTATTTTGAACTGTTATTTTAGCTTATTTGAACCTTTTTTTTGCAAAAATCAACGATTGTTTGCACTTTTACATCCATTTTCCTTAGAACTATACAATATATCTTATTTTCTTATAATTCAGAGCATCCTTTTGTGCAAAAAGTAAAAAACCAGCATATAACACAGTATTCTATTCTAGAGTAGATATATCCACCAAAAATGCAACTTTGAAGTTCTATAAAATGGCAAGCAGAGGCAGAGCCAACCGAAACCTTCTATCTAACTAAACTAAATATTAGCTTTATCTACTTTAATTTTTAATCTAAAAGTTATTAGGAAAGATGCTTTCGCGTTATAAGTAGTAACTTTAGGATCTCACTTTTGTGCAACGATATTCTACGAAGGAAGCTCAGGATGCCCAAAAGGAGCTACGAATATCAAATGAATTAAAATATTTCCAAAACTTTTTATTGGATAACTATAGTAACAATGAAATATTGGCAGAAATTTCCAAATTATTCTCGTTTAGATATTTGCTTTTACCAAAGAATCTATTTAGAAAAACCGAGTAGAATTCGAGCAGAGTCCCGCCATTTCCAATATCAGGGTCCTAAAACACGTACTCTACAAGTTACAAGTAATTTGCCGTACCTACAGGTCTCTCTTAATTCCGTAACACAACGCATCGTCTTACGTGCAGTGCAGTGTCGAGGAACCGCTGAGAATTTAGAAAGCGCGCACCCAGCGAAGGAAAACGGTACATCGCCCTTCCCACCTTCCTCCCCTCTGGTCACCAAGAAACACTCATTCCTTGTTCTCGTGCCAGACCGTTAACACGTCAATCGGCGGGCGTCATTACATTTTCAGCAGTGTCGAGGATCCGCTGGACAGTTAGAATTAGAGAACAGGACAGGACAGAAGGTTGTCCGATAGATGTGTATTGAGGAACGAGATACCGACCGACGGTCGTCTCAAGGTTCCTCCGCCGCGGACCAAAATTAGAAAGTGGCGTGCAGGCCTCTTTTTCTGAAGGGGCGTCACCATCAGGTAACTGTCAACTAACCGACTAGGTTTAGGCTGCAGATTTTGCCTAAAATGACGTTTGAGATAACGTTCTGATACTGTTGCCGGGAATAGCAACCTGGACCTAGATTGTGATAGCCAATTCCATATCTACGAACAAAGACGTTTGAGATACAGGTAACGCTGAAACATTGGACTCGGTTGCTTGGGATAGCAACATGGACCTGGCTTGGGATAGTCAGCTCCACACCAAGGATGAACGAAGACATTTGGGATAACGTTGTAACATTGGACTAGGTTGCTTGGGATAGCAACATGGACCTAGCTTGTGATAGTCCACACCAAGGACGAATGAAGATGTTTTAAAAAATTACTCAATATTGAACTTCGTTGCACAAATAACAACACTGAAAGCGTTTGGGACAACGTAGCAACAAGGTATGGTCAACAATCTTTTCTCATTTGCTTGTGATAGCAAATTTCATCTGGTTTGTGATAACCAGGACTGTAAGTTTGAACATGGCAGCCTAGGAAGTTGCTAAGATATAATTTTCCCTTATTACCAGATAGAGATTAGGTATGTTATGCGAGGTTAGCGTTACATTTTGCCTGTGATCGCAAATTTCATTTGGTTTGTGATAACCTTGGAATATTTTTGTCAGAATGCTCATGACAGTTTAGGAAAGCACTAAAGTACCATTTTTCGTTAATAACAGATATACAAGTAGATTAGGTTTTATCTATGCGAGACTAGTGTTACATTTTGCTTGTGATATCAAATTCCATATGGTTTGGAATAGCCATCGAACAGGTCAATAATATGCACATGACAGGTTACGAAACAGCTTTGCTCAAGCGGCATTTGAGGTGAACCAAGTCTCCACACGTTAAACATAACTATGTTATTACGTTATTCGCTAATTACCATGAACTGGATAGTAATTTTTGAACCAGGTACGTCATATTACCTGCTGCTAAAAGCCTCAACTTTGTTACAATGGAAATGTACATTTAGTTGACACATACATTGCGTACAATTTGTGTAGTTGTGTACAACTTATCGTTTACTATTGCAGAGCGTTAGTAGTATGTTGTTGCAACTAGCTTTGAACATCTACGATACGTATTCTAAATAATTACTTCGACGAGGACGGATCTTAATTAGTCCTCGTCGAAGTAAGTAGCTCCCTCTCTCTCTGTGTATCACCTAGTTGTTGCAACAACTTGGCTTTGAAGTAAATGAAGGTTTATAAGCAGCCAGAGGGGAGGAGGGTAGGGGGAAGTGGCGCGGTGCCGCTTTCCTTCTGTGCCTATGCGCCTTGAAATCGTGGTGGTTGAGTGCTACTACGAGGGTACTACGATATGTATTCTAAATATTTACTTCGACGAGGACTTCACATAATTAAGATCGAACATCACTTACCGGTAACTTCGTTTCATAATATAATTATAGATCGGTTCATAAAATCAGTTTTATCCTTTGAAACTTGATCTATATGTTATGGGGAAATCATGAACGTCTGAAAGACGGTAATTCTATTAAATGCACTTTGAACGTGAAGGAGCACTTGCTAATACATTTATCATATCAGTCTTGTACATTTCATCTTCGTTTAATCACATGCATGTATTTAATCAGGGCAGTGCAGACATTTTTGCATCTTCTAAGACAATATGAGGTACATCAACTTCAAATCGTTGTAAAAAGAAAACTACTTATTCTCCGCGGCATTCGGCTAACAGCAATCGCGTGCGGAAAATTACTATTTTAGACCAGCTTGAAACTGCATATGTGTTCATAGGGAGTGAAGGGTACTCCATCGAAGCAACATATTTTCTGATATCGCCTTCTGTATTGCGAATCCAGAAACTTTTCAAATCACTTAGTATCGTCGCCTTCTACAGAGTGAGAAGGTGAGATGTAGAAAATTGCTTCTCAGCCCTACGGAGCTCTTTCCCAGCACCATTGTACCAACTAGTGTTCTTAAAAAACTGAACTCTGGGAAAGATGCAACCTAAAGGCCTCTTTTCCATAACAATTTTTACCTCTCCTGTGAGCCCGCCACTGGTTTTATGGTAAATAATGCAAATCGAAATATTAAATAAACACTTGCTTATGTGAACGCTTCTCGCAATGGCACCCGACCTACAATCTTACAGATTGTATGCAAATTCTTCAACCTGTTATTTGAAGCAACTCGTTAAAGAAGGCATGCGGGGACTTCCGTCATTTTCGTGTTATGCAAATATGTTGCATATTCAGTTCAGATCTAAATACTATCGATCGGTTTTGCCGGTATAGCATTTCCTATGACATGTCTGACACAGGTGTCAGATTAACATAAAGTTCGGTTCCTGGAATAAACTGGAAATATTATGCAGGTATGTCTTGCTACCTACCACCTCGAGGGGTAATTAAAGCCTGACAATTTCGTGGCAGACAGATCACTCTGCAACCGAAGAGCGGTTGGTGATCTGAACCTCTGCAACCGATATACCCACCTTAGTTTCTTCCAAAATTCAGTTACGGTGTTGTCTGACACGCAGACCTGCCAGGCCTCTGTATCTAGCTAGTTCATCAGCTGTAGGGTTTCGAGAATGTGTAATAATATGCTGAAACAGACTCTCCCCATTCTCTACTAACCTGAGGCAGTTGAAAAATTGGATCAGGATGCCTTCAGCCTCCGTGGTTAGGGCTGTGTATTTGCGTCTATTTCAGTACGAAAAACTCCACATAACAAGTATTTCAGTTATGCCACTTCTAAACCTACCACCATTACACGTATTTATACAGAGAATTCAATAAAAACTATCAAACAATAGTACTAGAAAGGAAGGCGTAGGAGAAATGACGTCCTAGACATGCCAAAAGTTATTGGTACTCAGACGGTTCAAAAACTGAAGACAGAGCTGGAGCCGGGATTTACGAGACAAGGCCAGAGACTGGGATCTCTATAAGTTTAGGTAATATAGCAACAATATTTCAGAGAGAAGTAACGGCCATACAAGTATGTACAAAAAAGCTTGCGTAAACACTCTCAAGGAGCTAGAGAAACTAAAATAAGGTAACATGCTCAAGGTACCAGGACATGAAAGGAACGCGGGAAATGAAGCTCGACAGGGTGCCAACCGCCTTATAGGTCCAGAGCCTTTCTGTGACGTGAAAAGAGCACGCACTAAACAGTCCATACGATTTTGGAACAAGAAAAATACCCTAGAATGGTGGAACGGCCAATTAGGGCAAAGGCAGGCAAACAAGTTCATCAAAGAACGAAGGCCCGCATTTACAGAGAAGCTACTTAGATTTAATAGAAAGGCCATAAGGACCATAGTGGGTCTTCTGACAGGGCACTGTCGACTCAATCTACATATTGCTATTGGGTCTGGCAGAAGAGGTCACAGGTTGTTTCTACAGGGAACATTAGGAAACCTATGTGTCACTTTTAAAATTAGTGCATAAAGTCTATATAAACATCGGTCGAAAAATGGGTGGCTTCCGAAATACAGGGTGTTTAAATTTACTTTCTAAAATAGATTTTTTTAAATATTTCGAACAATATTTGATGTATAACAGTGAAAATTGGTATACAAGGGTTTTTTGGTACGACAAAACGAACCATGGGCATAGTTTTTCTGTAGCCGCTAGAGGGCGCTCTCTACTGTACCGGTAGTGTATTAAAATGACCGAAAAATTTTTCTTATTGCAATTTTTTGCTTTTTGAATGGAAAAACTGATTCTTCGCACTTTTCAACATAAAAAAGCTCTCTTGTGAATTTTCGTTATAGTTAGCCGTTTTTGAGATATTTCGATGTCTAAGGTTCGATGCATTTTTAATTATTTATGATAACATAACGTTAAAAAGTCAGTATCTCGATAATTTTTAGAAGTGGGCTGTGCCTGCAAATATTTTTGAAATCGAAAGCAGAATAAGGTTAAACGTCAATTAGTTGACAGTTAGCTTTGTTGTCTGTTGAAACCTGAAACGTTTTTTTGCAATTGTGAATGCACGAAATTTAGTTTCTTTTACCTGTTTTTTTTGTAGCTTTTATAAAAATGCCATTTTTATTCTCCAATAAAGAGTTAACGGATATTCATTTTGTCTATGGCTTTGTAAATGGAGACGCAGCAGAAGCAGCTAGAGAATTCGCACGAAGATTTCCAAACAGACGACATCCAACTCGCTCAGTATTTGTAAGAGTGCATCGCCAAATAATTGAAAATGGTTTTGGAAATCTAGAAAGGAATCAAAACATAAATGTTCGTCAGGGCAGATTTACCCGTATGATTCTGCGTGAGTTTGATAGAGATTCGACCACAAGTGTTAGGAGAGTTTCTGGTGCCTTGGGAATTTCAGCAAGCCATGTTCACCGTGTTCTTAGAAATGACCATAGACGTCCTTACCATTTGCAACCTGTGCAAAGACTACAGCCAGGGGACGGAGAACGAAGAATCACATTTTATCAGTGGATTCTTGATAGAACTGATAATAATAGGGAGTTTTTAAGTAACCGTTGATGGACCGATGAGTCATGCTTCACTAGACGTGGAGTGGTAAATTTTCATAATCAACACATTTGGTTGCATGAAAATCCGCATGCAGTTCGGGAAAGAACTTTTCAGCATGAATTTAGTGTGAACGTGTGGATTGGTATCTACCGTAATCCAGCTCATTATTCGAGAATAGTTATAATAGTGGCTGGACGAAAATTATCCAGAAAGATGGATCGGCCGTGGAGGACCAGTCGCCTGGCCTCCACGATCCCCTAACCTAAATCCATTAGATTTCTTTGTGTGGGGATATCTAAAAGAAAAAGTGTACCAGACTCCCATAACCACAAGAGATATGCTAATAGACAGAATCAGGAATGCATGTGATGAAATAAGGCCATATGTGAATAATGCTATACCACGTTCGATCATTCGTAGATGTGAATTGTGTATTGAACAATTGGGTTTACATTTCGAGCAACTACTTTAGATTTTGTATATTTGTCTTAACTATCCAATAGCATTTTAGTTGTAAATAATTAATTTAATTTGTTAAAAAGTAATATTGGAAAATTAAACAAATTAATATTCTGTTTTTTTGTGTTTATTTGGAGTTAGGAATTATTGCTGTGTTTAAAAACACAATCTAAACGATCATCTTATTCACTTGTAATGCCCAAATCGAAAATGAAAAAAAAAATATTATTGTCCCATAAATAATTGAAAATGCATCGAACCTTAAAAATCGAAATATTTCAAAAACGGCTAACTATAACGAAAACTCACAGGAGAGCTTTTTTATGTTGAAAAGTGCGAAGAATCATTTTTTTATTCAAAAAGCAAAAAATTGCACTAAGAAAAATTTTTCGGTCATTTTAATACACTACAGGTACAGTAGAGAAGCGCCCTCTAGCGGATACAGTAAAACTATGTCCATGGTTCGTTTTGCCGTACCAAAAAACCCTTGTATACCAATTTGCACTGTTATACATCAAACATTGTTCGAAATATTTAAAAAAACTGTTTTAGAAAGTAAATTTAGCAACGCATTTTTCGACCCATGTTTATATAAACTTTATGCATTAATTTTAAAAGTTCTATCGAATCTTAAAGTTATGCAACAATAAACTGAAACACCCTGTATAATATGCTGATACAGAGGATGTTAACATGTGAACTTCAAGGCGCGAGATAAGATTCCATAGCGTAGCGACAATGCTAGCAAGAAATACAAGTACCAGGTAATAATTATAATATTATATAAAATACAGGGTGATGATAGATATAACTTCCATTTGGGTCACAGTGACGTTAAGGCTAGCAAGCTAACCCACTTCTGTTGTAATTTGTATATTATAAACGTTTAGGACCTGCTACGTTCAAACATTCAAGATACATAAAATTATCTTTTTTCATTCATGCATTCTACCGATGAACAAAATCTCAATCAGATATTTAGCCTTCAACCTCGAATCTGCTCAACTGCAAAGAATTGTCACCCCGTATAGATTTTTATTCGCTCAGTTTGCAATTAGAGAATCTCCATACTCGGATACTCATCGACTTAAAGAGCGCCTCGCGAAAATTGCGTGGAGGATTAAACTGCCATTACGGCTTAGTAGGTGAATCTCGAAGTAAACGATACACAGAAAATGGAATTAGGATGGACTGAATACACAATGAGACTGAACGGCTATTTGTTAACCAAAGCAAGGATCGTAGTAAGCTACGGAATATTTCAGAAGTTGCAATAAACAGTAAGTTTTCGTGGAGTATAGAAGTTTTACACGTATAATGGATTCTACTTTTCACATATATGTGAAATGGAAAGCGCTCAATGAAAGGTGGTGGTTGGTGGGTTGCAGATGCTAGGGATCGACGGATCGACATGAACTCTCCAGAAAAATGGTTCTGTCGCTAATTTGTTAGAAGCATTTTATTGTGATGAATCATTAAGATGGGCCTGCCTATGGCCAAGCATGCATCTCCCACTTTTCGCGTTGCCCATCGCGTTTTGATTCGACCGCGCGCAAAAAACAAAACATAACCAGTTTTTCTTGCATACTGCGCTGGGCTAGCAGAAAGTTGGCGAACTATTCTTGATTGTTGATTGAAAACAATATTTTGCAAAGTTCGAATCGCTTCTCTCCTGCCATCTTGGGAGAAGTTTCAATTAAAAATAATAGAGCCGATGAAGATACTTGCATGGAGTGTATTACTCGTATAATTGCGGTCTCAACAATAACAAATAATTAATTCTCAAAAATAATTTCAAGTCCTCAAAAATTGTATAAAAAGGCATTTGTCTGTCGCATACCTGTACATTCTTTCACTGCCCTACTGGTAGTTACCGACCATCTGGCAACGTTGTCCCTTTCCACATATGCGCGGCATCTCTGCAGCGAGTTAACTTCCGGTTTGTCAGGCTGCGTATGTTTCTTGGGCTTCAGTACAAATACATATATGAGCCGGACTCGTTTACCAGGCAGTTAGTTCTCTTTGATATGCATAATTACGCCGATCGAAAACATTTTTCTATCATTCTAAGCCTTAAGGGCAAATGTACGCGTAAATCTACGATGTTTGAAGTATAATTGCATCGAATTACCCGGGTTGGGACCGCATGAATAAAAAATCATTTAGCCTCCAAATATCCAACATTCAAAAAACATTATCTGAATCTCGATTACAATACTTCTTCGTCAGTTTTGGCATAGGAAGTAAAAATGAAAGATTTTGGCATTTCTTTTAATGGCATATATTGATATGAAGCTGTGAAACCTTTATGATTGGTTGTTAATTTATAAGCGTCTCAGTGTACGTTCACTTTGAGGGCCTGTAAGATCACCATTTTGGAAGATAGTGATTTTCTATATATGGGTTATAAAGTACTAATAAGAAAATTAGAATGAGGTATGAACCGTTCATCATTCCGTTTAAAAATATTCCAAAATGACGTCCTATTTGCAACTTCCATTTTAATGGCAAAATATAGTCTTCATTCATGAATCTCACTACCCAGAATTTTAACTTCTCAACTTTCAAGCAGGGGGGCCCTTTTTTAAAGCAATCTATGAGTTGGAAGATCGGAAACATATAAATATCAAAGAGGTAATCGAATCCAAGTCAATTTCGAGTACCTAATATATGATTTTTACATTTTTGTGGTAGAAAATAACATACTGCATGCTTAAAATTGACATAAGCTTTACCTCTTCCCATAAAAACATGAGAAACTTTTATATTTAGTTTTAAAAAGTGTGAAGGCAATTATTATTGGCCTCTCATATTATAATTCTTCAGCGCTACGTGCCTCAAGCTATAAAAATGCTCGCCTAATAATAGTCTACTTCTCAAACTATGTATAGATCGACCAGCCAAAGATTGCTAGGGACGAAAGGGGGAAATGCGATGAAAAAACCTTACCATTAGACGATTTTATATGGAGTCATAGGCGGAGATCGGAGAGACTTGAATTATTAATTGAATTTATATTTTATTACAACTGGTAGTATTAATATTTTTTTGCGATTCATAATGACGTGATACCAAACATACATTATAAGAAATAAATATACACAAACACTGAATATTGAGAACAAAATAAATATATTTTTTAGGCAACAAGTAATATTCCTATGTACGCATTATGATTGAACAGCAAAACAAATTATGCATTCTTCTAAAATAGAATACAACAAGTCAAAAATATCTGACTGAATAGAAAAATATAGGAAAACAAAAAGTAATTTCTTGATGAAATAACCCATAAACAACACATAGAATTAGACTTTCTACTGAGATACTAAAAGCCACAAACCAATAGTATAATAAATGAATATCTAAAAATTCTAAAAGGTAGCCAATCTAGTATAGTTTCAATCCTGATTAGAGTCATGATCACTGTCTGAGGAACTGTCATTGCTATCACTTTCACCTCCTATGTTGATTATTATTTCTTCCTGTATTTCTTGAATGAGACTGTCTTTTTCCCAATATTCATCTTCAATTTTTATAACATGTCCAATAACCTTTTGCCAGTCACTGGCACTTACTGAAGCGATGGCCTTATTAGAAATTTCATCTAGTTTTTTTATAGTAAATTCGCCGCTTGTATTATGGCTTCTAATGAAAAATTTTACTTGTGCCCAAATCATCTCTATGGGATTAAACTGACACATATAGGGTGGCGTTCGAAGTGGGGTGTGTCCGAAACTTCTTATTAAATTATCTATCTTATAATTTTTCTCATCAGATGGTGGCCTATGTAGACAAGCTATTTCATAAAGCTCCATTTTTTTAGCATTAGGATCATGCTCTATACCTTTTTTGCTCAACCACGTGATGATGTCTCTTTTTAGAGAAGATCTAGTTGGAGGCTTGTCTTCCAAAGCTGAATGGTAAGGTGCATTATCCATTATTATAATACTATTAGGAGGAATGTTAGGAAATAGTTTTTCAGTAAGCCACTTCGTGAAATTTTCTTGGTTCATTTGACCGTGATAATCACCAGTGGCACAGCCAGCCTTGAAAATGAGACAGGCTCCAGGAACAAAACCATCTTGCGAACCCGCATGAACAATTATAAGTCGTCCTGGAAATGAATAAATAGCCTCATTTTAGTGTTATTTTAAGTTTGCCAACACCTTTTTGAATCACTATGTATAAAAAACATATTTTTGAGAAAAAAATACTTGCAAGGGATTATGTATTCAATTAGACAAATTAAATGAGCACTTATTAAGAATATTCCAAAATTGAGAAAAATGTATAATAAGCAAAATCGAGGTGAAAGAAACTTTATTACCTGTAGAACTTATATTGCTCAGGACACCCATAATTTCTTCGCTTTGCCAGCATTTCTTGAAAGTGAGGTCATTATCAACCCAAGTTTCGTCCAAATAAATAATATGCCTTCCTTCTTCCCGGAACTTTTTAATAGACCTAAGATACTTGTATCGCCAATGTAAAATACTGGGTCTTTCCATTAGTAATTTCCTTTTGTTGTGGCATTTACGCCAGTAAAATCCTTTTGCTTTTAAAAGCAGCCTCAACGATTCTTTACCAAATGGAAATTCCATTTCTTCCTTCAGTTTGATTAGAAGTTTACTACAAGTAGGTACCACTTTAAAATCACAGTAAAATTTTTCTATCATTCTCCGAATAATGGAAAAATCGACTCCATCAATTTTTTGGATCACAGAAGGGCGTGATCTCTTTTTTCCGGGAGAAGCTAAAGGCTGTGTGGAGGTTGCATTTTGCCTGTCTTTATCTTCTTTTCTAATTTTACTTATAGTTCGTTCACTAACACCCGTATAATATGCCGCCCTTGCATTTCTAGCTACCAGTGGATAAACGAAAGTATTGTTAGCCGCTTCTGCATCGCAAGCACGTATCACGTTTGCTATTATTTCCCTTGCCTGGCTGTGAATAACTTTCCCATGCTTGAATTCCATTATCACCACTAAACAGTAAATTATATTTTCAAAGTATTTGCCAACTGCCTACGCCTATGGGAGTAGGTTTATAAATGACCGTGCCATCGGCACGTTATTCTAGTTTCAGATAAGATAAGAGTTTTGGACCAATCAGCGACCGGATGTTTACCTGCGGCCTGGGTTTTCCAGCTACATTGCCAAATTCAGCGGAACAATTCTATATCTTAAATATGTTAATATGTATGGACCGCATTTTATGTAGAACATCTGACAACTTCGCAATTTTTTGTCCGCATTCTTTCGGCTTGCAATCTTTCGCTGGTCCAACTATATGTATGCACTATTACTATGTACAATATACAGTGTTTCTCAAAAAGGCTTCCCACTCCACTCTTGAACGGGTCATGTAAGCAAGCTGCAGTTCGGGGTGATAAGACTGGTGCATTAATACAATAGTATTTTGCATCATAAATATGGCAATTGGGAATCAAAACATGGCGGTTGGGCAATATCTTGGAACACTTATTTAAATAGAATGGAGACTTGATTCATACTTCATTTTAAAGCTGCTTGATAATGCTAGAATATAAAGTCGCTGTCTTTTAGAATGGCAAACCAGCAGGATGTCAAGGTTAAGAGCTTATAATTTACTAACCAATGATCGAAACGCTATAGTTCGTTGTAACAATCTCCTGCTCTTAGAAGTTGCTATTAAATTAATTGAGTCAGAAACCCTCCATGGTTTAAAGGAGTAATTGATGCCTGATCCCTGCTTGAACAACATGTTCAATTGGTTTGTTAATACAAATATGATCAATCTGCATAATATATCCAATCTACCGCCTTTCTTGTAAAACTCATTTCCCACCAAAAAAGAGTACTTTCCGCAGCTGCAGTACCATCAAGATAAAACGTTTCTGGGAAAGCTGCCAGATGTCCGTTTATGCTGAAATAAAGATAACTTCAAGACGCTGAAAGATCCAACATGTGTTGAGAGTGTTGTAAAAGCCAAGCTACCCTTAGCAAAACATTTAAACAGTAAGCGACTGCTTTGAAGCTTTCAAAGTAAGTTTGTGATGAAAATGTGTATTTTGCATAGAGCTTTCCTAGCACATGCTAATTATTCCGCCACTTCGCAGTAAGTTACAAAAATATACTCTTGCAATAACACGAATGAATTTAACAAGCAAACGTATTTTCAGACATATTAGCTCCAGGCTAACTGAGTAAAGTCGCGTCTTTTGAGGAAGAAAGTGCCAACGTTCAAGATACATTTTTCTTTGTGGAAGTCCTACATCAGATACATAGATATACGTAGCTATTAGATGCTGTCCCTGCGACAGCTCGGCGTACTTTAAATCTTCAGAAGTCAGAGAAATATAAAAACAAAAACGTGGAACTCCATAGCCCACTTGACGCGTGCCGAACCTTGCGAGGGAGGATCACGAACAGCGCGGCACGATGGATCACTTGCTGAATATTTACTAGATAGGGTTGTCCTCATGAGTTAGAGGAGGTCTACACAGCTCGATTGTGTTGAGAAATGGCTATACGTACTGGTGTATACTCAGACTCATCAGTTTAAGACCGTAAGGCGGGTGCTCTTGTCGCTGGACATTAACAAAGCTTCTGGTCCGGACTTGATTCCTGCCGTTGTACTGAAGATTTGTGCAGTGGAGCTTGCTCCAGCTCTTTCGCGTCTCTTCCGGATATCTATACGAATCCGCCACTTACAATTACAGACCTATAGCTTTGCTTTATGTTATAATTGAGGTGATGGAGTGGTGCATGAACCGGGAGCTTCTGGAGTACCTTGAACGTCACTGCTTAATTACCCACAGGTACTTCCATCCTATGACCTCTCAGAGAAGCTTTGCAGATAGGTGGCTGACTTCCTCTCTGGCAGCAAGATATCCGTCGTAATCCATCTTAATCCCACAACATCAACGCGGGTTTTCCTCTGGGATCAGTCTTGGCT
This sequence comes from Acanthoscelides obtectus, assembly GCA_963669975.1. Lineage (NCBI taxonomy): Eukaryota > Metazoa > Arthropoda > Insecta > Coleoptera > Chrysomelidae > Acanthoscelides > Acanthoscelides obtectus. The sequence continues at coordinate 90,073,706 of CAVLJG010000001.1, forward strand.
CCGACATTGTTCCTTTTACATATCAACGATCTCCTTTCCTGTACGATCAATCCAATCCACAGATTTGCTGGTGACAGCACTTTACATGAAGGAATAATAGGACAGTGACCTGGAGAAGAGAAGGCTAGCAGTCAATCTGACGCCAAGACACAGTACTGTACCTTGACTAATAGAAATACTCGTAGCGCTCCGGTTTCGATGGATGGCCGAGTTCTGCCAAAAAGCCGTTTATTTTGCTTGGTTGGAGTCCAAATCACCGAGGACGTGACCTGGCATGGACACATCTTGTCAAAAGCTAGGCTATTTGTCAAGGACTAGAAAATATTTTTCTCCACATAACCTTTTCACTCTGTACAAGGCCGAGATGAGACCCAGCCTCGAGTACTGCTCCCATTGTTGGGGTGTTGCCGCCCCGACTGAATTATCCATGCTCGATGCTGTTCAGAGGGGGGCTGTTCGACTGATCGATGACTCTTTTCTGATGGACAGTCTAACTCCTGAAGTGAAATACTTTTTCGGAATTTATATCACTTATCACAAGAATAGCAGAAATAATTTGTCCCCCAAAACGGAACAATATATTTTTTTATGAGGTTGTGGAACAAATCACGCCTAATTGACCGAGATACTATAAACGTAACATATCTGCTGAGAATACGGTCGTAAATCAAACATTCACAATGGATAAGAGCAGGGTTAATGTAATCTGGGCTTTATCCCATAGAATGTATTCAGTATATATTCTATAGTCCAGTTCTAGGCGATTTTAGGTCCAAAAAGTTGAATAGGGTAAATTGACTGGAACTACCGTCAATTCTGAGAATAACTGAGACACTAGTTTCGAAAAACCCAAAAAAAGTTGAGTTTCGGGATTCGTGGTGATTTTTTGCGTCTTTCGAGATGTGTTTTTGATGGCGATGGCAGAATTTTAACAATATCTTACAGGCAAGGCTCATCATCACCATATTTATAATCGAAACATACATTCTCACAAAGTTTATTCAGGAGAAACCATTTTTTTGTTCGCATTTAAAAAAATGGGATTGAATTTGTTCGAGATATTATAAAGCTGTTTTTCCTTTTGCTATTTTCAGAAATATACTTCGAACGACATTCGCGACCTAGAGACTTTTATTAAGTAAAATGGCACGATTGTAAGCTTCATAGACGAAAGCATTTAAATGCATGTTAAGCTCTAACATTTTCTTTATAGACTGCTAAACTGTTCCAAATACTTACAAAATAATACTTTTCGCACCCCTCTTTTCCACTGAAATTACTTTTTTTTACACCGAAGCAGCAGCGCAGGCAGAAAAGCCTCCCAAAGAAACTTTGTGCAACAGATTCTTTAACTGCCAAAGGTTAGTGGAACTGGGAAAAGACTCCCCTTGTAGATTGCTCAACCATCTCGACACCCTAAGGACAAAGAAGCGGTCGTATCGGCCAGTTCTAGATGTACGAAGTTCGACACGGTTAGTATGGGAGGCCGTACTTAGCCACGACCGTCTGGCAGGCGAATCGGTCGCCGGCATCATGTAGAATAGCTCTAAGGAGCAAATCCTATTGGTTCAGCGGTACAAGAGAGCTAGATTGCCAATGGTCCGCCAATGCGAAAGGTTCCCAGGACTGTTAGAACAGAGTCGTAAAAGATCAAGTCTTCGATAATCGCGAGGACGCTTTTTGTCGCTCAAGGTACAGTACTGTGTTTTGGAAGCATTGCACTATACAAGATTGTTGCGTAGCCAAGCAGTGATAACCTTGGGGATAACTTGAGTGAGAAGTCGCTGTTAGTCTTCTACCTGAAAACAGCCAACCATTTCGGCGTACAAAAATTATCTGAGACGAAACCAGATATCCTGGCATCAACTATGACAATTTGTCACAGATATGCTTCTGCTCTCCGCAATAATTATAAACTAACTTTGAAAAGGTCAGTGGCTCATAGGTGCCAGGATATCTGATGCTTTATATGTGATAACCAAAATTATGATGTATCTTATAATGGTTCGACAGTATCTGACAAGAAGAATGGAGTCTGTACGATTCTATCTAGGGATACCTATTCTTTTTGACATATTTTTTTACAATTTTCGTAAAGTTTCATATGTGATTTTTTATAACAAAAGTGGATAAAAATGTCAGCATTTTATTGAACTTTATTTTTGGAACATGATGATGTCTGTGTGTCCGCTAACCCTTTACGTCTCTCAGAGAGGGCTGAGCTAGGGACAAAAGATAAAAAATCACTCGAACCCTTTTCTTGACATGTCTGAGACATTTTTGAGGGGGATGAAAATCGGTGGTGGGCGGTTGACTGCATCGCATAGGGACATAATCCACGTAGTGGCAGATCAAGTATTAAACGGAATCTACGTTTTCCTTTGTGTCGCCTCACTGGTATACAATTCGTGTCAAGATATTAGTATAGTGTAAAATAGGGGTATCATCTTTGACCTGTTTGATCTAGTTTTATTATGTTGTAAATGTAAATCAGATGATAGTGGAGTTCGAGGGCCGTTGAATGCAAAAGGGAAAAGAAACGAATAACATTTAGATATTCTTATTGAATCATTTCATAAATTTATGACACACCCAGGATCTTGGTCTAAAGTCTAAAGGGTGAAGATAATTTATAGTTCAAGAACCCCACGATGATTTGTGAACTACTAATGGTATGAGAAAACTAAGCCCCGCGATTGATCATGATCCGAATCAAGCCCAAGTACGGTGATAAAACTTGAAAACCGGTAGTAGTACAGGGAAACTACCGAGACATCATTTTATTATGTTTTCCCCGGATATCTAATGTTGACCTTGGATCTGACCTTAACAATGATGCCCTTCAAGGTCATGTGAATGTTAAGTCAACTTTTACAGTCAGGGAACAATCATGAAGTGAGTTTTCCGAATTATCAAGAAATTAAGGGAAACTTGTGTCCGACCTTGATGGTTAAATCCGAGGTCAGGTTCCAAAAATGGTCGAGGATATAAAGAACATAAAAAATGTATCTCGGTAGCTTCCCTATTCGACTAATGGCTTTCAAGTGTGACATCATAAAATTAAAATTTAAAAATGGTCAAGACTATATTTGAGCGTAAGATTGTGCGCTCTTTCCAAATGCGGGGTCAAAAAGGAGGTTCTATTTGAAAAAAATTAGTCGACCTTTAAATGACCTTGAAGGTCACTATTGACTGGGTAAATCTCCTATCAGTCGCGGTCTTCGTTTACTGAACACTCTAGTACTGATCCTAGCGGATTCTCTCGGAGCATAAAGTTCGTCCTCACGAGACTGTACTAATACTAGAATTCATCGAGAACCGTACATCCTAGCAGGCCTCCGGGTGTTCTAATATGCTGCGGCAGTGCATGACACTTCCGGCCGTCGGCCCGGCGGCGGCGCCGGTCGCCATCCTCGCAAAAGCCGATATGAATTTAAAGCCTCCCACCACCCTCTGTACCGTACACCCCTCATGAGATACAAGGCGCCTCAGCGAGGAATTTGGAACTGCCAAATTAAATTGCAAAAATACTAAGCATTTTACGAAATAGTTTTATTGGAAATGAAACGCGGATTTTATCTTTACTCTCCACGGCTACTGGCGAGGAAAATTATAATCGGTCCAGTGGAAGGAAAAAACGCTCAAACTTTATTTTTTTGAAGTTTTAGAGGCTCCTGATCACTTGTAGGAAAAACAGTTTTTGTTAGGGGTTATAGTAGGGTGGAGGAGGTTTCATTTTTTTCGTAGAAGTATATTTGTAAGCTTCCAACACCGGTAATGTTATATTAGCACATACTTCACACATCATAGATTTATCCGTAGATGTGCCCTTAAACTTGGAGAAAAGTTTACCGACGCGACTCGCGGTCGGACGGGAAAACCTATCTGCATTTGACTGCATCGCCGGCGCTCTCGACCTCGAATTAGAGTACCGTAGCTGGTGCTTATATCATGGTTGACTGGTGTGGTTCATCACCGTTGCCAGATAGTCCATACTTAGGGAAAAAACTAGCATATATCGTTATCAAATAGGTGGAGACTATGAAGTACGGACTAATTGTATAATCTTATTTGGCTGACCGAATCCATTCAATTTCTTTATGATACATGTTTGTAACTAGCTAGCTAAGAGAGACGAAATTGTACCGAACATAATCATGTTCATATTGTTTTAAAGAGTACTACGTCTACATGTCTTCCATCTCATTGCACATTACACTAGTGGAATAGAGCCTGTTTATCGCTTTTTGCTTAAGATGCTGAACCGAAGGCGGATTTCACTTTTTTGCGACAGATGATTTTTTTAATGTCCGCAATATTCTTTGGAGGACGAAGTTTGCTCTCGAGATACCCCATAGGAAGAGTTATTGGTTGTCAAACCTGGTGATCGCGATGTATATGGAATTATTAGCAAAGGAAACAATATTATACGTATAGTTCACGAACGTAATTTAAGCAAGGTGGAATCACTTGCCTCCATTGCACGATGTGATTATGGATTAACCTCCTGAACTGTTTCCGTAGTGCAGGATTGTCACAATCCACAAAATTGACTCCTTTCTGGATACTTTATCCTGGGGCTCCTCGAGAGCAACGGATCAGGGTTTATAAGCGGGGTTGTCGGTCCAGAAAATATTCGCATTCAATTATTTTCTGACATATGCATTTTGAACTTTCGTACACATTTTTGCTTTGATTAATGAAACTCTTATCCTGTGGTTAAGGTATCTATATTTTCCTTTTCATTGAAGTACTAGATCAATCTTTAAAAACACAAACCAATTTCGGCTTTTTTGTCCAAAATTCATCGCTTTTAATAATGCTCAACTGAGTATTTTGACACGAGCGCAAAGTCGCAAAACTTTCTACTGCAAATATATGGTAAAACACACGAAGGCATAAGAAATATATAAAAAATAAAAGTGTTGCGCTACAGCGCTCAGATTAAAAACAAATGTTGAAGTCTCATTAAAATTGTGTTTTGATTGATAATTATCGGATATTATAATTGAAAAAGGGCCCTGCACAAAACATATGGAAAATGGATCCAAATCCATTTGTTAAAAACTTCGGTATGATATATTTCTCACTCACCTGAGCATAAGTTCTCACGAAACCAAAGCAATCCCATCTTTAGATTCTGAGAAATTGGGGGAAGTTTGTCCGATTTGCAAAAATGGCGAATGCGCTGATTGTAGTTCTCAGACCAAATACTCTGAGAGTTGTTGTACTGAAGAAAGCATTTCATTTAACAACCTTTTAGAAAGAGCATTAGGTGTCATGCTGATCCTTGCCATGGTCCTTGCAAGGTCAATTTAAAGATAAGTTTATTTATTTTACGTGGACTATGAAATCAACCTGGCACGAGCTGTCCGAGAATTAAAAAAAAACTTAAGAGAAAAGTTCGGTACACAACGAAGGATGAAAGAAAAACCGAACTAATATGAACTTTAGGGTTTTGTAATTTATTGATTAATAATTTGAGTTTATTTGCTTAGGTTCAATCTTGTGAAGGAAGAATAGAATAATGTCCATAAATAATTCCATAATCATCAGGTACATCCTCGTTATTTTCATGAAAATTTCGATAAGATATCCATGGTCGGCTAATGCATAAATAATTGGAGGATGGTATCTATTAATAAGAGCTCGATCTATTTTATCAAGGGTCTCTTGAATCGCCACATTGAAGAAGAATTTGAAAGTCGATTTTATGCACGCATTCACCATTTTTATAAATATATGAATACTTTGGTCCCATAAGAAATTTTGTTCAGGAAGGCAAAAAATAATACTTACAGTTTTCAGACAAATCGACTGAGATTTTTTGATAAAAGCTTGCCAAGTAAATTGCTAATAAAATAAATGCAGTACATACTTCTATGAACATTATAATGCGACAAGTTTTATCAAAACTACTAAGAAATTTAAGTACAATATTGAAATATAATCAAGAAAACAATATTTAGTAAATTGGCTTACAATTTATTTTTACTATATTAACTCTATATTCTGATCAAACCTTAGTTTATTTGCTTTAGCAAATTATTTCGATGAGCTAGTACAAAACTTTGCATTAAAAAAGCAAAACGCTATTTTAATTAAATTTATTTTGGAAATGCTGATGCTTTCCTTGGACACCATGTAGAATACCTGCTCCACCGACCGTTATTTATGACCCTCTTGGAGCGGGATTGATTAATGATATTTTTCGTGTAAGGTCCGACTGACCCTAGGCCGGATTCTAATCCTAATGCCCAGACAAAAATTGATTTAAGAGCGACCTGACTTGAATGTTTAGTTTGTTGCGGACTATTTGAATAGGGAGGTGTTTGCATAGTTCTAACGGCGAAGTAGGTCAATTTGTAGGTTTAACTTTGAAAATCGCCTACCACCACACTTTGGAATCCCATGTACCATGTTGTTATTAGGCTGGCTGCACACACACATACACTTACACTGCCTACCAAAGTTTCCATGACACTTGATGATTAGATGGTAATACAGTGAAGTCCTAAAAAAAGTTCATGATAACATCGATATATCACCTCTTTGCGTGATAAATAAAATTAAACCAAAGTTATGTCAAGAAAACCTACTTTCGAATTCAGATCAAAAGCATTTTGCCAGGCTGGAAATAGGCAACGCTAGTACAGGAATTCTACTATCACATTATATTGCGTTTTCAACTTTCTCAGAAATGGAGATTCTTAGGGACAATTCTTATAGATGCATGATCTGCGATTCTTGTCTGATCTATTTTGATGATAGAGTTTACCGCTTGACCGAAAAAATACAAAAACCCTCATTTGCAAACTTCAACATTGGATAATTTTCTTGCTCACCCGGGATCAATGACAAATTCTCACATTTCATTTATAACGGTATAAAAATTTTCAGCTTTATGCGAATTATTGTGAGCTTGCCCATATTTTTGGGGTATCAGGATTGGATTATATGAGTCCCTACAAAACACAAAGGTTTTGAGAGTAAGATCATTTGATTATATCTAGTAAAATTTACATATGAGGCGCAACGCCATTAGTTTAAGCAACATTTGGGCATGTAGCGACACAAATGGTATTTTCCAATTCCTCTATTAGATAACGAAAAATCTCAGAAAGTACATGGGCTATTTGAGAAGACTTGTATCAATAAGATAAAATCGCCAGACTGCTATAATAAAATGTTATAATCTTCAAACAACGTTTTATCTATACAACGTTTAAGCTACTACTATAGTTTTATTGAAGATTGCATTTTAACTTGGACAAATGGTATCTCTATCAAACGTGATGTAGAAGAATAGAAAACGGATATTCTGAATACTCAAACATGACAAACGCAGGATTATATGAAGTTGCCAGAGTCTTTTTTAAGTATTATTTTCCCCATACCGTTGCTTGACGCATACATGACAATGCTAAAAAATGACGTCAATGAATTTAACTCTAATACCTCATGACGACAAGCACAGTTATTTAAGACTGTGACGTGGTCAGTCAAAACATAGATATAGCTGTGTTCGAGGACAATGAGCTGGAGTGGCTCTATTATATGATAGAGCAAGCTGTAGCAACAGCTTAAAAAGCGAACGTTGAGGAATTTATAATCAACCATCTAGGGTTCAAGAACCTCAAATTGATGTGAATATATTCTGGATACTTTGAAAGGGAGTATATGCCGCCAGCATATCAGGATACATGTATAGGGGGAGACGCTGGCAGAATATGGTAATATTGAGGCTGGTCAGGGTACATTACAAGAGTTATATAAACACAACAGGGTGAAACCTCCAATGGAAATTCGCTTAGAAGATGAAGGCAGAAGATCAATATACAAGAAATAGGTGCATATATGCTCAAGGTAGCAGATAAGAAGGGAGCACACACATGTCTTAGTATATGGAGTCAAGAACATGGATAAAAAGAAACGGCACAAAATTAACTCCTGAGCAGACGGAAATGGTTATACATTTTGGCAGACAGAACCTCATTGGCTCTGGAGGTGCCGTGATTTGTAGCCAAAGCTTTTTCGTCCTTGGTAGAGTAATAGTTTTGCGCCAAAATTTCACCACAGTTCCAGAGGTACTTTTCAAATTGTACTAGGGTCAAGGAATGGAAACAGACGTACCGACAGACAAACGGACGGAAATAGTTGACATGGTTTTTCGTGATGTACATGCCATGTAACATTCAAAAAACATAATACCTTATCGCCGATTTTTTTTACGTGGGAAGTAAAAAGTTACCAGTATAGTTTTTTGGAACATCTGTCACATTATTCAAATGCCCGAATTTGCATCCGTTAAGTATATTGGATATGTCGTACATGGAATCCTCAACTAATACCAGTTTACCATTTACCACATACACTGCACACGTATACAGAGAGAATAGTCTATTGTCTGTTGGAGTATCCCGACAAAGACTGGATTAAGACCGAAATAACCATTGTAGAAGGCTACGGGTATAGTAAGGGGTACGTAATTGTTTCGCTTGTGGAAGAGACCTTTACCATGCTAGAGCTGGATAGTTTCTTGCTAGGAATACCATTATTTTCCTTAATTACAAGATAACAAATGTACCCAGCACTGCAACAAAAGTTAGCGACCCGAGTTTCTCTACCGCCCAGCGTTTGAATAAACAAAGTAATGTATAACTGCAAGAAAATTCCCTAAACTCAGATAACTTTTACTCACGAGCGGATGCATACATAAACGCTTTCACAATTCATGCTCGGATGCTCTAACTTCTAACGTTGTACCTTAAAACCTATTACTTAAAACTTATGACATAAATCTGAGACAAACCGCTCTACTGAGGACGGAGCTTCGGTTCGCTGTAAAAAGTTTATTCATTTGATGCGCTACGGAAAGGGACCAGTCGCTCCTTAATGGGTTCTATGACCTAAAATGAGCCACTGATGAACTTACTTAGTAAATAATCACAGTGTGGACTCGTAAAGGGGTGCCCAAGTACAGAATCAGCAGAGAATTATTATGGTCCTATATTTATTGTATAATGAGAAAGGCGAACAGAAAGAGAGAGAGAAAAAGCACCAAGGACAGCGAGGGCTTCTTTTACTTCCCACGCCCACTGGCGAGGAAGGATTTTAATCGAAAATATACATTATGTTCTTGGATCTTGCATTATTGTATTTTTGACACCAAAGCAGTCGCGCATACAGAAGCCTAAACGCCAGGGTACGGCGGCTGTTATGAGTATCCCAAAAAAGCTTTGTTTATCCGATTTTTGAACTGCTCAAGGTTAGTAGAACTGGAATAATTCTGCTCTTGTAGATTGTTACTCAATCTCGACACTCTACGGTTAGGGTAGGAGGCGGAAGTTAGACGGGTCCGTCCGACAGGCACATCGCGTGGCGGCATCATCGAAGAGAGCTTTGAGCAGCAAAGCCCTTGGAATAGCGATAGAAGAGAGCTAGATCGCCGACGGCCCGCAGGTACGGAAGGGCCCTAAGGTTGTCTGTTAGTAAGGGATCAGTCGGACAGCCCTCCTCTGAACAGCACCGAATATGGATAGTGTAGTCGGGGCGGCAGCTTCCCAAACATGTGAGCAATACTCGAGGTTGGGTCTTATCTTGGCATTGTATAGAATGAGGAAGTCATGTGGAGAAAATTACTTTTTAGTCTTGTACAAATAGCCCGGCCGGGCAGCCGTCGCTACTGATGAGATGCATTCGTGCCAAATCAAATTCTCGGTAATCTGGACTCGGACCAGCCGAAATGAACGGCTCTTTGGCAGCGCTCGGCCATCCATCGAAACGGGATGAACTCTAGGTCGCTTTTTGTTTGTCAAGGTACAGTAGTGTGTTTTAGAAACATTAAACTGGACAAGATATGTTTGAACCCCCATAAAAGCGTTCAATAAGTCTTCTAGAAGAAAGCCGATCCACAAAATTGTGGACGATAGCACTTTACATGAAGGCCGACCGCTGTGATCATTGATGAAAATAGAGCACTGAAAAAAGCTTTTCGATATTAAAAGTGGTCATCCAGAAAGAGATGGAGACATAGTTTAAACTTTTAGTTTCTTTAAACATGTTTATGCATTTATTTGATGGCACCCCAAGGGAAAATAAGGGCTGCCACTGGAATACCAATAGATCCACAGTCTTTGGCAGTGCTCCCTGTTAGACAAGTGTTTTAAAAATAGACTCGCATTAGTAGAGTACACGACATACACGCCTTTATTGCAGATTCTTGCAGATAATGTCAAGTTAGATGAAATATGGCAGGCTTGCACGAAAAACAGAAAAGAATAATTACTGCAATGTGTTTTTGCGGTGTATTTTAATAGCTCTACGCATTCGCATATCTTGAACTTGTAGGTGTTTCATGAGGAAATGTTATTACACTATTATGTGTCTTCTCTGGAACTGCATTAAAATGTGGTTATGAATTGACCCTTGCAACTTCCGCGCACTACTTTCGTACCTGAGATATTTATGTCTTAATCGCACAAAAGATCACATAAGCTTACTTTTCAAGCGCCAAGCATTTTCCGCTCTTAACAAACAAATACATATTTGATGACGTTCGAGTTTATTTATGAACTCATTAAAAGACTTTCGGTCCTCCAAATATTTGCAGGTAGCTATCAAAGTATGCCAGCTACATAGCTATAATTGGCATAGTTTGAGAAACATTGGAACTAACTTAATATAGGGGATTCTTAATAGACCAGTCAATCAAGTAAAAAATAGATGTACTCTAAAAGAATATACTATTTTGATATGTTTTTTATAACCTCATTATACTATTCTAAAGGCTATTGAGTCAATTCACACAAAAGCTGTACTATAATTATGCAATCTGACTCTATGTGCTGACGCTTATGTGTGTATGTAATCCCTGACATACGTTCTTTAGTTTCGTCCCGCTACCTGAAAAATTTTCATTATCATCATATCGATCTACTACCAAAATGTGAGGTGCTTGAATTCAAAATTTGATTGCTTTTATACATCTCAATCAGTGGGTGAGTTTGACTTTATTGTGATCACTGAAACGTGACTCAAAGATGGAACGCGGCGTGAAGAACTTTTTTCGGACACTTACCAGGTATTTAGACAGGACCGTAGACTAAATGAATCAAATATGTCCACAGGAGGTGGAGTTTTGATTGCAGTTAGAGATGCAATCAATGTCATACCTGTTGATACCTTGTTTTTCAATGATAGTTTCCCTTATATTAATTTTTGGTGTTGTAAGTGCTACATTTCTCAAGTCACATTATACGTAATTGCATTGTATATCCCCCCCAGCTTATGACTTTGATCACTTTTTTGAAACAGTTTTTTCTATTGTGTTCTAAAAATGAATGACATCAATTTCGAGCAACGGTGTGCTAACAGGTTTTGCTTCAGACTTGAACACAGTGCCACGAAACTCTTGCTAAACTTCAGCAGGCCTACGCAGATGAAGTTTTGTCAAGGCCCGTGTTTTCCGGTAGCTTAGGGCATCTTCAGAAGGGAGAGAGTCGATTGAAGATGAACCACGTCGCGGAAGGCCTTCATCTCCAAGAACCGATGAAAGTACCGACAGAGTTTGGGATCTTGTGCTGGGTGTTGCATCACCATAATGCTCTTTGTCACTCAACAATGTCAATAAACGAGTTTTTAGCCAGTAAAAACATTCCTGTGGCTCCTCAGCCTCTTCATACGCCTGACTTGAGTTCTTGTGACTTTTTTCTTTCCCAGAAGTCGAAAAATCAGCTCAGGAAAACATTCAGACGGCCGTAACCGATCATCTGAACGCTATGTCAATATCGGAGTTCCAGCATTGCTATGAGAAGTGGAAGAACCATCTACAGCGCTGCGTGGCTTCAGAACGAGGGTATTTTGAGGCTGACAATAACAACTTCCACATACATATGTTTGAATGAGAAGATTAAAAAATCTACATCGAGCGGTCTCCCGATATCGACGCTAGGCAACCAGATTTACGCAACTTGGCGTCAGCGCTTGCTAACTTGCCGAGGGCCAAGAATGATCGACATCCGCCTGAAGGCACCTGCGGCCAGCTAGACCACACCTATGAAAGTTCGCGAAAACGCTGGAATGTTTCTCGGATTGTAGACAGGGACATAAATATCAGGTAGTCACAGTCGAGCCAGTGGAAAGCAAGCGCGAAGTTAAGATCGAATAACAGTCCAGTCAACATAGTTATAAATTAGTTGCAAGTGTTATGAATTGATGTAGAGGAACAGTAAAATGATATTTCGTTACAACACATTTTCAGTAACATACTAATTTAGCGTTAACTTTTCCTGATTGGTGCTGGCCGTCACCTTGTGGCCCAAATAGGGTTTTACTAACCTCGTAAATGAACCAAGTTTTCAAGGTACCTTATGTTTAACTACTCAGTACTCTACCATGTTTATCTCAGGTGGTGGATAAAGAGATACTAAATTTTATCGTTTTGTCCAGATAGTAGCAGTTTTGTTGTCCTTATTAGCGCATCCATGTTTTTGCAGCAGTTCCTCGAAAGTCTCCCTTTTATCACGGCCTGCAAGAGGAAATAGCTGCGTTCGCGGCGATACAAAAGCTCTCCTGCAAATTGGATTCCGCATTTATTGTAGCGGCTCTGCAAACAAAAGCCATAGCTCATTTCGCAAGTTTCACTACATTCTGCTGGATAAGACAATTGTAAAACTTTGACGACGATAATGACTTTATATGCTCGGCTACGGATTTTCAGGGTAGTCTTATACATTGCTTCTACAAAGACTTACGAATTAAGTGATGGATAAGCCTATAACACCAGAAACACAACTTTATTTAGAAGGTTGCACAAGTGCAGTATTATCAGAATCGACCGCTGCGAGAGTGAATTGCAGCTATCTATAGAAACAGTAAAGTTATCGAAAGCCGAGTGGTTACTGTGACCCCTAGGTGCCGGCGACTCGTTCTTTTTCCTACCTAGAGACCAAGCCTAGACCTAGCTGATGATTGCTAATAAGCATGGAATACAGCTGTACAAAGTTTGCCGCCTGTGGTCGAACAGACAAAAGCAGTATCGGCAATTGATTCAGAAGAGTTCTACACACAGCAGCCCTCTTAAATGTTCCCCGCTCCCCATTTATCTACCAAATGAGTAGAAATAGCAAACTTAAATTCAGAAAGATGAAGTTGATTATGTCTCTATCCTCATAGCTATATTAATTATACTATTGAATGTATTCGAATCGCATTACTTCCTGTCAAAACAAACGACAACCGGAAAATTTGCCAGTGGCCAATGCATGGACAGGTAGCGACAAGCGAGTAGAAGCTGCGAGTGCTCATGTTTCTTTTGACGCAGAGTAAATAATGTCTGAATCGAGTATAGATGTAGTTAGATGATGATGAACATGTTTCCAACCAAGCGCCTAGTTAGGTCCATATCAAACATCTTCCATAGTCTTTACAAAACTGTATAGTTTACGACAGATTGATAGTGTCTCTTTGCATTCTTCTGCTTCTTTATGGTATCGATGTATGTATAGTATGCTCATTATATGATACACGTCTAAATTATGATGAAAGCTGATTCATATGTATAAATATGTATTTAAGCAACGAGAAATAACGTACAATTCGCCAATATTTCCATATAATTGTTTGAATGCTGCGATTCATATAATTTGACTGAGCTATGATACTGGTCACTGCTAGCTCCCACTTCCTTGCCGTGCCCCGCATCGTCACAAGCGGCAGGTGTCTGTTAAAGAAGTCAGCTTCTCGGTTTACGGCTCTTTAACGACCGTTGATAAAAATGTAAACAGACACTATAAGTTTGTCGTGACATAAACACCATTCTACACTGGCCTATTACTAAATACTTTTTGAGATGATGATAGAAGAAAGAAGTAGGTGCTTTCGCGTTGTTTACATCTGTAAATTGCGAATTATTTACATTATTCGCAACAAATATATTTGAGTGTTTCTTGCACTAAGAACTATCCTTATCTGAATAACATTTCGAACTAACATCTAAGGTAAAAACTTCCGTTAGATAACAAAACTGTCATGAGTGTAATCAAAACCAATTAAACCCTAAGGCCATTTGTTACACGAATGTAGGTGAAACGCATATATCAGCGAATAACAGACAATGTTATTTTAAATCGACCAAATTCAACCTAACGACAGACACATGATGGGTTATCGCTAGCTGAATATTTCATTTTTACATCGGGCTATTCACCAGGGATTTACACCGATACATAAAGCCAGCAAAATGTGAAAAATCGAGCATACACAAATATATTTGATTTTTATCACTGTGATTAATGCGAAAAGAATATGTGTTCCATGATTTTTCACATCCGCGTTAACGGTATGCGAGTCGTGTTTGGTGATTTTTATGACCAATGAGTGAACTGTTGTTAGTGAACTACACACGGACCAATATACTGATGTCTGATGGCTTTGTTGGCTGACATTTTCTCTCTGTCTTAGGAATGGAAAAAAGGGCTTTAGAGTTCTTCAGCTCTCGCCTGGCCAAACTCAGTGCTTCAGCTCGAAAGAAAATAGGGATTTATCAGCTTTGTTGCTGAATATTTCATACACTAAATTAGTTTCCAATTTCACAGTAATGTTTTAATAGCGCCCAAGCTTTGTACAGTTTTTAATCTTTATCGTTGTTTTCCTTTATAAAATAAAATAACATGAGAACACTTTAATACGACAGAAACTATGTTTATCAACTTTCAAGCCAAATATTTTGAAAACGAGACAGTGTATCTTATTGAAATTTTTGAGTCTTAAGTCTTACATGATCAACTGTTTAAGCATTTTTATAAAAATATAGTGTCGTAGATTTTTAAGTGGGTCCAACGTTGTTCTACGTGTAGTCTTCAACATATAGGACTTCCAAACTGAGCAGTCCGCATCATATTGCAGTGTATTGTGGGTTCGGTAGGCGACATATTCTGATATTCACGTCTTTACCTTCATCGTTTTTCCTACTGGCCAATTAACCAATATTATAATTCCACGGCATGTACAAACTTGTAAAGATGGAGTATTGCTCCGAGACGTAAAATTTCTCAAATACTGTTGAGAATTATTGTTGTTGTAATTCTCAACACATTGAACAAGAACACAAGTTTTTCCACAAGTAGCTTCCGAAATGCAGAGCTTCCAAGTGGGGCAATGCGTATCCCTGTAACAGCGGAAAGTAGGTCCGTTAGTAATTGGTTTCATAATTATTTGAGTTTCTCATCATCATATCTACTGGCTGGATGAGCAACATTGCAATTCTATTACATGTACAGGGTCGCTCAAACTTGCATGGATAGTACTGCTCCAAGACCCAAACCTTTTCAAAAACTATTCAGCATAATCCTGCATCATCCCTGTAGAATTATACAGGGGTGTTCGACTAATGACCTGGATAACAAGCTTGCCTTTTTGAGACATGTTTACAATTTTAACTCATATTTGGATATACCTACATCTTTTTGAGTTTTGACGGGTAGTTGTTCAAGTATTTTGTCTCAGATAAAACAAAAGGATGGCAATTAGTACCCTGAACCGCTTTAATACACTCTAAAATATTTGATAGTCTTCATCAGTTGATGCTTTGTTTGCCCATTGCTTGAATTCTTCGAAGTTATATTCTACTATTTGTAAGTTGTTTCTGAATACCTAGTTAAATGGCTTTATATGACGAAGGTAGATGCGGGTTGACATACCTTGAATGAAACATGACTCCCTGTACAATTATGGACATTTTTGTAACGCATTCTCCCAAGGAAGGTGCATGATGTTGTAATTCTCACTTTGGTTCAACATGTTGACATATATTAGATACTAGATTTTTAAGGAAAATAGTTGAAAACCATTCCGCACGGCACGGGTATCACGTATCTTGAAAAGTGACATTATGCCGATTTTTTTTGACATTATGCTGTTTTTTTTTGAAATTATGTAGGCTTTTCTACAAGATATTAACTTAGCACTTAGTTGTACGTGTTGTCTAAACGTCATGAGGCTCTGATGTGATGTAAAGTCAGCTTCTGAGATGGCATTACTGGAGGACTAAACTGTAAGTTGTATGCGTTGATGTTAATTACATTGGATTCTTGTCTCTTCTTAATTGAGATTCAAAGCTAGAAATTAGTTGCCCACCCACTTTTTTTATTCATTCTGGAAATTACATATACAAATTTGCTGAATTTAAAAAAAGAGAGAGATAAGAAATAATTATATTCACTGTACACTGTCGAATTACAAGCCATATACATGCTAACAGTACACAGCGCGGGTGCGGTGATGACTTCCCGTATTCTCCTCAGTTTTTCGTAATTTATAACTTCGAACATAACCTTTCTTCAGGAAGCACAACATATAAATAACTCGACGGGCACAGCTAATAAATATACTTCATTGGCAGCATATTCAGCAGACCAATACACATAACATCGAGATGCGATCTTGCTATTCAACGAACTTTCCTCTCAGAGATAAAAACTACAGACAAGGATCACTCGGTCTCACAAAACATATGCAACCAATAATGCGTGCAGCTTGGTTGAGTGATTTTCTCCATAGATGGACGTTCACAACGATCCTAGTGAGCAAACGTGAAATGACTGTTTGCGCACTAAAAACTACCTAGTTTGCAAGATGCCATCTTATAGGTTTTTTTTGACATTTTATAGGTTTTTTACATGATACCCGCGCCTAACCTAACAAGCGTCAAAAAATCCTATAAAATGTCATCTAGCAGACCAGGTATTTTTTAGGGTGCATTCCACGTTTGCTCACTAGTATCGTTGTGAGCGTCCATCTATGGAGCAATAGCTTAACTACACGCATTGTTGGTTGCATATGTTTCGTGAAGCCGAGGTATAGTTTTCATCTCTGAGAAGAAAGTTGGTTGAATAACAAGATCGCATCTGGATTATTGTGTGTATTGGTCTGCATGTGTATAAAATCAGTGATATTTGCTGTGTGATAAAATCATTACTGAATATGCTGCCTTTTAGCTGTGCTCGACTGGTTATTTATATGTTGACCTTCCTGAAGACAGGTTATGTTCAAAGTTATAAATTACGATTTGCAACGTGTTTTTGTGTTTTCAAAAGCTTTGAGAATTACGGGAAATCACCACCGCACCCGTGTTGTGTGTAATTACTGTTAGCATGTATATGACTTGTGACAGTGTTACAGTCAATATAATTATTTCTTATATCTCTCATTTTTGAAATTCATTTCCGTTTCCTTCTAGCTATAGTACACAACTTACTGCTCTGCCATCTCTGAAGCAGATTTTATATCACATCAGACTCAAACATTGATAACTAAAGCATCATGACGTTTAGGCAACACGTACAACTACAAAACGGGTTCACAACGTTTCCATCAGCTAGTGCTTGTTTGTGCACCTTGTAGAAAAACCTACATAATGTCAACAAAAAAACAATACATTGTAAAAAAAATATCGACATAATGTTACTTTTGAGGTTACTACGGAGTGTTTTTTTACAAGGAAAAATTGAAATCATACGAGAAAATATGTAAATATAATAAGGGAGGATGAAAGTGGCCGACTTCACTTAGTCTTTACAAAAGCATGCCTCAACTCAATTTCTTGAATATATGAACATTCCAAGTACTCTTATAATTTGTGACGTTACGTAGGACCTGCCTTAAAAACAGATACATACGAGTCTGGCACTACAGATACTTTCCGATCTGCAAATTCGTATCGACAGTTCAATTATAGATACATTTCAATTAGCTTCAGTAGTAAATTTAGACTGTAGCGAGAGAAATATTGCAAGCGAAAACTATTGATACATGTTATTTGCAATTGCACCAATATTCTTAAATATTCGGTCAATCCTTTTTGCTGTGTACGGGTAGTGTCAGTTCAGACGAACTGCCAACAACTGAATTCTCTATATTTCCGGAGCTGTTGGTCTAAGAACTTACCATGAACCATTATATTCTATACGTTGAAGTCTATTAGATTTGTATTTAGAGAAGCTGAGGAGTCTTCTAAAAATACCCCCTTTTTCATTTATGTGCATATTTGCCATTGTTTCTTGTCACTAAAGCTCGTTGTGGCGTCACGAGAGTTATGAAGGGCAAACTTTTTTGATTGCTGACTTGTCAACTTGACACGCACAAACTCAAACTCAAAGCTAAAGCAATTACTTTTCCATATCAAACCTTGGGAGAAAAGGACACAAGAGAAATGGACAGAAATAATATGGGAGGAGCCAGTCACATGTGTCTGAGTCAGTTTGAATGCAGGGCATTATTAAGCACGTATAGAAACGTATAAAAAAGCCAGGTCACGCAATCCAAATCGTCGTTATTTTGTCGTTGTTTACAAATGGATCAGGTCGTAATCAGCGGACCGATTTTAATTTTCTCAAGCTCGTTTGATCCTCGTTAAAGAAAAACGTATTTTGTGATTGTAGATTATTCGATTAATTATAGTTGATATATACGCTAAAAAATACTTTGCGATTGGGTGGCCATTTTAAAATATTTTTTACTCTCCTTACAAGTAATATTTCTAAATGCCTTCGCAAATTGATAAAAATTTACAACCCTATTAATAGCTGTTATATTTAACGAAAAATGTATAAGCACAAAATATTTTTTCCTCTGAAAAATGAGTGAAATCGATTAATTATAATTGATATATACGGTAAAAAATACTTTGCGATTGGGTCGCCAGTTTATAATATTTTTGACTCTTCTTACAAGTAATATTTCTAAATTCCTTCGCAAATTGATAAAGTTTACGACCGTATTAATAGTTATTGTATTTAACGAAAAATGTATAAGCTCAAAATATTTTGTCCTTTAAAAAATGAGTGAAATGTGCTAGAAAAGAAATAAAATTGGTCTATACTTCAGAAGATATGTTAAACAACTATTGTACAAATTGCCGGCCATTTTTAAATAAGACGGCCAAATAACCATGATTTGTATATATTTTATGGGTGCTTAGATCTTTAAGATAGCAATCGAACTTAATATGCATATAACATATAAGTTCACATGTGACCTTAGTGAATTGTCCTAGACTTTGAGAGATTTGCAACGTTATTCCAATTTAGTGCTAGCTGCGCTGATGAGCGAAAACTGTCTTTAGAATTTGGGTAAAAGTGGCCTATTTTCCTATTAAAACTAGTACTAATTGGATAACTGCACAAATTGATAAAATGGAAGACCTGGATATATCTGTATAACTACTGGACTAGTGAAAAAATGTGTAATTACAAAATATGTTCTTAAAAAATGAGTATGATGAGCTTTAAAAAATTTAAATCGGCCCATTTGTTATGAAGATATATTGAACGACCGCTTTACAACTTGGCGGCCATTTTTAAGCACGGTGCCCAAGCAATCAGAGCCCAGATCACGTGAATTAATTTTGTCGCTGATTTGTTTCATATGTGTATTAGAAAGCCGATAATAGGAATGATGGGGATAGAGAAAAAATAAAAGACTGGGTAAATTATGGGGTGCATGTGGATAAGAGGCAAAACTACACTGAGCGCGTCAGACAATTGAAAGGCAGGATTGGAGGGATAATAAGAAGAATACTAGGTATCACAAAGAGAAAATCAGGCAAACGTAAAGAAATTCTAACCTTACTGTATGAACGAGTAATAAAAAGCTCAATCTTGTACGGATGTGAAATATGGGGAGAAAAAACAACAGTCAGTAGGGTAGTGAGACAACTGAAGGTGAATCAAAGGATATGTGATCTTATGATAGGATGGATGGATAGCGATGGAAAGCATGGAGGTGATAAATGGAATGAAACCGTTAGAGCTGGAATCGAACGCGAGGTGGATGGAGAAGCATGCTAGAAGGAACGAAATTGCTGAGAGCAAAGTGTTGAGTGGAGATAAGAATCACCCAACTTAAAAACATGAACAATGAATGAAGAAGACGGAGAGTAAGAGTTTGAAAGTAGATGGATCGCAGGTGTAGATGTAAGGTAAGACTGGTATGGGAGGTATAGCGAGCATAGACAATAAAGTATGCATGGCATGGATGGAAATAGTAGAGGGCGTATCCTCCAATACTGCACACAAAGAGATAGTAGCCATTATGGAAATGCCTTCAAAAGGCAAATGAGCATAAGTGGTCACCTCTGACATTGTGAGAACAGGTAGTCACGTCGCCGTCAGATGCACAAATGGACGAGGGATGAAAGGTGGGATCACGGTAAAAGCAAAAGAAATGATTGGGTATATGAGGGAACTAAGTATGAAAGTGAGGATTATACGGGTTAGAAGAAGGCAGCATGCAGAAATGATTAATGCGGGCGATGATCACATCGAAAAAATCAGGAAATCGAATGGAAGATTTCGTTGGCATATGACAAGAGGTAAGTGAAAATTAGAATGAAAGATGAAGTAATGAGAGGATGACCGCAAAAATGGGATACTAGTGAGAAAGGAGGATTTGGACTGAGGACCAAAATAGGTGTATCTGAGTGAGGAGGAAGGAATTGAAGATGCTGAGCATACTCTTATAAGAGAAGAATGTATGATTGCGGAGAGGGTGAGTGCGAGAGGGAAAGTGATGATCAGCTGTGGAAGTTGAGGCCACAACCCAGGGCAAATGGTGAAATTAACAAGTATGCAGTGGATATCTGGAATGAGTGGGCAAGTGTGGTAGCAGAATGAACAAGTGACTTCATACTTTGCTACAAGGATATGTCTTTCTAATTATGCATTTTTCTTTTTGTTATATAACCTTGTTGTGTATTATATGTTTTAGTTTGTATGTTGTAGCTGCAAGGTGGCAAACAATAAATTATATCAATCCTTAAGTGCCCAGTAATGCCCCAAATTAAATTCAAAATGAGGGAACATACCTACAAGGACATATCTTGCCTTAGTTTTATTTTACATTCCCTCTTGGCATGATTGAATGGCAGGAAAGAACGCTCGTGAATGGACAGCGATTCAGCTCGCATCAATGACGTTCAAAGTGATATATCAACAAATGGTTTTCAGCTTGTTGTACTCAAGAGCCAGTGTTACCTGGCCTATGTGTCAACATAATCATCCAACAAGAGTGGCGACTGCCGGTTTGGTAGGCTCTCCATCTGCAAAACAGGGCGAGGCGACATATTAAAGTGGATGCAGGATGTAAAGTGCAGCGGGGCTGCTAAATGAAACTGCTACCAAAGTTTTGCGTATGTGTGTGCTCTCTGCTATAAGCTCGTCGCTCTTCTCTGATGCAACGTCGAGCTCAGTTCTGATTAAATTTTGTCGGCACCGAACGGCCCTACTGGGACTCAGCCGGTGCTACTGATGAGTTACACCAGCAGACGACAGACAATCATAATGTTCGGAAAAAGTTTTTGTCACATGTCCGTAGATGATTCAGAAGTGGGATTAGGTTTGGGCGTTTGGGACAGCGGAAGTTTGTTTAATCTACAGGGGCTTATTCAAACCCTTCTTATGATGGGGATAAGTTACACGAGAAGACTGCAATCAATCCTGGCTTGTATGTATGGTTCAGAAAATGGATTTGTATGGGACAGTGAAGGTTGGTTTAATCTACAGGAGCTTATTCAGGTCCCATCTGGATCCACATTATGATGGAGATGAGTTACACTAGTAGAGTCCAAACAATACTGACTGTTTTCATGTTTATGGATGACTCAGAAGTGGGATTTAGGTTTTGTAATTTAAGGGAGTTTATTTAGGCACTTCTGGGATTGAGAATCGACGAGTTACACTAGTAGACAATCGATATTAATAACAACGGTAGAAGTGGGATAATGTTCGGACAGGTGAACCTTCATTTCTTTCAAAGTCCTTCAGAATACAGCTGCTTGTGCCGCCTCAGTAACTCCGTAACTTCAGTAGTAAAGTGTAATTTTAAACATATTCAGCCTTGAGAGCATTTAACTTGGATTTTGAATGCATTTTTACTTAGATTCATTTGTCCTTCAATGTATCCATATGTGATCTAGACCACTCCTTCTCTAACGGTGGGTCGTAATACCATTGGGGGCCGTAGGACGTGTCTGGGGGCTCTCAAGCGTAGTCCAATATAGTAAATGGTGGAAACAAAATATAAAATCACAATAGTGGCATAATCACTAGATTTACTACCCTTAACCTTGTTTCAGTTATATTTTTAACAAATTTGAACTAATTTATAATAAAAGAGATCAGCAATATATCCAACAAGGTCAGACTGTACAAAAGGGGTGAGAACCCCTGGTCTGTATATGTTGCCACAAATTTATTTTTTCCCTGTACTATTAGGATTTCGAAATTTTAGAAACTACACCGTCAATGTCCTTCAAACTCCAGGTCAATCGCATTTCACTTCAGTGTCATCGATACAAAATGAACGAGTTTTAACCTTGAAGTGAATGACTTTTCACTCCTGAGTCAACGACAGTTGACCGAAGAACCTTTGGTATCCAATTTCAGAATCATTTACCTTTGAATTCAGAGTCAACCATCTTTAGTTTCAATCTCGACCGCACTTCAACTCAATCAGCGGCAAGTCTACCTGGTTCTTGGCTAATTGACCTCTGCTTTTAGATCAATGACTTTGAAACCAGATCTCAGACTAAATTACATGATCATTAACCTTAGAACTTAGTTATAGTTATACCCATTTGATTTCAATATGATTTGCCTTTAATCCCGGAACTAGTGACCTAACGTTGCATACCACAAAAAAATCGAGAATGATGGTAGCTGCTCTCTGACTCTGGCTGTTCGCATTTGATGCTGCTTCAGTATGTGATATGAACGATTTTTTCTAATATATATCATGGAGAACTCTCGTTCCATGAATCTACGGTATCTTGAGGTATAATATAAAATTTTTTGTTCCTGATTTTTCTAACACTTCATGGTCAATTACAGTTGCCTTTTCGATCATCGACTTTTGACCTTGATGTCAATGATTCATGACTTTGAAGATGATAACCTTGAGTTTCAAAGTTAGGCAGTGACCTTCTACCTTAAGGTCACTGGTATGAAGGTCAATATAGGTTCTTGATAATCTCGATAACCATGGCCGTTACATTATTAAATGACAAAAATCAACAGTATGTAGTGAATTACCTGTAATCTATATATACACATGTTTTCAGAAATACGTGGATTTGGAATATTGAAGAGGAAACAGGCGCCACGCGAATCAAGGTAAATAGCTCAGTTCACGAGATGATAAGTTACCTTTACCTTTAACTATTGACTCTGAGCTATTTGGCTTTGATTTCAGAGTTTATAAGGATCAAAGCAACTGAAGCTCAGAAAGTAGCCGTAGTGGCGATCTTCAGTTACAATCATAAATAAGGAATACATCACCAAACTGCATCGACCACTCCAGATCGAGGTATTTACCAAATAAACTTGCATAATTAATCCCACTTTGACTATATCCTTTAAACCATCCGGAACTAGACGATGTCGATGCGTGTATAGTCAGGTGAAATTAACTTTTCAAGTTTATTTGGTTGGCACCTGGAATGGGAAAAGTCAATGTTGTCTCATGTATTAGGTGATATAGAATGGTGGAATTATTGTAACAAGTAGATAAATCTGTAGCGTAAAGATGGGAATATTTATTATAATGAAGCGGTCATATCTCTACTTAGCACCAAAATTTTATGAAATTATACCTAAAGACTTAAAAGATTTAGGTTTCGGAAATTGTTTCAAAAGAAATTTAAAAAAGTGGCTACATTCTACGAGTCTTTTCCCACTTCAGTTGGCTCACTATTTGTACCAAAATATGCCTTTATAAACTAAACATGACGCAACTATTTACTTCTAAAACAATTTATTTTCTCAAAAACATTTTAGATACACTCTAGTCGTAAAAAATACATATTTGAAATCACTTAGACCTATAACTAATAGAACATCTGAACAAATAAACAATGTACGAATAAATGCGCGAAATTAACAAAGCAACAATTGAAAGATTACCATTGGGTAACATCACCTTTATTTTTTATCACGCCTAAAATTCTTTGGGGCATAGGGTTAGCCAAGTTTTGGCAAAAATTTGGCGTAAAACAATCCCATATTTCTTGAAGCTTTTGTCTCAGTTCGGTGATTGTACGAGCAGGATGTTCTCGTAGAACCTTTCTCATCTCGTGCCATAAAGTTTCAATAGGTGACAGATCTGGACTGCTAGAAACCTATTTCAAAAGTTGTACATTATTTTCTTCCATCCATTTTGCAAACCATTGTTGAGGTGTCCATTGTCTATGTTCTTTAGCCCATCTAAGCCGATTTTTCTTTTGCAGTGGAGTTAATAGTGGCTTTTCTTTGGCCTATAAACAAGTTGTGCAACTTAAGGGTTTTTACTTCACTTTTTTTTATAAGAAAACTTACCTTGCAAGTGCTAAAATATCAGTTTGTGGGCCTCTCTATGAGTTGTGGACCTCGAAATTCTCCTTCCAACAGCGTCACTCCACAGAGCACTTAATTGTAAATAATTGGCACGCCTGTTTTTCACGATTATTCTTCTTAATGCTCTTCGGTCGACATTTGTGATATTACTTTTTTCACATATCGTGGCTTAATATTATTTGAACCAGTTACGTTATATGTTCTAACAATATTTCTCACACTGTACCGCGATAAGTCTAACAAAGTTGCAATTTCTGAGTTTGATTTCCCAGAATTAAAACATTTAATTATCAGTAACCGAATTTTCTCACTAATAACCTTTCCTCTACCCATTTTGAAAACCTTGTTGAAGTTGTCAGGTGGATTAGGTGATCTCTTCTTCTTCTGTCGGAGGTTAGCAGCCACTAGTTTCACATACATAGCATAATCGACTCCAGTTACTTAACTGTCCATTGTATGGCTCAATCAAACGACATATTAATATATGTTTAAATTCTTGTTAGAATGTTAAAATGCACGTGTCACAATGGGTTTGCTTAATCGGAATACTTTTTTCACTCTATTCTATCATAATTTTCAATTACAAATAATGGCACGATACTAACAGAAGCGTCAAGGCTTAAAATAACGAGTTTATAAGAACCATATATACCGGGTATTTCAAATTCGACCCTCACCATTGGGACCTCAGAAACTTTAAGAGATATGAAGTCGCTCAGATGGGAGCAAAGTTAAGTATTAAGGCAATTAACAAAACGCCGCTTGGAAATTTTCGAAATTCAAGGTGCTACCGAAGGGAGACAGAAAAAGCAAACTGTCCCAAAATCGTTAGAATTTATTTGTAAGGGGATGTTAAAATTGATTGCACATTAACACTTTTTCTCCTCTACAGGACGACATTTCGAATTTCAACATGACGTTTTTTCTTAAGGACGCCATACTAGATTTTTGAGCACATGAACGTAATTCTGATTTCAAAAAGTATATTATGTCATACATTGATTTTGTCAAACCTTAGCTATCCCAAAAAACAGAAGTTCCTATAATTCCTGTAATTATAAGATTCATTTGTTTCGTAGACCTGACCAGATTTCAAAATGAATATAGTAACAGAGTTTGGAAGACTGAGATGATGAGAATTAAGTCGAGCAGTGAACAATGTGCAGAGGAGTCAGGTTTTGCCTACAAAATAATGCACAACATTTTGAACATCTGTCATGACTTACCTCTACATACATATGATTATTATTGTTATTACCGACAATAAAATTTTCATTTTTTAATCAAGTTCTACCACAACTTTTTTATTTCCTAATAGTTTTCATCCAACCACAAACTCATGGCCAACTGAGGAAATAGATCACTGAATTTAAGATTAAAAGGTCCTTTTGAATGTGTATAGTTCCAATATAGCGTCCATTTGAAAAAGCAAAGTTGGTAATGTCTCGAACTGAAAATTTGACTACGCCATCTTGTAGAGGAAAATAAGTAACAGTGACATGATGCAATTTATTTTGAAATCTCCTCTCAAATAAAGTCAAGAAAGAATAAAAGTTATTACGAGATAAATCTGGTATGCGAAACAAATGACTTTCCATAAAAATATGTAAGGTTTGGCAATGTCAATGTACGATGTACATTTTTGTAATCAAACTTAAAAAACTCTTCATCAGTGCAAACATCCAATATGATGTCCATGAGAAAAAATGAAGTTGATGTTGGAGGACAAAAGACGAAACTTCATATTGACATTCTAATTATGACATCTGGTAAAGGAGAAAAAGTGACAATGCTATTGTACTAACAACGATCTTGGTAAAATTCTGTTTTCTCCGGCTCTCTCTGAAAGCACTTTGAATTTTCAGTTTTGCTGAGCGGCATTTTGTTAACTGTGCCCCCATTTAAGCAACGTCGTATCTCTTACTGTTTTTGAGATCCCAATGGTGAGAGTCGAATTTGACACACCCGGTATACTACATTAAAGGTACAACAAAATCGTGTTTCTTATTCCCAGTTTTTGAATTGATATAAAAAAGAGCTTCAGCTTTGTAGCTGAAAATTGTACTTTCACATTCTGCATCTCATTGACAAGCAAAATTTTAACAATGCATATTTCGTTCAACATCATCATTTAAACGATACGAATCCAGGGTTTCGCCTTATCCATTCATTAGAGATTATCCTGTATACTGAAAGAAACCATGTAAATATCATAGCAGGAGATGCGGTCAAAGTAACAATTCTCAGAATCTATATAATATCCATTACGTCATAATAGCGCCTTGTCTTCCAACTAAACCCTGAAGGTAATCAAACGGATTTAATTCACTCTGTTCAACCAGCGCGTCTGTAAAGAGCAAGCTCTCGATCCCTATTGGATCCCGACGGCACCATGACAAACTACTCGCCGGTTTTCCAGGACTTGCTGAAACTCTAACTCCAATCGATCATAGTCTAAGTTTTATCTATCGCCACAGGCTCCCTAAGACTGGAGGGTTAATCGTTGCAGCCGATGTTTGCCAAATCCCTGTCTACACAGAAGCTTCTGTTATCGATAGGATTCGACTGAGCTAAGCCTCTGAATGTTTATTGAATATCTTTACTAAAAAAAAAATGGCGTCAAGTATATTGACTCTGTACTTCTCAGGCAATTCTGGACAAATGATGCTTCATGTTTTCATCAGGATTTTTCTCTCAAGGGAAAGGGGTGGCCTCCAGTAAAACCGGCTATAAAACAGCTACAAGACAACTACAAAGCTAAAGGAGTGCAGATGGTAGTTTTTCTTAATGGCTTTCCACGCTGAAGAGGTTAAAATTTCATAAAAATGGAGAGAGTAGGTGCATAAAAAAAGGTACTACTCCACAAACTGATGATTCGGGCCTAATATCCCAGAATCTGGAAATCAAACAAACGACCACGGGATTGAACATGTTTTTCTATCAGGCCATCATATGAGTTAGATGGCCCGTATATTTAGCTTCAATATGATGTCTTTAAAACCTCGATACGATCATTTGGTGCGGAGATGATGAAAGATGATCCCTTTGCCATTGACCACTTATATCTTGGTAACCAGTAATTGCACGGAGAAAATAAGCGTATTTTCTAAAACCGGAATAAACCTGCTTTCTTTCAGTATTGATGTTAAAAAGGTCAAAAAAGCTGCTTTGTGTCTTGATATGGAAAATCGACCGCATTTTTTGAACTGTCAATGTTTTTAGGTTTTTTGTATACCTCATTGTACCCCTAATAACCCCGCACGACGGCAGACCGATCCAATGTACGGTTTCTCCGGATGGAATGGTCAACATTTGAAAGAAATCAAAAGAGCAAACTTTGATATATCAAAACATCGTGTAATGAGGTTGAAAATTGAAAAATCTCTTTTCTTCTTTTGTTGTCACTATTGGATATCTATAACACCTTCAATTTTAAAAAAGCAATTGGAAAAAAATTGTTTTTCCATTCATGGAATGTTCCAAAAAACAAAAGGACTAGCCAAGGGCGGATTTAGAAAACATTTTTTGGGGGGTCTCAAATGCGGATTGAGGAGTACACCACAATGGATGGATCTGCCGTCATGCAGGATTATTAGGGATAGGTTGAGGTATAGAAGAACCTGAAAACATTAGTCTTCTCATTGGCAGTCTCAAAAATGCGGTCGATGTTACAAAACAAAGCAAAAAGTAACCTTTTTGTCTCTCTTAAAATCAACACTAAAGAAACAAAAAAATTCCACAGATTGCAATTACATCTTATTGGAGATTTATTTCAGTTTTCGGAAATACCCTTACATTCTGTGATACCGAGGTATCAGGGGTCGCTGACAAAGGGATACATTCAAAGTCAGAAATTTCCGCGCCAAATGAAACAGTTGCTTTCTTTATATTATAAATTTGACCATTTTTCACCAAAATACAGCCTATCAAAGAAAAAAACACCGAAAAATTTGGATCTTTCCTTGCTCCCTTAATTTTTTTGAGTAGTATATTATTGATCGCTTCAAAAGCGACAACGCATTTACGGTTACTTTTGAAGTTGTTTACGTCTGGGATGTGTTTACGTTCTCAAAGAAAAAGCAGGTAGAAAGAGGGCCGAGACGTCGACGAAGTATGGTTTCGGCAACAAGCATGGTTCGATTAGACAGAGCTTCCTAATTAAATAAATTCCTAACAATTTTATCAATTCACCCATTTGAACGGTTTATATCTCAAATTCGATTGAACTGAATTGAAACTTTCTGATCTGAAACTTGTCTAAGCAACATTTTTCATACTACCCACAAAGACAGAAATACGAATAATCCCTCAATGAAACCACATCACCCTTCTGCCGTAACCCTCACAAACTAGATCCTCGAAAGTGTATGTCTAATGTCAAGGTCTCGGCAGCCGTAAATACACAAGCGAGAGTGTTAGCGATTCCGCACATGAATCACCGCAAAAGCGATGTCGCTGAAATTGTAAGACAGATATTTAATGGTAAGTACACACCAAGATGCATGAATGTTGGTAATGCGTTGACATGGCGGATCTTGTTATTTTACTGTAGTGTCTTTGATCAGAAACTGTAGCTCCGCATTATTTGAACTATGCCAATTATCTGTTTGTCGTCTCTTTGCTCTCCACCCTCCTTTTTTTCGTTGGACGTTGTTTCCAACTTACTAAACCTGATAAACTTACGGTGCCACACTATGTTACGGAACTATTACCAAATCCAAAGAACTTGTTCACATTGCTGTCACTTGAAACTTGTTCAAATTCCCATTTCAGAATCTGATGAACGCACTCCTCGCCAATTATGCTACAACCCACGAAGCGCTCAATGTAAGTGTCCATTCGATTCCATGTCATCCAACATCACCAAAATTCGAATAAAAATACCTTTTAGATCTGTATAAATGATGTATCCCAGAAACAAGAATTGGTAGTTAGATATCTTAGAGGCGAACCACATTACCTCATGGAAAGTAATGCAAAATAGGATGAAGCTTCCTAGCAATAACATAAAATAACCGCATTTAGAACCAAAGAAAAAATGGCGTCAAGTAGGTTGACTATGTACTCCCACTCAACGCTGTCATCAGTTCGTAAAGAATTATGTTTAGCACAAGTTAGTCCTTCTGAGAAAAAAGTTAGCTATGAACACTTACAACAAAAAATTAAGTGACCTCCCTTCCCTCCCTTGAGAGAAACTCCTACAGACGCACATGATTTTTGCATTGCGATATATATATATATATATATATATATATATATATATATATATATAATAAATAGCAGTTATAGTTAAAATATTGTTAGTACTAAATTTTCCACGGCATAATCTCTTTCTAACACTTTAAGAATACATCTCGGAGCTCTTTTTTGGACTACAAAATGTTGATTTATATAAATGATTTGACCAAAAAAGAAACGTTCCATATCTTAGGTTAGATTCAAAATTAGCATGATAGATAATTTTTCAGAGTATTAAAATCAAGATAGTTACCCGGAGACTGTAACATACCCTGCTTAACTTGTTTTCTGTTTTTTCTGTATATTCTGACCATCAATGTGTACTCCAATAAATTTGGTGTTATACTGCAATTCAAGATGTATTTTCTCTATAAATTTCTTGGATTAGAGATAGACAAAGCGACGAAGATAGAAGTCTTCTGTTGGCAAGTTGAGCTACTTTATAGTGCTGTGGAGCTCTTTCAAATACAGCAGCGTCATTTTTTATTGAGCATATCCAACAGTTAGCAGTTTCCCCAGATATTATACATCTTTAGTGAACATCAGACAATCTTACAGCCTATCCCCTGAATTTAAATGTAACGACGAAGACTGTGACAGGTAAGGCCATCTTTGACTTATCCAACAATCTCCATTGTTTTAGTTGAAAGCTCACGAGTAAGTGCCAGAAGTGGTTCCGCCATCTATGACAAGAAAACTGAAGTCCTGCACTTCCACTGGAGTTGATACTACTATTCGGCATTATTTGTCAGAGCGGTCCGGTGGACCTTTGCTCTTAGTTAAAACTGGAGTTGATGTGAACAGTTTTTACACATCAAAAAGCGTGTATGGGACTCGCCCAATAATTTCTCGCAGTGCCTAGAAAACATTCACTCACCCGGATTGAGTCTGGATTTAGCTATTCTAAGTACAGGTGTGTCTTTTAGTGTAGTTGTAGGGCTTGCTTTTTCCTTAGTAGTAGCGTTATAGCGAATGTACGATATCGCGATATGTATCAGAGAAATGCTATTAAGCGGAAACGTATATGGACTTTAGGTAGCTCGAGGTATATGTCTGTCTTGCAAGATAATGGCGAACGCTTGACGTCTTTTTGGCTTATCCTTGAGAGCGTGAAATTGCGTGTAAATTAATTTTGAGAATAACCAGAGATTCTTGAACGAAATAAAGCAAAGGATATGAGTAAATGAGTGATGGACAAAATATATCAATTGCAGATTTTGCTAGTGAATAATGTTGCTTTCAGTTTTGTTTGTCCTGAGTCTGTTTAATTAAGCCGTTTTTGACAAATCGTCAGAAGACAGATAAATCTTAAATTGAACTAAAGAACCGCCCCACAGTGGTTCACACAACACCATTTCCGCGAAGAAAGTATCAAGATTTCTAATTTTGTTACTGGTAAACCGATTTTTATGAGCCATATCGCATTAGAAAGCTAAGGAAGTTCTCTTTAAAAAATTGAATAAAAAATTGACAAAAGTCAAAAGTTTTTACAAAAGTTTAGCACATATTCCTGAGTTCAAAATAAGCAGTTTTGAAATACATAATCTTAGTCAAAAATTGCCCTGATTCCGAGATACAGGGTGGTAAAGTTGGAAAAAAAATCTTTTTTTCTCAATTCCTGAACATTTATTAACGTATTACTTAAAAAAATAGTATCCGGGATTTTTTGAGATGCGAAACCCGAATATGGACATTTTTTCAGTGTGACGCTTCACACTGCACTTCGGATCGTTTTAAATGGTCATAACTTTTTGTAAAAAAATTACTCGATATTTTTAAGCAAATAAGGCACTGCTGTTGAAATAGGGTATGGGATCAGTGTTTCACAAATTTCTGCATCAATGCAATGGTTGTGGGGGCACTAAATCAAAATGCTCAGAACTTTACAAATACTGAGTATGTGATACATTCTGTCAAAATGAACATTTGTTTTCCTATAATAAAGATGTGAATCAAATTTAGTAAAAATAGCTGTAGTCTCAAAAAATTTATGACGAAAGACCGATATTTTTTCAAACATTTAAGAAGCAATCTTTTTTCATCTTTATAAAAAAAAATTAGTTTACAAAAGTTGCAAATATTTGCAGCTAGTTTTTTCTTTATGTGTTGAGATGTCTGAAACGCATATTTTAAACTTGTTATTAAAACATAGAAATACCTGCACTTTTTTATCGGAACCTATTAGTGTCAAACTTCTGATAAAATTGCACGGATTTACTAAAAACTTTGCACCACAGCGTAAAGCGATTGTCAACATTCCTTCCAAATTCAGTTGATTTTCTGAACGTCAACTACGAGTATATTGAACTTAATATGTCAGTCTTCTGTGATTACAGTAACGACATAGGGCAGGCCTAAATTTTAACAAAATGCATGATTAAAAATATTTTTTTGTTTTTAACTTAAATAAATGAGAGATTAAATAGTGTAAGAAAAATGTAATGTAATTTTGGCCTTAAAATATATTTTAGCACAAAAAGAAAAGCGAAATATAATATTTATACCTGGTTACTGGTTTTGCGCAAATGGCGCTCTCTGGACTACTGTGCGCCCCTTGCATTTTTGACGCATGTTTGGGAAACATTCTGTATAAGAGGTATCATACAGCACTATGATGATGATGATGGCATAGTCGTTGCTTCATGTGAGAGTTTCCTTAAACCGCGGCATCTTGAAGCCTTGCCTGCGTTTCCTACATTCATCAGCTTTGTCGAGACAGCAAATTGTTTCCTGGATCCCGACGCTACCAGCGCCTTCTTGATTGTGATTTACGCGAATGCCCATAGACTGATAATCAGCCCCAAGTCCCACTGCTGCTTCCACTCGCTATGCGGGCGCTATTACTGCAGTCAATGTATGGAAGTCCATGAATGGGGGCCTTGGAGTGTACTTTAGTATAATGGGTGCAATCAGAGAAAGTGCTGCACAACTTGACGTCAGTGTCGATTTAACTTCAGATAGTCTTTAACATAAAACTCCACAGCACAGACGTCCCCTTAATGCAACCAACATGTTATAGACTTTGCATCCCTGACTATGCGTAGAAACAGATATTACCACAAGTTATTTGCTGGACAAGTTAGAAAATACTCGAACTTCGTGTTGATTCGTTCTGTTAGCAAAGCAGCATTAGTTACTTACTCTGATACAGATGAAATAGAAGTACCTGCCTAAAGTAAAAAATATAGAATAGTCTGACAGATTAAATATAATCGCACGCAAATCTGTTCGTTGGTTTGAGTGTTGGCATTGGCCGGGGTTGGCCAACGTTCGCGCTGAATGATGGAATATCGTACCATGCGTGTGAATACGAAAGGGTTTCAAGCCCCTACTCACACAAAAATAGAGATGTATAGGTATTTGCTGACCATTCTGTCAGCGTCAGTTGATTTTTATCAATAATTTCTATACGGTAATTGAATAGCTCATTCCATGATAAAATTGATCACAATAAATAATGATCGTTTAACATTTATCTTAAAGAACCCATATCAGTACTATCGAATATAGCCAAATTTTTCGGAAAATTATTACAAAAAAGGGTATTACGATTTTTGGACAAAAACATAACTATATTTTCTGACTAATAAGGATTTAGAAAAGCGAAATCGACTACAGACGCAATTTAGGCTTCAATGAATGAAATCAACTCTGTCGACAGAAAAAAAAAATATTGGTATATTTGTTGACCTAAAAAAATGTCTTTGATATGGTAAACCGTGTCGAGCTTCTAACAGTTACCTCTCAGGACGAACACAGACTGTCAAAATCTGTAACACTTGCAGTAAAAAAATGTGTGCTGTGCCTCAAGGAACAGTACTAGGCCCACTATTATTTAATCTCTACCTGAACGACTTATTAAAAATTAACAGCACTGGAAAGATTATATGTTTTGCAGACAACATCCTCATACTATATAAAGGGTGTCCGCAAAGTTGGGGTTTTCCTTTACACGACGTGTAGATCTTGAAAATATAAGCAACTTTTCTTAGTACCATATACACCAATGTCTTAAGGGAACCGAGATAAAGGGCTCTGCAACATCAAAAATAGCTGAATACCGTCCTGTAGCCGCAACTCGCGATATCCCCGAGTGGTACTAGGACACTAGCTCAACCCGACGACAGAACTGGGTCGGGGTCAGTGTGTCAGGCCAGTATGCAACCTTCAACCGACGGTTACGGTCACGCGTGTAGAGGTAAACGAACCCGTATAATCGATTGCGTTTCAAAAAACAACAAGCACTAGAGACGTGGCTAGAGAAGTGCAAGTATCAAAAACTAAAGTATTTCAAACGCTGCGTGAAGAGGGGCTGTATCCGTTTCACGCCCAACGTGTACAAGCTCTTCAACCTGACGGTTGTGCGGTTTTGTGAGTGGTTGTTGCATCAACATGACAATAATCGGGACTTTTTGAAGTGCATATTGGTGACAGACGAATCTACGTTTACGCGTAATGGGGTGAATAACTTTCGCAACACTCATGTTTGGTCAGTAGAAAATCCGCACTCTGTCCGTCGGGCACATTTTCAACAAACATTTTCGGTGAATGTTTGGGCTGGCATGGTGAACGGTATGCTCATTGGACCATTCATTCTCCCAAATCGATTGGACGGGATGCAATACCTAGACTTTTTACGCAACATTTTGCCTTCCTGGTTAGAAGATGTGCCATTAAGTGTAAGACAATCAATGTGGTTTCTGCACGATGGTCATATTTGTTACCTCTACTGGTGGTCTGCACCACCGCCGGCGTCTGCTCGGTAGCGCATCAGCTGATTTCATTTTCTGTTGGAGCGGTATGATTTCGGGCAGAGACGAACTTAGCCCTTCTCGTCAACTGGAGTGTGAGTACTTTTTCCTTTATTTTTTTTTACTTGGTCGCCCTCGTTTCACTACACATTACCTTTGTTATTTCAAGGGTAGTTGTTTCTGAAAAGGAAAACCCCAACTTTGCGGACACCCTGTATAGTATCCTGCATCACAGCCTGGGTGCCGCCTGCAAGACATATATCTCTGACCGTCGAACAACTTATATCAGGAAACCGGGACATCTGATACTAGACAACTTTATTTCTTACATGCCACCACCTTATACCATGAGCATCGTAATAAAAAAACTCCCATAAACACGAACATAACACATGATTTCCAATAGGCTCATCTAATATCCAAAGAAGACACTAAACAGTATTCCAAAAATCATTTAAATTCTTGGCAACTAAATTATATATAATATAACTTAAACTTGGAAAAAAAAATAGTCGAAAATTTAAAGACTAGGTTTGTACTGTGCAGAGAATGACTATACATAACTATATAGAAAACTAAAACTACAAAATTCCAATTTTATTAATTCATTTTAGAATTAACAATAATTGTTATACACATAAGATTGATTGTTAGTTATCAAGATATAATCAAGGCACAGGCGATGCCTTCTGTGGTTTTTTCATATTTATTTGCCCATTTTTTGTATTTTGGCGAATAAATATTATTATTATATTTATTATATGTATCTCTATTAAATATTTCCTTTTGAATGAGTTTTGAGTGATTTTGCTTATTTAAATACGATTTAGAGATTCTCAGAACAGTTTTTCTCCCACAGGGAGACATGCAACTAAATTGGTTGATTTTATCGATAATGCATTTCTTGGCAGCTAGTGAAAAAAATAATCTAAATTTCTCTCTAAGATCTAATTATGCACGGTATGAAAGTGAAAAACTAATGAGCCCAATCTCTTCTGAAAGGACACTGGCAATCTAAATCTCTCTCTAAGATATTATCATACACGGTACGAAAAGAAAAACAAATTAGTCCCATCTTTTCCCAAAAGACACTGCCAATCTAAATCTCTCTCCAAGATATTATCATGCACGGTACGATAGTGAATAACTAATGAGTCCCATCTCTTCTGAAAGGACACTGCCTAATCATGCTTAAATCAAAAACATTATCAGGTTCACAGGAACGATATCACAGCGAATATAGCTACTTTCTATATTTTGCGAGCTTATAAACAAACCAAAACGATTGGTTATACGAGTTGGTCAAATACGAGTATCCGGATAAATATAGGTAGTCGGTACGTCCGCGACAGTAACACATGGTAATTTATTCCTGACGTTATCCATGCAGATAGATACTGTATGTTTTTGGTGGCAAGAAAATCAAGCAACTAACTGTACTATAAGTGTTATACTTACTGACCGAAGTACTATATCTTTATTGAACGTACCTGCAAAAAAAAGGAACAGAATTAAAAAAACTAATATAACCTATATCGAAAAGAGTGGACCAGGAAGAAATACAAGTTTAAGGATCAACACTCATAAGTTGTAGTTACAAAGTTTGTCTAAGAGCTTAAGGACAGTTCGACTGGGCTAATCTGAAGAGTGTTTGCTTCTCAGCTTAGCCAATTTCAGATCACAGTAAGAGAAGGAGAGAGCAGGAGCGCTAAGAGCTTCACAGATTGAGTTGTAGGAAAGTTCTCGCCACGACTATATTTCCTTATTACCCGGGTTCTAGGACACAGGCAGATTTATCTTCCTATTAGTTCGGCTAGGGCTTGTTTTATATTGACAGAGATACACCAGGCTGTTAATACTTTAGAAGGACTGCATGGTGTCCGGCATGTTTTGGCCACTTTACATACGTTTATATGTATACAAGCATATCGAAAATTAGCATCAAGAAATTATAAAAAATTGGTTAATATATTTTGACATTCTGACATACTCATTCACGCTGTATTTTAAGTCAAATAGCAGATAT
Source organism: Acanthoscelides obtectus (assembly GCA_963669975.1). Taxonomy (NCBI): domain Eukaryota; kingdom Metazoa; phylum Arthropoda; class Insecta; order Coleoptera; family Chrysomelidae; genus Acanthoscelides; species Acanthoscelides obtectus. Next base: position 90,110,107 of record CAVLJG010000001.1, read on the forward strand.
CATCAAGAAACAAATAAAATAAAAAATAACCGGCATTTGACCCGTATTTTGAATCTAGGCACACCATCAGTTTATACGTATTAATGTGTACGTGTGTACAACTTATCCGAGAAATTTTAACCACGTAAAAGTCTATCTATCTATATTTTTCGTTCATCGTCGTGATATTTGAACACTCATTAATAATTTATTGTAGCAAATGTTGTACCAAACAACTGACGAAAACAAAATACCAGGAATCTTTAGTTTTTTCATACTGATAAGAACGTGCAAATAAGGCATAATCTGTATCGTGGGTGATCTGAATGAAGAACGGTCGTTTTTTGTGAAGTTAAATAAGAAACTACTCGTATTTTGCGAGTTTATGTTTTTAGTTATTAATTAATAAAAATAGCAATGGCTAATGAGGAGATAGTGGACATTGTTTTAGCGTGCGGAGAAGCAGGGCAAAATTCGCGAGCGGCTTCTCGTTTGTATGCGCACTGATTTCCCAATACATCACCAAACATTTAGTTCAATTGTTTTACGTGCACGTAATGGAGATTTGCGCCCAGACGTGGAGTGGATGAGGATATTTGGTTTATCCCTGTTGAACAATAACTGAACACTCACATCGGAACACAGCCAAGTTGTACGAGACTACACCCAGTACAATTAGCTACTTGGACAACTTTTCAAATGAAAAGAATGTAAGCCGACTTATTGCTTTTGCAATTTGAGAGGCTTCCATAGCGAATTTTACCGAAAAATATGCACCAGTGCTACGTTATGTTTGCGACAAACCCTGTCGTTTAAATACAGGGTGATTCACAGGTCGCGACAAAAAATGAAACATCATACAGAGGACCGCATTTTAAGGTGGTTTTCTATGTAACATTTTTTTCTGGAGGGCTTCGTTAAAAAGATACCGGGTGTTGAAGTTTAAAAATTAAAATCATTTTTTTTAGTATCTTCAAAACCGTCAACTGGAATTAACTAAAATTAGTGGCATTATTTTCTTTTTTTTAAACGCGCAGTTTTTCTAATTTTATCTTACTCTTTTGTTTTTTCCTAGAGTGCATTGTCTTCGCAAATAAAACCAATTAGATAATCAGTGCTTTATTTCAATAAATGTTCATTCTGACGGATACAAGTGCGGCATCTTTTTAATAAAGAGAAACGTATTTCCACAAAATGTTTTGTAACTTGAATTTGATGAAACGCATTATCTAATCTTGCTTGTAACGATAAAAGAAGTCTAGGGTGTTCAAATGAGGAGGCCTCGCAGGCCAATGTACGGATCCGTTTCTGCCAATCCATCGTTGTCTACAATGATTATTTAACCATGCGGTTACGTCACGACGAACCTGCGGTGGGGCACCGTCGTGCTGATACCACAGTCGTACTCTCGTTGCTAACCGAACATCATCTAACACATATTCTATCTAATTATGTAGAAAAGCTAAGTATGAAATTGCATTTAAATGTTGTGGCAATACATGCATAAACAGTTGGCAACTGAAAATGCCGCACCAGACATTTCTAGAAAATCTGTGTTGAAACGAGTAAAAAGCAATTCATCTGACCACAAAACCAAATCAATAAAATCTGCATTTTGATTATGCATTTGAAGTAACCACTCAAAAAAATTTCGCGTTGCACTTCGTCGCCGGGTTGCAGATTTTGCCGATGGTGAGGATGTAAAACTTCCCGACTTAAAATTCTCCACGCAAGACTTTGGGAACATGGTAACTGGGCTGCAATCCGCCTAGTACCTACTTGTACTAGGATCATCCAACGCCAAATTAATTACTTCCAGTTCCTCTTGAACAGTATGCCAGACACCATGGCCTCTAGCTCCAGAAATTTTGGCAATTCCATATTGCCGAAGTCTTATAAATGAATGTGTAAAAATATTTGGGGTAGGTTGTTAGGAAATCTACGGCCGGCATTTCCATTACAGAACCCGTAAATAATATCGGCGTACTCATCATTGTTAAAATCCATTTCACAGCACTCAAAAATGGAAAAAAAGAAACTATTGACTTGACTTTCACAAAAAAAAAATCGTAGTAGTAACGTTAACAACCGTATAACACATAACTTTGACAAACAATCTCCCAGGAAACGACAAGTTGGTATCATCCTATTTTATTTTGAAACGGATCGTATCTCAACACTTCATGAATGATCTAATTTATTTTATTTTTATTTTTACGAAAACACAGGAGTAACTATTTTTAGCAAATTGAAGGTAAAATTCGAAAAATTGCGCGTTTTGAAAAAAAAAACAGTGGCGTACTATTTTTATTTGGAAACAAAACGCCACTAATCCCCTGCATCTCCGCCACTGCTGCACATTAATTTTAAGTCAAGCATTTTGAATGTGGACAATACTTAGGTGAATCTAAAGTGTATCTAACGAAGCTACAAAGTAATCGTAAACAGTGGTTGATTCGTGATCAACGCGTGATCGGTAGCCATGGCGCTCTGTCGGCCTCTTCCTGATTGGCTTGTAGCGACGAGCCTCCAGACAAAGTCGCACGGTTGCCACGCTCGGCGAGTTTTCGCCAGAGTGGTTGATCACATTCGCATGGATCACAAATCAATCTGTTGGTGCAATACGTGCAATAACTGTTGTAAAGGACATTATATAACAATAAATGGCATCACATAGGTATATTCCAATTTGATCTGCAGCAAATTATGAACGGCATATACGGAGATGCGAAAACAAGCTCAAAAAGGTGAAGAAAATTTTTTTGCAATCTTTATAGTTAAATTTTTCCTAAGAGATAGCATCAGTGAGGGAATTTTTTTCTATTGTCTTATTTTTCACATTAATGCGATGTCGAGGTATGTGGCCCTATCGCAATTGAAAATAAGGTTTCGATAATCCTTCCATAAAGTTTCGATGAGTACATCTGAAATAACCTTGAGATATTCTTCAGGGAAATACAAAAATCTCCTTTTGTGTTTTTTGTGCAGATTTATCTATTAAAATCCTATCCGCAATCTATTTTCCGTGCACACACCTTCAACCGAATGTATGCCATATATGATATTACCGTTTCCAACTTTCACCAAGGTTAATAGGAACCATAACAGCTCCCTACCCTTCCCCCCTATAAGAATATCGATTTGTAGCCTCACATTTCAAGGTTAGACTTCTTGTAATGTTTCTGTTCAACATTCGGCGATTTCTGACAATTTTCCCAATAAAACATGATCATTGTGACATTAAGCCTGGCAACGCTGCATAGTAGAGGGAACTCTCAGCGTCACGTTGATGGTTCGTCACCACGCACAGGATTGTAATCAGTTACGGATACCCGTTTATGAGCGCGAACGTTTTATGCACGTCTTGACTTGATTTTTCTTGCGGAAATTTAATATTAGTCTAAAATGTCTGACACAGATACAGCTGATGAAGTGGTTGAAATCAGCTTAACGCCACCCAGCAAAAGGGCTAAAAAGCTTCATCTTAGCGCAGGTGAAAAACAAATTATTCTAAATATCTACAAGAACCAGATGCAAGAGAATAGTGGATTGGCTATAGAAAATATCGTATGTAAGGTTGCTGAAATTTCTGGAGTAGGTCGATCAAGTGTTTACAAAATCTTGAAGGAATATAGACAAAATCACTCACTATCTGAGCCAAAAACATATCCAGCGAGAAAAAAAATCATCGAAAAAATAGATGACTTTGACAAAAGTGCCATTAGAAGAAAAGTACATCACTTTTTCTTCAGGAATGAAATACCTACAATAGATAAAATATTGAAACAAGTGAATGATGATGAGGACCTGCCAAATTTTAAAAGATCTACGTTACATAAGCTTGTTGAAAGAACTAGGCTTTCGATTTTTGAAAAGAGGAAGGAATAGTTTATTGATAGAAAAGGAGGAAATTGTTATCTGGAGGAGAGAATACCTTAGAAAAATTAGGCAATTCCGCGCTGAAGGAAGAAAAATTTATTATTTAGACGAAACATGGGTGAACGCGGGGCATACGCAGGGAAAGGTTTGGGTAGACAGATCTGTGAGGTCCTCAAGGCAGGCTTTTTTAGATGGCCTTTCGACGGGATTGAAAAATCCTGCAGGTAAGTTTCGAAGTATATGAACTTTTTTGGATGCAGATAATTCATTTTCTGATCGAATCAATGATTTGGAAGCTCCGAACTCAGTTTTGCTATCTCATCCAAGTTTCTGAGTATTTCCTTCACCCAAAAACTAATCTAAGACCCTATCCTACACTAACCTAAAAAGAGTAAGTTGCTTAATTTCGTCATTTAGTGCGCTCGCTGAGAAGTAAAATAACTAATTACTTTCAGGCAAGGGAAAACGCCTGATCATTTGCCACATAGGTAGCGTAGATGGATTTGTTCCTGAAGCATTGTGGGCATTTGAATCCAAAAAAACTGGAGACTATCACGAAGAAATGGATGGTAACTCATTTGAAAATTGGTTCAAAAAAATTTTGCCGACACTTGATGATAACGCAATTATTGTGATGGATAATGCCCCGTACCACTCCAGAAAATTGGAAAAAATTGGCCACCAAAAAGGCAGACATTCAACAGTGGCTTGTCTCAAAGAAGATCGACTTCGACCAAACAATGGTCAAAGCTGAGCTGATAAATATAGTCAAGCGACATAAGTATAAATATGATTTAAAAATTGTTGACGAAATGGCCAAAAACCAAAATAAAACGATTCTCAGGCTGCCTCCCTATCACTGCGAACTGAATCCTATCGAGTTGATTTGGGCCGACATCAAGCAATACGTGGCGTCAAATAACAGCACTTTTAAGTTTTCTGACCTTAAAACACTGTTTGATGTTGCTGTCGATAGAATTACGCCAGCAAAATGGAGAACATGTATTGACCATGTCCAAGAGAAGGTTGAAACCAAAATGTGGGATATGGACAATATCATTGACACCCAAGTTGAACCCCTTATAATTGACATCAACAATTCTGATGATTCAAGCTCCTCGGAATACAGCATATAAATCGATTGATACCATTAAGACTGGCAGTTTAACGGGCTTTTTGGCAAGACAGGTAAGTTCATTATAGACTGCAATCAAAGTGTAAGTTTCTAGTTATTAATGTGGAAATTCCAAATTTATAATTACACAAAATTAGGGTTAATTTAGGAGTTCCAAAGCATAATAGTGCCATTTTGACCTTCTTCCTATTTCTCATGTAAATTTTAATAGCAATCAAACTAACAAACTTTATGGAGTCTGTAATAAACTTTTGTACTACTACTACTACGTCTGTAGTTTCTATTTGCTCAAAAAAATTTGCTCTGCATTGTGAATAGAAGGTTGATTTGTAAATATTATTGGGTATATATGTAAGTTAATAATAAAATATGAACAATTTCAATCGAGATGGTCCACAAGTTTTTTTCGTGTGCGTTTTAGTAACATTTTGCTGAAATGGTGAATACAGAATTTTTTGCACTGATTCCTAATGTCGAAATATGATTAGAAAGGCGTGGTATATTCCTGATAATTTACTATGCTTTTGATAGAATTTACAGCAACACATATCTTGTACGACATTTTTTGATAGATCAGTCACAATAGCTTGATACGGCCCTGTAGCGTCTCCTACGGTTAAGTTCTTGATCACGTGCAATACGGGTGTATATGTTTGATTTTACTTTGTTCCTGGATACAGTTTACATACCAAATTTTAGTTTATTCCAGTTGATGGATTTGAAGATATTACAAAAAAATTGTTTTTATTGTTAAACTTCATGAAGCCCTCCAGGAAAAAATGTTACATGCACTGCGGTCCTGTGTATGGTGTTTATCTTTGGTCACGATTTGTAAATCACCCTGTATACGGCTTGACTCCTTCTAACGTGTTTTGAACTCGTTGGTTGAGCAGAGATGGATAGAACATCCTACACATCTAAAAGTGAGTTGCACCGCAGCGCCAGTTACATTTCAGTTATAGAACTACCTCGTTAAATTAGCACACCCCTTATTGTCCGTTTTCTGCATAAGCAAACAACGCACGCCGTGTTCAGAGTTTTGTAATAGCAGCGTCGATTATTGGGACATGTTTTGCAAAATCCCACATGCGATGCCGACGGCCATTCTGCAGTCGCCACTGCTGGTTCGGAAGCATTTAATTGCCAGATACACATCCCCTAAAAGCATTATATTGATATAACTTAGAATAAAAGGCCGGCCGGTAGCGGTGGGACCCATTTCTGCTACACGTGCACACCGGTAAAATGTATGAACGTCCGGGTATATTGCGGGTATCAGGCGGGTCAGTGGCGCACAATTTTAAAATCGAATTACGACTGGATAAAGATATCCACTTTTAACATTTAATGTCTCACACAGAAACCTATCGTAGATGCTATTCTCACTCAATATCACACATACCAGTTGAGTTTTATCTTATGATATTGTACGAGTATTTCAAGCTGATATCAGGCCCCTCCTTTGGGTTCTCGAACACAGTGGAGTACCGAGTGATGAGAGAACTAAGTATCTGGGTTAGACTGGGGACAGGAGTTCCTGTGTGGGTCCAGAGCTAAAGCTTGATATAAACAGGCGTCAGGTCACCGTTGCACTGAATGAATGGGCGTATAAAGCCATTACAGACATGTAACAACATCGCGAACCGAACCACGCGACGAACCGCGCCGCGCTAGTGTAGACGGTGAAAAGAACGCCTTCGCGAACGTGATTAGCGTTACAGCGTTCGGCCCGATTCAGAGTCTGCCGGTTTTTCAGGGCAACATCAAAGGAATGGTTCGCGACGAAGTTGCACATGTGTGGACAGGCATATCGGTGCGGCGAGCACCAATGTGTTATTTTGTAATGTACCTAGAAGTAGCATTATTTTTTTTACTTGTATATTTTTCGTTAAAGCTTTGATCAATGCCTCACAAACTTCTTGAATGATGTAGCTGATCGATTGATTTGAAATTCGAAACATGTATTACATACTACAAATCAGCGGTCGCTAAAAATCGCACCGTGACTGCAAGTCTTTCTTGTACTGCGATGGCAGCTCTCCACGTTGTATCTTGTCTTCGTATTTTTGGTCCAATCAACGTGAGAAGATATTCAAAGACCGTTGGTGACATCCTCGTAAAATTTTTGTTCTGTCCTGTTATTTGTTGATATTTCAATTCCGCTATCAAGTTATCGCAACCGTGTGCTCTATTGATGTATAACTGCGTCTGCTACCATCGTCTCGGACGTCGTCGTCGCTTGTTTTTAGATAATTCGTAGTGAATATAAATATAGGCAGCTGCGCTGCTGCTACTGCTATATCCATTTCCGCTAGTATTCGTCTTTCAGTAAACGACAAACATCAAAATTGGATCGTCATTTTGATGTGCGATGAATAAAAACTAGGTAATGGACGACGACATTTTGAACAAAAATTTAGTAATTTCTATCAACAATGATAGAATCCCCATGGTTCAGGATACAAAAAATCTAGGTATCATTTTTGATCGCTCGCTTGGCTTTGAAAGTCACATAAAAAACAGAATGAATATCGCTTACATGCGACCAAGAAATATTTACAAATTAAAACCATCTATCAGCCAAACAAAAATATTATTCATGTAATACTTTAATTTTATCACTTTTTGACTATGGAGATGTCGTCTATGGTGATTTGTTATCGTCGCGAAGAAGATTTGCTTTTTCAATTTCATACCGAAACCATATCACTCCTTATTTGCATAACTACAACTTATTAAGCATGGCTAATTGCAGGAGACATCATATGTATTGTTTTATCTATCAGGTTATAAAAACAGGCCAATCGTCCTATTTAATAAAAATATGTATGTCTTTGCCTCATGCCGAGGGGAGCAGAAATAATCTCAATTTTATCGTACCTAAGCATAGAACGCGTTCCTTCCAACGATCTTTGCTTATGTGGCGGTTCCCTTATGAAATAATTTGCAAACTTCAGTTAAAAAATCATCGCCAAAAATATTCTCGAAACTCACAAAAACATTGTTACAGAATCAGCAGATACTTCAGCAGCGCATGTGTGAATAAAGATATCGTTTTTATAATTCTACTCGATGACAAGTTGTATAGATTTGTTCTTCGCATCCGTTGCCGGTTCCGGGGGTTCTCTCTTCATTTTGGCTTTTTTGTGTCTCACCGTCTTTTCATTTGCCTCTTTATTTTTTTTCTGCAATATACATAATGTAGCGTACAATTAGTGTGTAAACGGGAATGTATAAAGTTACCGAATAATGCATAGATATTTATTTATAGTAATAGTTGATAATATACTACATATAACTACATTATATTTTTATTTACATAATTAGATGGGATTAAGGGTTTTTTTAGGTTTTCAGAGCTTTCCCGCATGGACTCTTTGTTTTAAAGGGTTTCATGTATCGCTTCCATAATCGAGAATATGTCCTTTTTCGTCATTTTTTATTGTAGAATTTCCTTTGTTTATAATGTTTATTCATTACGAAATAAATATTTTGAGTTAAATTAAATTGAAAAGTCACTTGCCCCATGTGCTGAGATGAGGACGAGATGTCGTACCATATTCTATATTGCAGCTTAAGTTGTGGAGACTTGCTCATTCAGCGCAGTGGTCGGACGTACTGACCTTTATAGGGAGATCAGAAAGGTTGAATGGATTAGCGAATAATTATGTGGAGTAGAGATTGATAGACTCGATGTCCGCAAAAAGGGCCAAAGGAGGCTTACTTGCTAGGCTTCGCCTCCATACAACTGCTACTGCTACTAATACGGCTATATCTAGTTGATATGGCTAGTTTTTATTTGGAAAATACCTTGATTACCCGATTTTTTATCAATCAGGGTGTTTAAGAATCACTACTTCTAACTGCATCTCCATATATTTCCACATTTTTTGCTCCAACAGACATACCAGAAGTGACCGAAGCTCTAAATTTTATAAAAAATAAACATTGGGCTACAGCAGTATATCCTTACAAACATTATTTTTCGTGAAGGACGCTATAGTTGAACACTTGCAAACCGGTTAATAGAGCAGGGATATTTTCCAGATGTTCTCAACCTTGCTATTGCTGTTCCAATGCACAAAAAGGGAGATCTGTGTGATATAGCAAACTACAGGCAAATTTCCCTACTCAACATGTCGAAATTAAGAGAAAAAATAATATCCAAAAGATTAGTTGCTTTCATAACTAAAAATGATATCCTTACAAAGTCACAGCACGAGGATCAGACGAAAAAAGTCAGTTGAGTGCGCAAACTGTCACTATCTACAATTTTATCGACTATCAGCTGGTCAGTGTCAGGATATGTCGTCTCGTTACTATTCGACCTTTCCAAGGCTTTCGGGTCCGTTGACAAGTATATACTAAAAATTAAGTTAGAAGGTATATATATATATATATATATATATATATACGTGGCGTCGCTTTAGGCTAGGTTTTAACATACATAAGTGCTAGAAAAAGTAAGTAGGTGACATGATATCAGAAACAAGGGATGTAGAGTTAGGTATTCCACAGGGATCTGTATTAGGACCACTGCTGTTCCTATTGTACGTTAATGATTTACCTGAAAACATCTCATGCGGTCACATGATGATGTTTGCAGATCACACATCAATAAGTGTATCCGGTCGAACTCCTTCTATATTACTTGATAAGGTTGAAACAGTTATAGATGAGTTTAGTGCTTGGAGCCAGAGAAACCGACTTATGCTAAGCCAAGAAAAAGCGGTATCCATCAATTACTGTATGCAAAAGCAACTATCTCTAAATGTTATCCAATCCAATAACCTTCAACTCGCCTCATCAACCAAGCTATTATGCACGATCTTTGATGCAATGATTTGGGGCATGCCAAGAGTATTTTTATCTCAGAAAGGGATTTTAAGGTTAGTTTTTAATAAAAGGCAATGAGACAGCAGCTGCGTACAGATGTATATTCATCACAAAAGTTTAACTGTGATGTGCGTATATATTCTAAAGTGTGTGTTTTGGTCAAACTTTATCCTAATAATTTTAGCTTACACATACGTGATAATCATGTGACTCGGTATGCTGACTTACTGCTAGTACAATATCATAATACCTCTTTATTCGAAAAGTCATCTTTCCACAACCGTGTTGCACTTCACAATAAGTTGCATGTAACATGTTCAAAAAAGAATTAAGTGAATGCTGACTGAGCGGTGCCTTTATAATTTAACGAATGTGATGTAATGTGATGATTTGTTATATTTGTCACATATTGTCATGTATTCTTACTCGATATTTACTGTATTTTTATCCTACTCTTTGACTTCCTATTGTAGACATCCTGTGTCTTTTGTGGTTATTAAAAAAATAAAAATAAAAAAGCCTACTTATTTTCCGACTACACATAGCTAATGGTTTTATTCTCAAACTTGAAATGAGAGTGGCAGTTGCTTCGGTGACGAAGCAAGAGCAACGCAACCGAAGTCTGAATCGAGTTAAAGTCGGATTGAGATCGGGTAGCTTTCAGTGAGAATAGTGCCTTAAGGTGGTATCGAGTTGCTACTTTCATTCGACATGTCTAAAGGTACGTCACCATTACTGCAAATCAGTCCGCAACATATTGCGGTGCCGGAGAAAGTCACTCTGCCATTAGATCCTTCCAAAATAGCACTATACCTTGATTTAAAACAAGCGGCTTAGCGCCCATCCAGTTTTGATGGATGGACGAAAGAGCCGCTTTTTTCGGCTGGTTCAAGATCAGTGAGGACTTGATCTGGCTCGAGCATATCTCGCCAATTGCGGTAGCTGGTCAAAAAAAGCTACCGTATTTGTTTAGGGTAGAGAGGTACTTTTCTCCTGGAGTATTGCTCACAAGTTGGGGTGCTGCCGCCCCGATTACATTATCCATTCTCAATGCTGTTCAGAGGAGGGCTGTCCGACTGATCGATTACTCTTCTCTAACGGACAGTCTAGGGACGCTTGCTCACCAATTGGTCATCGGAGATCTAACTCTCTTCTAAACCTATGCCCCTCCTTGATATCGTCGCGCCATGAGCCTGCCAGACAGACTCGCTAGGCCTCCCATCCTAACCGTGCCGAACATCGTTCAACTACAACTGGCCGATACGACCGCTCCTTTATCACCGGGGTATCGAGATTGTGGAAGATTTTCCCGCAGTGTTGCCGCTGCTTGTGTTTATTATGAGAATTTACAAAATTTACGGAAGCTTCTATGATTTTTACACCTTTTTGAAGTATGTTGTGAGCCACCAGAATTGCCTTTGTGAGCTACCGGTAGCTTGCCATCGACGGGTTGGCGACCACTGACCTAAAGCATTCTGCTATTATTACAGGAATGTTAATAAATATAGAATTGGGGAAAATATGCGAAACGAGTCTATATTTATCTGTCTCAGAAAACAAACAACAATCAGTGGCGAAGCGTCCATTTAACCATTGGTAACAGTTAAAAATCCTAAAAATAAATATTTTATGACTAAGTACTGTGAAATAAATTCATTTATTTGTTTACCTACAGCGATATGTAATAGTAATTCAGTAAATAGCAAATTAGCCCCACGAAAATAATGCGCCCTATAGTGTCTAGGTTTTGTGAACACGATGAAGCTGACTCGCCTCGACTTGGTTGTCGGTTGTTACCATTTTCATTTATGGATACACTTGATAGTCCGTCGGGTACCGTCGGTACCGGCTCGTGTCTTATCGCGGTCGCCCGACTGCGTGGAGCGCTGCGACTACTTTGTGGGCTTGTTACCCTTTTAGATTTGGTTACTCACTTCTCACTCGTTAGTAGCCGTTTTGGTTACCGGCTGTAGTGTGCGTGCAATTAAACATGAGTGTCGCTGCGTAATCGGTCAACTACTTGAAAAGTCATTCTCCTTATATAATTTTTAAGAAAAAAGGAGATCATTGAAAATGGAAGACCAACACCTGTTTTAGATATTATTAAAAAGGAATAAAAAAACGTAGTCTGATATTTTAAATTAAGTTGATATATGGAAACTCTTGGTTATGTGGTTGCAAAAAAACAAATTGTATTGTTGGCGATGTCTTCAGTTTTATACAGAAAAAAATGGGTGTACCAGCAGTGGAGCCAACTATTTAAACAGTTTTAGGGTTCTAAAGAGGAGACATGTAATTTCTCCGTTACATGTGAGATGTGTAGCCAATTTAACTCAGTTTGGCAAAAAAAAGATCAAAAATTTTCCGAACATCTAGAAAGGTCGACTGTTTTTTCGGACGGCTTGGATTAGTCATAGCATAAGACGGTGAGGTATATCAAGTGCCCCAGACTCTCAGTCCAGGAATGTTTACCTTAATTTAAAAATAGTTTAAATAAAATACCTAAAATAAGCAAAAACTTATATTTGGGAGCTTCAAAATAAACTTTTTTTAATAAGATTTTTCACATCTGGTTTTGGTAACAGTTTAGGAAAACTCACGCGTGGCCACTGACAACAATTGTTTGTAAGTTCTAGTCATTTAGTACATAGATAACAAAAAACAAAGTGATGCAGATTATCCACTGTGCCCGGACCTCTAGGTAATGCGTATAGTCGTTTTATTGCTTTTTCCATCGGAGATCGTGTAATTGTTTTCTTTCCAAGTTTATACATGATGTGCAGCATATAAATAAAAATTAAAGTAAGATATATACTTACATACTTAGGTAAAAGACAGTAACGTGTAAAACCGGAAGCTGAGAAAATTTTGTTCAAATTTCTGCATTTTTTCAAACTAAATAAACAATTTATTACGACACAATAAAAGTGAGTGACAATTGCAAAGTTACATGAATTTATAAAGATTTATTTAAATGTAATTTTTGACCATAATTGTTGTTGAGGCCTAAACTAAATAAAAGCAGTAGCATGAGATTTACTGCTTTTATACTCCGCAAAATGGAAAAACGCAGTAATGCAGCATTTAATTTTATGTTGATATAATTTACTCATATAAATATCCCGGAAATAAAAATCTAAAAGTAATCCAACTTAATAATTGTATAATTACATTTGATAATTACGTTCGACAAAAATAATTATATAGATATAAAGGGGCAAAAGTCTGTACTTGTACGATAAGAGAACAAAATCAGTATAGTTTAAAAACTACTGCTTTTTACTTTGATAAATCAATATCGATTCGGTTTGTACTAATAGGAAAGTTTGTTAATATATAGCCAGGCTATCACTGTGGCCGCTAGCTGCCACCGATTCTGGTGCTATAGTAGACACGGTCTACTCGCTATTGAATAGTCATGTAGCCTTCGTTCTTACGATCACAGACGACTAACTACGGATAGCTGTCTCGTGCTATTTGGCAGCACTCAGCTTGATCTAGGTTTGGTCTCAGGGATACAGTTCCAACAGTCAGCTTGCTACTTTCACTCTCGCAGTTGGCGATCCTAATAATAGATGGAACTTTGTCTTTGTCTTTGTCTTATTTCGATCCTGATAGCGTTCGTTTGTTGTACTACCTGAGACTAAGCCTACATCATGCCGAGGAGTTGCAAATAGCACGGAACATGTGCTCATGGTTGGCCGTCAGTGGTCGGACGAATGGTTGGAAAATCTTGAAACTGGAGATAATACAGACCAAAATATGTGAATTGGTCCAACGCCGATAGTTTGCGTGATACATGGTATCAAAGTTACAATTTTATTTTCTATTTTTCATTATTGCTTGAGAAGTCATTAAGATTTTGGCATAAAACTCGGTATAGGGAGGTTTTCTAGTAGAAACAATAATCCGTTATTTTTTATGGCTAAACTTCTAGAGGGAGCCACTTACAGCACTATTTCGGTAAATAACTTATCACAACTTTTTTGTGCTACCCTGTATACAACAACTGATGGCAAAATCTTATTTTCTCGTATTTCCACAACAAAAAAGTTTACTTGTTAGAAGTGTCTAAAGCTAATAGTTTTCGAGATATTTGTTTTTAAAAGTTCCAATGCATTATTTGTACCATGATGATAAAACATATTTATCTAATAATAATCAGGTTGCTTAACTTATTGTCAACTTAAAACTATACACGAAGGTTAAAGCAATATTATAACAAACAGAAACCATAGCAACGCTATTCAGATATTATCCAAAGCAACTTGATTATTATGTTATAAAAATGTTTTATCATCATGGTACAAATACTGCATTGGATTTTTTAAAAACAAACATCTCGAAAACTGTTAGGTTTAAACACTTCTATCAAGTACACCTTTTTTGTTGTGGAAATACGAGAAAATAAGATTTTTAGGTCAGTTGTTGTATACAAAGAAGTCATGATAAGTTATTTACCGAAATAGTGCTGTAAGTGGCACCTTCTAGAAAAGCTCCCTATACCGAGTCTTATGCCAAAATTTGAAATACATCTCAAGCAATAAGGACAAATAGAAAATACAATTGTAACTTTGACACCCTGTATCTCGCAAATTATCAACTTTTGGAGTAAGGTATGTCCAGGTCAATTCATATATTTTCACCTGTAGTATCTCCAGCTTCGACATTTTCCACCTGTCGCAGTATACTACTAGCTTTTTCAATACCTTAGTTATCTTAGAAGGTCGATCACGGAAATAGTATTAAACTGAAATTATAAGCGCAAAATGAATTTGGCAAAATTAATATCTCTGAAAAAATCAAAATTTGTGAACTTGATATAACGGGTGAATCATTTAGAGGTACTTTCTTGGTGTGGCTGTAATGGCGCATGCGTCATGACAACTAATTTGACATTTTCTGTTTCAGTATTATTCGACATGTCATCATGGAAAGACTTAGTCCAGCACAGCGTCTACAAATAATTCAGCTGTACTACGAAAATCAACGTTCTGCGAGAAGTGTCTTTCGTGCACTTAGAGCAACCTATGGTGTGCATAATCGGCCCACCGAACGCACAATTCGCCGTACGGTCGAAACATTTGAAACACAATTTTCATTATTGGATAATACCCGACCAAATACACCACATCCATCACGCAGTGAAGAAAATATAGCTGCGGTAGCTGAGAGTATACGTGAGGACCGTGAAGAATCGATTCGGCGCCGTTCTCAACAGCTTGGCTTGTCGTATTCAACAACTTGGCGTATTTTACGTAAGAATCTTAATTTGAAACCATACAAAATTCAACTCGTTCAAGAATTGAAGCCGGCCGACCTTCCAAAGCGTCATCGTTTCAGCCTTTGGGCTTTTGCACGGCTTGAAGAAGATCCGATGTTTTCGGGCAAAATTTTGTTTAGCGATGAGACCCATTTTTGGCTTAACGGCTACGTTAATAAACAAAACTGTCGTATTTGGGGTAAAGAACAACCCGAAGTGGTTCAAGAGCTGCCATTACATCCAGCGAAAACAACGGTTTGGTGTGGTTTATGGGTCGGTGGAATCATCGGTCCCTATTTTTTTAAAAATGAGGCCGGTCAGAACGTAACTGTGTATGGTACTCGTTACCGCACCATGATAACGGATTATTTACTGCCTGAAATTGAAGCCCGTAATCTCAATGACATTTGGTTCCAACAAGACGGCGCCACTTGCCACACAGCCCGTGCAACCATGGCTTTATTGCGAGAACATTTCGATGAACACTTAATTTCACGATTTGGACCAGTGAATTGGCCATCTAGGTCATGTGATATCACACCTCTAGACTTTTTCCTTTGGGCCTATGTTAAGTCCAAAGTCTACATTGATAAGCCCAATACGATTGAGGAATTAACCATCTCAACCGTAGTCAGGGCCAACATTTGAAAGAAATAATATTTAAAAAATAAATGTCAAAAATAGTTCTTTTCTTTAATAAAAAAAATTTGACAAGAAAAAAGAATTTTGCTATTTTATTTTGTTGCTGAAAAAAGTACCTATAAATGAATCACACATTATATTCACAAAAGACGGACGAATATGTATGTACGTACTTGGTGGCGATGTCGAACTCATAGTTTGTATGTGATCGGGGACATCCGTGTTGCCTGGGTTGTTCTATTGGTTCGAGTGTCCGGTATAAATTTAAAGCACCGATGCGACGCCATTGATTTGCATGTAGCAATACGGAGGACCGTGTGTAAAAGCGATCGTCGTCGATGGTCGTTTGCGAAATAAATTCCGCATTTACACGGGATTCGGTGCTTTGGAGGCTTGGGGGAACCGCCGACGCACAGCAATACAGATATCTCCGCACACGTCACGCTACCGATACGTGGAGAGCAGCATTGATCTACGAATAATTGAGGATACCGCAGTTTCAAATTAAATTGATGAAATACCACACAGTTTGGAGAAAATGGTTTTTATTGGAAATGAATACCGAAAAATGTCGATTTTATATTTTAGCAATTACGTCATCTAGATTTTCCCTTTTTCAACGCACACATGAATGAAATCATTTATGAATCGCATTTTGCGTAACGTGCTGAAGCATAGCAGATTAACTTCGCGACAAAAAAATTATTTCAAATGAAAATGAACGGGGAAATCTAGGATGTGTGAAAAATGTCTAATAGGTGGGTAGAATTACCAAGGGTGGGGGGGGTGTAAATACACTTACATCAAAAAATTGATATATACCCTACCCCCCTCCCTACAACCCCCCGTCCCCATATTATATCCTCTCAAATGTTTTTTAGAAATGATCAGAATCCTCTGAAACGTCAAAAAAGTTTGAGCGATTTTTAGTTTCTTCGTTTTTGGGCCTTCTCCGCCATCACTGGACCGATTTTCAAAAACTGCAAAGCTTTTTCGCCCTTGGAGAAGCAACTTTGTGTGGAAATTTCAACAAATCTTTAGCGGTACTTCTCTAGTTATAGACGGACCAAGGATTAGCGGACAGACAGACCGACAGAAATGAGTGACATAGTTTATCATCATGAGTTGTCGATCTGGCTTGTTTCGTTCCTCTGTAGTGATTATTTTTGATAGATCTGTTTCGTGCTTGTTTCGTTTTTACGATGGCAAGCTTCAGGGAGCAACGTGCAGCTGCGAAATTTTGCTTTCTAATTGGTAAAAATGCTGCTGAAACTGTTTTACTGTTGAGAATAGCTTACAAAGATTATGCTATGGGAAAAACTCAGATGTACGAGTGGTTTGCTCGATTTAAAAATGGCGACATGTCGATTGATGACAAACCTCGCTCTGGACGTCCATCGACTGACCCAATTCTTGGAGAATGTTGAAAAAATTCGAGAGCTTGTGCTATTTGGAGGTTTTAAGATGATTTCGAAACAGTGTTCGTCAAAAAAGACCCGATTTGGAGGAGACTTGTTCTTCCACCATGACAATGCACCTGCGCACGCAGCCATCTCTGTTCGACAGCAAATATACACTAAATCGCTGCAATGTTCCGTATGTTTTGATCCTGTGTGGCAATAGCTCCATATTTTATGGGTCCTATTGAGCATATAGCCATCTACGAGAAGGGTATCTCAACCACCCAAATCCATCAAAACATCGTGACACTGGTATCGGGACATCTTGACATCGACTGACCAAAACATTGAAAAGGCGCATTATATGAACCTGTAGCATTACGGAAACTTCGTATGCAAAGTTAATCTCATAATTGTGATATACCAACTTTCATCCTAACCATGTCAAACATACAGCCAAAAGTTCGCCAGCTTTGGCCTGAAAAACAAGGCTGGAATCAATTTGAAGCAAACTAATCTCAAAATGCTCTTCCAGGCCTTGTAGGGCAAGGTTATAATGTTAATCTAGATACTTGGGGACCTCGAATATTATATTTTTAAAACGAGCTTTTAAGCATTGAATATACTCCTATGGTAACACAGATCAAATAAACAACTTTTTTAAATAAATTACAATTTTCTGCACGGGCAGATTTTTTTTGGATCTTTCTGAATAAAAAAAGCTTCCTCTAGTTAAAGTTGAAAATTAAAGATCCAGAAAAATATTTTGTGATCACGTTCTTTCAAAGCTTTTTTTAACTTTGTCCTTTAGGCCAAAATTGCCGACCTTTTAGTTTTCGCAGACTGTAAATCAACCGGTACCAACGAGCCTGTGTCCCTGGGGTGTCGGGATCGTGAGATTGTGGAACAATCTGCCTGAGGAGGCTTTTCCCAATTCTACTGTCTTTAAAGTGTTCAAAGACGAGGTAAAGGTAGTGTCTTTAAGCTCCTCATAGCAGCTGCGGTATCCCGATATTTAGGCTTCTGCACACGCGGCTGGATCGGCATAAAATAACTCTGGGAAAGTTATCAAGTTTACTGTATCAATCAATATCATTCTCCCAGCCCTATGTGAAGCATTGCTATGGTTGGCTTGTGACAGACAGGCTTTGAATTGGTATATTACCCACCGTATTCACCAGACCTGGCCCCCAGAGATTTCATACTAGTTCCAAAATTACAAAACGAAAAAAAAAACGGCATCAAGTAGTTCAACTCTGCACTTCCAGCGCAACCTAGCCATCAGTTCATAAACGGGCAAATTTACTAAAAGGCAGGATGACCTCACACCAAAGTGACGTCAGATTACATCCAGAGAGATGTGCTTTGGCATCACATGTTAACACTACAGGTCATTCTATGAGTTATGGCAGTATTAGGGTTCTTGACAAAGAACAACAGCTCTCAAAACGTATATTTTTAAAAATGTCCCACATTTTCATGACAGATCGCTATATGAAGAAAAAGGCTGATGTTAAGCAATTTAGTATCATTTATTCTTACTTGGAAAAATAAAAAATACAATATTAATGCACGAGTATAGTGCTAATAGCAATAATGCGATAATTAGTATTCCTTTTTTGTAAATATAAAATGATTGCTTCCACTGTTTTCAATTTAACGTACAAAACTAACAATAATACACCTACACCTATAACAACGTTGTACAATCGAGTTTTTACTGTTGTGTTTATGTATTTTCTGTCCACTCAAAGTGTATTGCAAGCATTCCGTATGCATTGTAGCATCAAAGTGAGAGCAAATATGTTGACTGAATATTCTGTTCATAAAGTTCCTTTATGAAAATGTAAAATCGGAGGTATGTCGCTTTTTGTTATCGGAAGCTTGTTTTCTCCTTTACTGTATTTGCATGCCAAATGACTTTTGATGTTCATAGATATTACCGTTTCATAGCAAAACTGGATGATTGAAAACACTCAATACTTCTCTTTTTTGTCAACTTTTCATTGCGATAACATGGCAAATTAGTACAGGCAGCGAGGATCAAGATTGTCGTAGACTTCACTTACAACACTGAAACATATGCAGTGAGATCCAAGAATGTCATCTGCCATACTTATTTTTTGAACTGGTAAAGTTAACAAACTGGAATTCGGGCTGATGAGATTGAAGCATGAATACTAAATTTTAGCGTAAAAATAATAGTTGAACATCTTAAGATGGCGGCTGGGCAATTTCATCACCCCAAATTTCAGCCACTGACACAGTAGGGACTTCCTCTGACGAAAGACTCCGAATTTATCACCGCTTGGGGACACAACAACCTGGTATACTTTGATGCTTTTAAAACAAAGTATTGCACAGCCCTGACATTTTTCCGGTTTCGATGGATGGCCGAGGTTTGCAAAAGAGCTATTCATTTCGGCTGGTCGGAGTCTGGATACACAGGACTTGATCTGGCATGAACACATCTCGTTAGTCGCGACAGTTGCTAAAAAAACTAGGTTATTTGTTTAGGGCTGAGAAGTACTCTTCTTTGTATAACCTCCTTTCCTGGAAAGACTTGTGCTTGAGTACTGTTTGTGGTGATGGCGCCTCGACTAGATTGCCCATATTTGATGCTGAGGGAGGTTCGACTAATTATCAAACTTCTCTGTTGGACAGTATTGGGACTTTTTTGCACAGATGGACTTTGCTCCTTAGTACATTGGTAAATGACCGGTACGACCGCTCCTTTGTTCCTACGGTGCCGAAATTGTGGCACAATCTGTCTGAGCTGACTTTTTTCCAGTTCTGCTAACCTTAGTCGACTCAAAAATCGGATTAACAAGGCGTCTTTGAGTTCCTTTAAGCAGTCACGGTGCTCCGGTATTTAGGTTTCTGCCTACGCGGCTGCTTCATTATGAAAAAAAGCTTGCTGACTTGACTCTGTCAAAAAATTGGTAGTGAAAAGCACTGTATATCTAAAGTTAGAAGTCTTGGTAATAGGTAGCTCTACTTATTCATCATGACCATGGATGCTGCTACCATATGCCAAATTTCATAATAATTTAAGTTCTGTAAAAAGGGGTTGAGGAAGAAAAAGGCTTTCTTTATTAATTTATAAAAGACATTATCAGAATTTTGCTTCAGTCTTAAAATACTATTTCTTAGAATGCAGAAGGCAAATATTTATGTTTGTACGGCAATTTCGGACATGACAGCGCTCATCTTGTGCAGTCTAGAAAATGGAACGAAAAGCTACAAGGCAAGGATCTATTTAGTAAAGTGCTTTGGAAAGATTTAAGGATTTTAGCTGTAATACGAGAGTATAAAATATGGTGCACCCTTGAAAAATGAGCTGCAAGCAGATTCTAATTTTTCAAACAGTGAATCCATTATGATATTCACAGAAATCACTAAATGACTATAGCTGAGAGGTAGACACAAATATGTACATTATTAGCATCATTTGAGATTTACATCGTAACTTGAATAGCAAAAAAGACAAACGTTATCATTTACGTATGCGGTGTTATACGATACAAAATTGTATGTCACGAATCGTTACTTGTCTCTATTTTTACTCTCCAAAACAAAGCATGTTCATTTAAGCTGAGCCGATGTTTCGTTGTGCTTTTACCATTTTTTGTTTCTGTTTACGATCTTACCAAAGGCTAGAGTGCTAGAGCATTGCTCATGGTTTGAGATGATGATTTAACGGCGTTGAGGTAGAGGATGGAGAAATAACGACATTTCAGTTAACTTAACGATATACACGTATGTATGAATGCAATAAGTAAATAAGTCATGGAATTACAGAAACCTTAAAATTGAAAGAGGAAAGTGGCAATATTTTAAAATTTATAGAGATTGAGTAAGGTGTCAAAAGCTAGCCTTCATATTTCATGGGTTCCACTAAATTGATTTACTATCTAATAATTAGATTATAATGATACTTCCTACAGCCAGTGCAAGGAGATAAAATTCAGATCCAGCCTTGAGAATTCCTGTTCAGAACTAAGTGCTGTGATCTATACAGGCTACTTGTTCTTCAACACACTATAAGATTTGCTTTCTTTGACGGAAGTGGAATCAGTCTAATGCATTCTATAGTTTTCAAGAGATTATTGTATTGTATTTATAGAATACCCAGATATACAAGTCGAAGACAAAAGCTCTCTCAATCACTTAACAACAAAATGTTCGAACTCCAAGCGTCAAACTGGCGTTAAAACTATAAAGCAGCCAACTGCACAGCCAACTCTCGAATTCCAATCCTTTCAGGCATTGAATGAAAAATTACCGTGCATCAGCAGCAGTGCCTGATGATTTGGAGGAAGGTAATAGCAGCTTATATGTTCAACTTGCAAAATTGCTTTGCGAGTAAGACACATTATCCGTGACTGTAGTGTGAGATAAACCTTCGATATTTCTTAAAGCTTAGAAATAAATAAGTAAAATGAATAGTCAAATTTATCGTTATCTAAAAGCCGCATACTTTTATTGTATAATTCAAAGTGGGTAATCCTTCTCCTAAAAAGGCGTCAAGTAGATTGATTCTGTACTTCCCCAGCAATTCTGTCAACTGGTCAGTTCATTTCTCAACTTAACGCAACGAGAACCATGAATAACATAAAATAATATGAGTAATTGCATGTGAGATATAGAGTCGATCTACTTGACACATATTTTGAACACACTAAGTATATTTTAGATGGTTTTTCGATTTTGTCTTTGTTTACATAACGTGGAGTGATCTGCTGTAGGCAGTGTCTCGCAAGACGATAGTGCTATAAATTAAGGCTTCGTACAAAAAAATGGCATCAAGTAGGTTGATTCGGCGCTCCCTACGAAACGCCGTGATCAGTTCATAAAGGACTAAGTTCAGAACAAGTTAAGCCCTCCGAGAGAAAAAACGCTACGAACATATGCAATAGAGAAATTAAATGGATCAAGTTAGTCAAACTCAAACAGGACTATACAATTGGTTACCGTCCATCTGGCAACGTTGGCCCATCCCATACCGTCAGTGGCAGCAGCGCCCGCTGAAGCAGATAGTAGAAGGAGACACGCATCAAAAACATTTCTCTGTCATTAAATTTTTAAAGACAAATGTACGGGGAAACCTGTGGTGTTTGAAATATGGTGCGAAGAATTACCGGCTTGGGAAGAGTAGAGATTATCATCACAAAATTGAGATATACTCTCCCCTACTCCCCACAGCCCCCTTATTTTACAACGCAAAGTGTTTTCATAACTAATTCGGTTCTTATGAAAGCATCAAAAACGATTTTAATTTTTGTCGTTTTTCGCACTATTCTTCGGTACTTCTGGGCCGAATTCGGCAAAGCTTTTTCGTACTTTACGCAGTAGAAACCTGGTGTCCGAGCTGTACTTTCCAGGTTATAGAGGAACCAAACATTACCGGACAGACTCTCAGACAGATAGACCGATAATGAGTGACATGTTTTTTCTCCTGTTTTTTCTGATGTACATTTCATATAGCATCCAAAAAACATAATATCTCATTTCCAGAATTTTTCGCGATTTCAATACTTCCTAGCTCAGTGGCGTAGGAATCAAAATTAATGGGCACATGTATGAGGAGAAGTACGAGTACTTTTTCAGCCAAAGCTAGTCGATTGACTAGTGTCATCGGGTAGTCGCACAGCGTCGTAACTCGAGACGAGTCTTCAACCAGTTAGCGTGATTTGAACATACCAGCGCAGCGTCTTAAATCAACATAATGTACGTATGACTATTATATCAAGTAAATGCGTAGTATTATCGGAATCGGAAGCTTCTTAGTAATATAACTACTATATTACTGATACTTTTACAGCCTTCAATTTCCAACCCTACAACGTGGTTTCTAAAATTAAGCAGGAGTCTCTAAGACTTCAAAAACCGAAGTATGAGCAATTTTTATTTTTTCTAACATCCATAGTACATAATATCTCATTTCGAAGATTTTCCCTGATGACAATACCTACTGGCCAATCGGTGGGGGAAGTAAAAGAAAACGGAAGTGTTGGGCTCTTAAGGAGTTAAGTGGTGCGATTTTAGTTTTTTACCAATTATCAAATATGTTCTCTCATTAAAGCAAACTCATTTTATCTACTGTGGATATAGCTAGACATAGGAAAACCTAGGATATCCAAACACCCGGGGCAAAGTGACTTTCCTATTTTATTTTATTTGTGCATCACAAAATGTACATGAACCTGTTTGTTCAAGTCAACAGACGGCAATCAGTTGCAGGAAAATCTGAGTCCTTATTTGGCTACCGACCAACAAAATATGTTTTTGCAGCAAAAATATTGATTTTTATGTGCTCATAATTTCAATTTTATACGTTCTCTACAAAAGGATTCTTACTGTATCTGATGCTCCTTTCCAGTTAAGCAAATTAGGAGAATTGAGTCGATGGTTTTGGTGGAAATCAAGAAAGTTTCTAAGTGACTTCGGGCAAAGCAGATAGAGCAAAGTGAATGCTGTAGTCACACAGATACCTATTTTTGGTAAAGATGAAATTGAAATTAGTATTTTGGTACAGATTATATGTGGATATGAAAAGAAAAGCAAATCATGGATCGTTGTCGGAAAACCTCAATTCATTGGTGCGAAACTGCGATTTGATAGAAGCAGACGCTGTTGTGATTTTAAGTGGTTTCATAAAGAATCTTCCAAAATTTAAAACGGCCATGATATTCAGTTCAGTCTATGTAATATTTATTTTTGTATGTAAATTTAGTTCATATTATTATTATTCATTTAGTGATATGAATTAGTTTTGCCTAGGGGTCTGGGCAAAGTGGATACTTTGAATCTTTTTGATTTTTGCTATGCCTTTGATTTCTTGGTAATTACAGTTAACCACGAATTATGGTTCATTTTTTAAAGATGGATCAAACGGAATGATTTAATGCGTCTCCCTCACTTCTGTATATAGTCTAATGATATTAGCAAATTTCTCCGAAATAATTGTAAAGTAAAACAATTTTTGTGGGAAAACTTTTTATTTGACAACAAAGAATGAGAAAACGTGGTTTTTGGGATACAATCAAGAGTGTTGACAGGAACGAAAAAACTTTTCATATAAGATTTTTAGTTATTTATGTGACCTACAAAATGATATCACACATAAAAAGATCCGACTAATAGCAAAAATGGCCGAAAAACGAGGGAAAATGCAGGTTTTGGCGCTTCCGGAATGGTTTGCAATTCATATCGGCAAGGTAAACTAGTGTATTTTGCTATAAAATCCTCTTTGAACTAACCCTGCATATTGTTCAATAAACTAGTAGTGATGCCGGAAAACGGGTGTTTTGGAATAAACAATTAGAAATTCTCAAAAACTACTTGACCAATCTACTCCAACTTTGTTGAGGTTATTTAGAAATACGAATCCTACTAATTTGAAGAATTTTAAGTATCTGCGAGAAACCTGCGTTGCATTACCAACAAGCGCTAAAACCTGCAGTTTGCCTCGGTTTTCTGCCATAACTTTTTTGCTATTAGTCGGATCTTTTTGTAGGTCTCATAAATACCTAAAAATCTTATAAACAGAGTTTTTTCGTTCCTGCCAACACTTTCGACTGAATCCCAAAAAACACGTTTTCTCATTCTTTGTTGTAGAATAAAAAGTTCCCCCCCCAAACATTGGTGTACACAGTTTATGCGTCCCTGTTTTGAATACCCCCTTGAACAACTTGCAGCAATAAAACCAGACTTTACAATTATTTCGCAAACCGTGTAATATGATTAGATTAATAATTAAAGTTGTTGTAATGATAGCAGAAACCTTTACCCGGGTCTCCCCTACATATAGTTTTCAGAGTCCGTCAAAAACACTCCTTTACGAGAAAGTCCTAGCTTCAAGCGTCAATCTATAAAGCACAACTGCCTTTGCCAGCTGCCGGATGCACAGCCTCTCGAATTCCAACCCTTTCAAAGCACTCGAATGAAAAAATTACTGTCGGCGGTGGCGGAGACGGCGTCAGCAGCACTTAGCGCCTTATTAAATTCCCTCCATCTCCTTCGCACTACGCCTCAGGGCTCGGCCCTCGGCCCTCCGCCCTCGCTTTCTTTCATCCTGCTGCTGGAAATAAGCGGTGACGGGCGATGCGGCGGTAAGGCGGCCAAACGCTCACCTCACTTTCGAAGCCCTGATGGAATCGGGTTAGACGCAAGTAAAGAGGTCAAGGGTGGGTGAAGCGGGGGCCAGATGGAATTCTTGCGAAGTAGACAATATATCAGGATACTTTCAGGATCATCACTCATATCTAATTAGTGTCACACGGGGTTATTTAAAGATTTCGATGTTTTTGGAGGAATACCTTCTCTCTACCATATCTTTAATGATATGCGAATATTTAAGGGTGTGAATCTACATGAAAAATTAATGTTAGTTTGCTTTATAAACTATGGTCCAAAAATGTTTCCTTACAAAGACTCGGGGTTTTGAAGTTTTAGGAAAAAATCATTCCCCGTGCAATTTAAAACAAATGATCTCTCTTGAATTGTTTCCCTTCGATGAGCCATTTTTAGTAAAAAAATAAAAACCGTTCTATTGTCCGAGTAAATTAATGTAATAATTGAAGAATGCAATTTAGCAATATATATCTAGTTGCTCTGGAATATGTCACTGGCTTTTGACATCTGACAAGTCTCTTTTATTCAAATCTGTTCGCTGTGACATCTTTTTCATTATTTAGTTTTTACAATTTGTTAATAATGGTGAATTATTCAAATGCAGAAATGGCGGAAATGCATTACGTATATGGCCTTGCCGACGGTAATGGTAAGCAAGCCAGACGGATTATCACCAGAGATATCCCGATCGTGCTTTACCAGATAGTCGAACCTGATGATTCTGTTCACGGACGAAGTCAATTTTTCTCGAAATGCCATTCAGAATTTCCACAATAATCATTTGTGGCAGAAGAAAATCCCTATGCCGTAACCGAAACTTATTTCCAATACTAATTTTCGGTTAACGTATGGGCAGGAATTATTGGCAACCACTTTATTGGCCCATTCTTCTTGCCGGGACGACTTGACGGACAGCCTTACCTCAATTTTATTCAAAAACAGTTGCCATTGCTGCTTGATGATGTTCCGTTAGTAATAAGAAATAACATGTGGTCCAAGCATGATGGTGCACCAGCGGATTTCAGTGTAGTGGTTCGCAATTATTTACAAACTGTTTATTAAAATCGTTGGAATGGCCGCGGTGGTCCCCAAGACTGGCCACCAAGGTACCCAGACCTCAACAGTTTAGATTTCTCTTTGCGGTGCCATCTTAAGACACTAGTGTTCACAAGTCCACTTAACACAGTAGAGGATTTAAGAGAAAGAATTGTTGCAGCTTGTGATATGATGTGAAAGCACTCCAGGGATATTTTAACGAGTGTGCAATTCCATGAGAAGGAGGGCGGAAGCATGCATACTAAGTGAAGGGGGCCATTTTCATTTTTGTAATCATTTGGTTGGTTTTAATGTTATGTTTATGTTGTCAGTTGTTGTTGCTCATTACCTCTAATGTGTTTAATTTTCCCAATTAAATTAATAATAATTTTGCAAGTTAGACAATAGAACGGTTTTTAACTTTTTACTTAAAAATGGCACATCGAAGAAAAACAATTCACGAGAGATCATTTGTTTGAAATTGAACGGGGGATTCAAAAATAATTTTTATTTGTCAAAAAACTATTGGCGTACCATTTTTTTCTTAAAAAATATCGAAGTCAATACCCGTACGTACTCCACTGTTAAAGCTAAAAACTATTTTTGCATTGAAAAATATGCATCTTTATCAACTTTCACTACGTACTAAATATCAGTAAAATATCTGAAGCGGTTCTGAAAATATTAATTAATTTCCATTTTCTTTTTCCTAAAATTTCAACATCCCGAGTTTTTGTAAGGAAACATTTTTGGACCATAGTTTATAAAGCAGACTTACATTAATTTTTCAAGTAGATTCACACCCTTAAATATTCGAATATCATTAAGGAACACCCTGTATATCTAGAAGTAACTTACCGTTCCATTAGAGGCGGAGCTATTAGCAAAAAGCAGAAACGAACAAGTTCATAAGTTTTCAGTTACATACTCTGAGTCGATTGAACAAAATTCTGCAAAAGAGTGGAAGCGCTCCTCTGTACTTTGAATTCAGGTCCGCCCCTGACGGTGGCTGGGATGTGGGGAAGTTTTATGCCACGCCACCGTAAACGGATTATCTTTGATAAATGATAAGTTGGACGGACGGCCGGACTTGGCCGTAGCGTGGCAGGCAGGAAAAAAGACGTACGGCTGAGTCAATATTTTTTTGATTATTCGTTAGAAGGATAAAAATGGTTTCTGAAGCTGAAGACGATCTTTATATTGAATATCTCGTAGGTGTAGACTCACTCTCCAATCAAAGGTCGTTTTTGAATGGAAACGCAAAATCATCCGGATCCGAGGTGTCAAAATTGAGGAAAATATTCAATTCGGTACTTCTACCCTAAGAGTTATGAAAATATCAAATGCCTGCATAAGGTGTCAATCAAATCGATAATATTAAGTTCCACACGAAGACCTGTGAACCCCAGATTAACTGCCGTATATTGGATGTCGTTTTTCACAAAGTATGTGATGTGATTATAAACCTGAACAAACAAAAAAATATATGAAAACCTCGAAAATTCTTCAAAATACTGAGATCTCTTAAAAAATTCTGGTATGTTATAAAATTATTGGTAAGTAGTATATTCCCTACCTACTATGCGATAGACCAATAATGACCTCAAACTAGTCGTATATACACACATCATCAAAAGTGTTGGACCCCCTGGCGTACTGGGAAACTATAGCCTTCTAATTTCAATCTTTGATATATTTTAAATTGGGGATACTTTTATTATATTTATTTAACAAAACGTTAAATTAATTTCATTAATATGAAAAGAAAAAGAAAGTTGAACAAGTAAGGTACCAAAAATGTTATTTTTAAAAATCAAAATTAAAAAAAAATAATTATGCCAAAGAAAAATAAAACATAATTAATAACCAGTTCGGTGTCCTCTAGACCTTAGCAGTGCGTTAACACGCCTTGGAATTCCTATTATTCGGTGGTTAATGTTTTCTTGGGGTAAATTATTCCACTCTTCATTTACTGCTGCAACCAGCTCATTTAGGGCTGTAGGTGGATCTATTCTGTTCCGTACAGCTCGAGCTATAGTGTCCCAAATGTTTTCAATGGGGTTCATGTCTGGGCTGTTCGCAGGCCACGGCAATCTCACTATTTGACCCCTTTCTAGACCCTTCTCGCTATATGTGGCCTAGCATTATCATCCATAAAAATGAAGTTGTTACCGAATTCATTTCGCAAAGGCTGAATAATGGGTTGTATCACATTTTCTTCATAAATTTCTGCAGTCATTGTCCCCTGGATCTGAATTAAAAGACTCCAGTGGTTGAACATTATGCCTCCCAAAAACATTATTGATCCGGGACAACTTCTCGGGCCAAATTTAGTCGCTGTTGATGTCCTGGTTTTCTTCAAACCCTTATTCTACGATCATCACTCACCAGTCCAAACCTAAGCTCATCTGTAAATACCACATTTCGCCACTGTGGTAAAAGAAACTCCTGATGTTCTCTAACCCAGTGGAGACGAGCAGCAATTTGTCTACGAGTAAGACGTGGAACCCTTAAAGGTCTTCTAGGGCGCAAATTTGCCATTCGCAATCTTCTTCTGATGGTAGAAGTGGAAATAACTCTTTGAAAGGTATGTTGTATATGCGATCTGATAGCTGTACTTGTTGAAAATCTATTCCTTCGGGCAAATAGAGCAATGTAACGATTCTCCCTATCATCTGTTACTCGAGGACGCCCACTGCGTGGCCGATTTTCAACTGAGCCAGTTTCTTGGAACCTTTGAATTGTTCGAATAACCGAACTTCTTGGGATACCCAAATCCAGTGCTATTCGGTGATCTGAAAATCCATCTTGGAAGAGGGCTACTATTCGTGTTCTATCAAAACCAGAAATTTCAGCTCGCGACTTTTTAAAAGTTGCAATATAAAATATCATTTTAATACTTTTTGCTCAAACACTACCGTTAAACTGACTTATTTATATCAAAATCCAAACATATTTTTATCTCAACGGTTTTTTTCATTTTTTGCTTGCTAAATATATAAAGATTTTTTTGTTCTCAAACAGAATGTAGATAGATGGATTTATACAGGGGGTCCAACACTTAGTATCATCAACCAATCACTGAGTACAGGGGAAGTGCCATCATTATGGAAAAAAGCAGTCATAACACCACTTGCAAAAGTTAATAATGCCATCGATTTTAAGGACCTCAGACCAATAGGTGCTTTACCTTCAATGTCCAAACTGTTAGAGAAAATTGTAGATGATGAACTTCGTGAGCATCTAGAAATCAACAAAGTGTTGCCTGACACCCAGTCTGGGTTTAGGAAATTACATAATACATCTACAGCGCTCATTAAAATTTCCAGTGATATAGTGAAATTTATAGACGATGGCATGATAACGCTACTAGTCATGCTAGACTTCAGCAAGGCATTTGACATGGTAAATCACAGAGTTTTGTGTGAAAAACTGCACCATTATGGTTTGACCGGAAATGCCATGCTGTGGTTTAGTAATTATTTGTTTAATAGATCTCAATGTGTAAAATTGCGTGGTAAAGTGTCTACTTTACGAGCTTTGAAGTCTGGTGTTCCACAAGGCAGCGTTTTAGGTCCTATTTTATTTACTATTTATACCTCAGATCTGATAAAACATATATCATCTGACTGGAATGTACATTTGTATACGGATGATGTACAAGTTTACAAACCATGTCAATCAACCGATGTAAATTCTTTAATATTAGAACTTAATAAAAATTTAGACATAATTGAACAGTACTCAAAAAATCATTGTTTGAAGCTCAATCCCTTGAAAACCAAAGTATGTTGTGTTGGTTCTAGACTAGCGATTCTGAAGTGTAAACAAGTAATAAATACGAACATACTTTTAGAAGGAATTAACATTGAATTTGTTGAAGAAACAAAAAATTTGGGAATAGTACTTGATAAGAATTTAAGTTTTGAAAGTCACATTATAAATAAGCTCAGAATATGTTATTATAAATACAAATCGCTATGGAGATATAAGTATATATTAACAAGAGATATCAAACTAAAACTTGTTAATGCATTAATCCTCACACATTTAGATTATTGTAGTACTGTATATTACCCTTTCATTACTGAGGAAATGCAACAGAAAATTCAAGTTTTACAAAAGCATTGTATGAGGTTTTGTTTCAATGAGATAAACAGACGCGAACACATTACTGGGTATTATGTAAGGGAAAATTTTTAAAGTTCAAATATCGCTCGTTACTTCTCTATGCTGTTCTACTATTTAGGGTTTTAAAATATAAATCTCCGAAATATCTTTTTGACACATTAGAGAAAAGATCTTCACTCCATCAACTGTTCCTCCGTAATGAATATTGTTATAATATACCAGCCCACACTACCTCAAAATTTAAAAAATGTTTCTATTACATAGCTCCCAGTATACTAAATGATTACCCAAGTTTCTCTAATTAACGTCCATTCACAGCTTCAAAAGAGAATTCAAAAGAATGCTATTACAGTTACAATTTAATGAATCCACAAGTGGCTGAATAAATCTCATTATTAATCTTATTATGTTTTAAAGTTTTGTTAGCATTATTATAGTAAACCAAATATCCTTTATGTAATGTATATGATATACCTTAGTATATATATATATATTCAGGCGGGGGTAAAAAATGGCTATACCAATCCCCAGCCCTTTGGAGTATTATTTTTTTTGTGTTATATTATTTGCTCGTCTTTTGATTCTATTATGTATTAATACTCCAATAAACATTATTATTATTATTATTATTATTATTATATGACAAAGCCTCGAATAAGACTATTAAACTTTATATTTTAATCTTTTTACACTCTTATTGCAGTTTTTTCTTTGTTGTATGGAAAGTCTTTGAATTATGTAGGTGTCAATTAGGGAATCTGTCAGCGTACAATTTTCGTGCTTTTAAAGCATTACATCTTGCCAATCCGCACATTAAATGCATATCAGAATATTCATCAAACGTATACTCCATGATGATTAACAACTTATTGTCAACGTAAAATTATTCATGAAGTTCAAAGCAATCTTATGACAAACATTAGAAACCATAGCAACGCTACTCAGATATTATCCAAGCAACTTGATTATTATGTTATAAAAATGTTTTATCATCATGTTACGAATCGTGCATTGGAACTTTTAAAAACAAATATCTCGAAAACTATTAGCTTTAGACACAACAAGTAAACCTTTTTTGTTGTAGTAATGCGAGAAAATAAGATTTTTTGGTCAGCTGTTGTATACTGTAAGTGGTGTCCTCTAGAAGTTTGGTCAAAAAAATAACGGATTCTTGTTTATCATACAAGAAAACCTTCCTATATCGAGTTTTATGCCAAAATCTAAAATACTTCTCAAGCAATAACGAAAAATAGAAAATAGAATTGTAACGTTGACACACTGTATCTCGCAAGCTATCAACTTTTGGACTAGGTATGTTTAGGTCAATTCACATATTTTGGTCTGTAGTATCTCCAGTTTCGAGATTTCACAACCTTTCGCAGACACCATGCATAACAAAATATTCGATTTCACACTACGATCATATTTGCAACTCATTTTACAAATACTTCAAAGTATATAGTTTTTCTTATTTCTAAATTGTTCTGGAATATTTCGAAATATGAAGTTCAGTTGTAAGACTGACACAATGAAAATCCCACATATTTATCTCGCTGAGTCAAACAGGGTGGCTCAACAAAAAGGTCGCACCACTATTTGTGGTATATTTTCAGAAAAACGCTCGGATACGTCAATTTTGACGTCTTTCCATCTATAGAGGTAGAATACAGGCTAATCCAAAAATAAGATATTGCGTTACAGTTTAGATTTTTGAATGTAAACTCCCATTTTTCTTTAATTTTTTGAGTTTCCATGAAGTTTTTAGTAACTTTTGTATAATAAAGTTTATATATATATTCCATTGTTGTGAAGCTATTTGAGTTCATCATAAAATACGACTAACTTAATACAGATAGTAATGAAATACACGGCAAAAATAATAATCATGGATACCAGCAAAAACATTTAACATCAGTCAGTTTCATCGTATGTCATAGAAAACTTTGTATTTTATATCAAAATGTTAAGTTAACTACCTAGTTGTGATAAATATTGAACAATGACTTATTCAATTCACGAAAGGGTAGAAATAACAAAACTGTATGACCAAAACGGGAGCATTGCAAGAGCTTCTGGGTTACATCCAGATAAAAATGTTAACGATAAGTGTGTAGCTAAGTTGATACGAAAATTTGAAAAAACTGGACCTGTGTCTAATACTTTGCCGTAATCGTCATCGAGAAAATCGATCAGTTAGAAATGAAGCCGTAGAAATAGCAGTTTTGGGACACGTAGCACTTGACAACACCCAAAGCACTCGTGGACTGGCTTCTTGTTTAGGATTTATATGCTCAACAGTACAAATAATTTTGAAAGTCAATAAATTTCATCCGTGCAAGATAAAACGTGTCCATGAAGCTTAATGAAGACGATTTTGATAGAAGGTTGGAGTTTTGCGAATAAACGTCCCAACGTTGTTTAATCAAAAATGCATTTAATATTTGTTTCTCGAATGAGTGTATGTACGTTCTATTTACACGGTGCTGTAAATAGACATAATTGCCGGTATTGGAGTGACTCGAATCCTCATTTGTTTCGAGAGGCACACTCGCAATATCCTGAAAAAATAAATGTGTTGGCCAGCATTTTCGGAAATCATATTGTAGGACCTTTCTTTATTCATGGAAACTTTACGGACGAGACGTACTTGGACCTGTTAGAAAATACAATGGAACAACGAATTACCGAAATATTAGAAGATGACGTTAATTACAATTAAAATTAAATTAATTTCCAGCAAGGTGGTGCACTGTTACACTATATGGCTCCAGTACGATTTTTTGGGCACCCATCAGTGGATCGGCAGACGAGACCACATCGAGTGGCCGCCGAAATCTACGGACCTTTAGATTACTTTCTTTGGGGACATTCGAAAACTAAGTTTTTACTACGAAGCCAGATTCCATTCAATATCTTTGTCAGCGGATTACGGCTGAATATAGACACATAACTCAAGATATGCTTGAATATGCTACGAATAGAAGAAAATCTTTATTATTGCATGGAGGTAAATGGACACTACTTTATTAATTTTTACTTTGACTTTAATGTGCATGTTTTACCTGTAAGTTGTTTTTGAATTTTTAATACTCGGAGACTTGTTTTTAATTTTAAAGTCTTGTTACTATGTTAACTAACGGGTGATTTTTTAAGAGGTATAGGATTTGATTTTAAAAAAAACACAAAAAATTTGAAAAAATGATTAAATCTTTATTTGAGTCGATAGAACGGTCGATATAATTTAATGTTTAAAGTTTATTTCATGTAAATGTTGGCCGCGGCTCCGCTTTAGATGGCCCATGCGCAAGGTCCAATTTTGGCACACTCTCTCCAACATATCGGCCGGTATCTCACGAATAAATGCTTCAATATTGGCTTCCAGTGCGTCAATCGTTGCTGGTTTATCCCTATAGACATTAGCCTTAACATTGCCATTGTTTCGTGTGCGGTGTGGCACGTGGCACCGTTTTGTTGAAACCACATGTCAGCCAAGTCCAGCTCTTCCATTTTGGGCAAAAAAAGTTTGTTATCATCGCACGGTAGCGCTCGCCATTCACAGTTACGTTCCGGCCATTGTCGTCTTTGAAGAAGTACGGCCCGATGATGCCACCGGCCCATAATCCACACCAAACAGTGATTTTTTCGGGATGCATTGATAGCTCTTGCAATGCTTCTGGCTGGTCTTCACTCCAGATGCGGCAATTTTGCTTGTTAACGTACCTATTCAACCAGAAATGAGCTTCGTCGCTGAACACAATTTTCCGATAAAAATGTGGATCTTCCTCCAACTGTGCCAGCGCCCATTCACCAAATGGGAAACGTTGTGGGAGGTCGTGTGGCTTCAATTTTTACACCAGCTGTATCTTATAAGGTTCTACACCCAAATCCTATCGCAAAATTTTCCACGTAGTGGAGGCCCAATTGCTGCGAACGAACATTTCACGGTCATCACTAACACTGGCGGATACAGCCGCAATATTTTCTTCAGTCCTCACTCAACATCTGCGTGTTGGTGGCTTAATGTCCAATAATGTAAACTGGGTTCGAAATTTAGTCACAAGCTTCCGAATAGCTCCCTCAGTAGGCCCATAAATTGGAAGCAGTGCTCGATGCACTCCCTTAACCGAACATGAATTTTGATAGTAAAATTCAACAATTTGCAAGCGTGGTTCGTTCGTAAGTCGATTTATGGTTAAATTATAGACCAAACTGAACAAGTTTGACAATAACACAAGACACGATTCACGCGTCATCTGTCAAAAACAGTGTTGCCAAAAAGATACTAGCAAAAAAATCACCCATTATATTGATTATTTTCCCGATATTGTTACAATTTCTAGAATTTCACTATAAACTCAAATAGCTTTACAACGATTGAAGATATTTAAAAACTTTATTATACAAAAGTTACTACGAACTTCATGAAAAATCTGAAAGTTAAAATAAAATGCGGGTCTCTATTAAAAAATCTAAAGTACAAAGCAATATCTTATTTTTGGATCACCCTATTTTGTATGGCTATAGATAAAAAGGCGTCCCCCTAGAAATCAAAATTAACGTGTCCGAGCGTTTTTCCCAAAATATACCAGAAGAGTCACAAATAGGAGTGCGACCTTTTCGTTGGGCCACCCTGTTTGTTTGTATTTTCTCTTTTTTTTGTACGATGTTTCGGTCCCAAAGGTACAATTTTACTTGAGAAAGGTCAACGCTGGTACCTAAACATCGTACAGTAATTAGAAATTTTAAACATATTCAGGGTGAGTTTTTAGCGCGGGTTCGGACGATAACTCCATTATTACGCATCATATCTAAAAAAGGTGTAATCAAAAAATTTAGACGACAGAATGCTTTAAAATATTTTCGTCTCTACAGGGTGATTTGCAACTACGTCGTGAACCAAACATACATTTCTTAAATGGAAGGCCCTCCATTTTATTGCCGATTTGAATAGACCTTCTCAAACGAAGCAATTTGATATACATACGGTTCTGTTTTAAGATTGCAAAGATATTGGACTATTTATCGAAAAAAATGCTTAACGTTGACAACTCGTACCTCCGCAACTGTAGTAGATAAAGTACTAAATTATTCGCCAGAAAAATATTTATGATCCCATATCTGCTTGTTCTTACGAATAGTTTATACAGGGTAGTCATAAAACCAAATAAACTATTTTTCAAACTCTGGAAGGAACATGAATCTTTTCGCATTATTCTTCTTTTCACAAACTTTTTTTCCGATATGAGGCTTATGAAGATTTGAACGATTACTTACTAAGGACACACTTTTTGACTGTTCGGCTTTATTGCATAAGGTTGGGTAGTAGATAAATAGATTTTTATTTTGAAATGTATTGTAATATTTTTCATTTACCTTGATATCTGATTTACAAAAGAGGTTAGCTGTAAAAACCAGTCATACAAACCTCACATCAATAAAAGATTGTGAAAATGGTAATCAGATAGTGAGAAAATATACAGGGGATTCTCTTTAAAATTAGTTATTTACTTTGCGTTCTTGATTACCCTAAAAAAACTGAAAAAGTAAGTGAATAGGGAGAAAATATGGGATCATGAAATTTGTTTAGCGGAAAATTCAGTACTCTAGTTGTACCAGTTGAAGCGGTGCGGGTTGTCAACGTCGGGTATTTTTTTTGATAGATTGTCTAATATCTCAACAGTTTGACAACATGCTATATCTAATTGTTTCGCTTGAAAGACCCTATCGAAATCTGTAGTAAAATGCTTGGCTCTCCATTGAAAAAATGTGTGTGCTGCCAGTCTACTGCGCGCCTACTACAAGTGACCTTGAAGTCAATGTCAAAGTTGAAATTTTATAGAAAATAATGTCAGAACAAACTTACGGGTAATGTCATAGAAAATCGGTAATACCTGTGCCGTATTACGCAATTTGAAAAGTTACATTAGGTCGGTTTTTTGACATAACGTAGAGGCATTATTGGAGATCTAAGCTGTAAGTTGTATACTACAGCTGGAAGGAAACGGCAGTGCATAGGTGCATAGTGAGGAGTTGTGTGCAAAAATATGGGTTGAGAATTCCGTTGGTTTCTTATTTCAAATACACTTACCTAAGATTCAAAGCTAAGAATTAGTTACGCATCCTGTTTTTCTTATTCATTCTGGAAATTACATATGCAAATTTGCTGGATTTCAGAACTGGGAGAGTTAAGAAAAGAAAATCCCTGGAAAGTGAAGTAACAGGTGAGAAAATATGCTACAGACAGAAATATTTATGAAAGCGAAAAGAGTATTACATTATTTTTCATTTCCAGTCATTTGAATGGTTTAGAAATTTATTTTGCGATGTCAATAAAAAATTCAAATCAGCGCCTAGATGTAAGTCACTGCGAAAATGTTTGACGTGTGATGCGCCATTCCTAATTTTTTTGTGATGTGGCATAATTGCACACAACGCGGGGGCGGTGGCGATTTTCCGTAATGCTCCTCCAAGTTTCTGAAAGCACAAAAAAAAACGGGAAAAATCGTAATTTATAACTTTGAACATAATGAGTCTTCAGAAAGAACAACATATAAATAACCCGTCGGGCACAGCTAATAGATATACTTCATTGGCAGCATATTCAGTAATAATTTTCTCACATAGCAAAGTCACTGATTTTATACACATATAGGCCAATACACGTAATCATGCAGATGCGATCTTGCTACTCAATCAATATCTTCTCAGAGATAAACACTACAGACTAATCGGCTTCACAAAACATTTCTGCAAGCAACAATGCGTGTTGTTGAGTCATTCCTCCACAGCGATCATAGCGAGCAAATGTGGAATGAACTATTTGCACCCTAAAAAGTACCTAGTCTGCAAGATGACATTTCGTTGGTTTTTTTATTATCATATTCTTCAAATAATTTCATCAGTGCCACCCAAGCATACGCAAAATACTGCTCACATATTAGTACATATAGTCTGTCATGTAAATGTAGATTCATGATGCAAGTATATCCATGAATTTACAGTAAACGTGTGCATCTGAGTAGATACGTCACGGCATTTGAGTGTCGTGTTGCATTTCAATTGCGACAGACAGACATACAGACGTGGAAGGTAAATTGATGAATCGCATCGAGGAGCAACCAGCATCGTATTTCTCCGCTCACCTGGAGATAATAGTCTATATCTGACTCTCTCATCCGGGCTATGCGATTAATGGCGAGATATCGCTGTACAGGATCGTTGATCGATGATGTACAAAAAAGTGCACGATTGTAGTCTGAAACTTAAAACAATGTTGCAGTTCGAATTTCCATAGTCCTATATATGTATGTCTTTCCGTCATTGTTTGTCAGTGTGGTCCGTAGGAACTTCGCTGTTGGTTAAAGTATAAGTGAGATATGTGAATTCTGGCAACCCAGATATGAAACAAAGCCAGGGTAAAGGAGGCGCAAAATAAAGATAGAGGATAGAATGGTGAGAGGCAAAGTGGAGGAACTGCTTCGCCTGGAGGGGTGCCTTTGCATTTTTAATTAGACCTTAATAATTTTATATTAATCTGTGGAATTAATTTCGATTTGGTCCATACGTATAGCTTTCAGAATATCATGTGATGCAGCAAATTTACTCTTGCAGATTTATTAGCATATAGCAGATATACTAAGTGACATATAAATCCGAACACCCAGTTTAGATGGTTTTATTTTAATAAAAGTTGGTGAATGTATTTATCTTACTGTAAATAACAAGTGAAAAAATGTTCAGCCTCATCAGTTGCACATTCCGGTTTTTGTGCTGCTTTTTTTTAATTCACTAACGCTCTAAAAATGAATATTTCAGCCGCAGTAAGGAATCAACGTTGGCGGATTTTGGTTCTTGACATCCTTTACGATCGGTTACGATACCTAGAGTACGAAGACCTGTACGATTTCGTCAACTTAGTGAGTTTGATAGGGGCCGTATAGTGGGACTTCGGGAAGCTGGACTTTCTTTTCGGGCAATTGCAGTTAGAGTGCAAAGAAGTGTAGACACTGTGGTTAGGTGTTGTCAGGCATGGCTTCGAGAAGGCCGTACGCAAAGAGCAAGGGGCACTGGACGCCGCCGTAGAACAACAGACCGTGAAGATCGCCGCCTAAGATTATTGGCCTTAAGGGACCGTTTCTCCACTACCAGGTCCATTGCAAATGAATGGTTTGCAGAACACGGAAGACCTATTGGCATGCGAAGTGTTTACCGACGAATGAGAAGTTTTGGCTTGTTTTCATACCGGCCACACTGGGTCCTCCCTTTAACTCGAGAACACCGACGTAATCGCCTTGAGTGGTGCAGACAACGGTCACTCTGGTCGTGCCAGGGTTAGAAGGCGACGTGGTGAAAGGAGGAATCCACAGTTTTTTGTTAAAAGACATGTTCATCACACTGTTGGAGTTATAGTTTGGGGTGCTATAGCTTATGGTTCCAGGTCACCTTTAATCTTCATCAGAGGTAACATGAACGCGCAGCGTTATATCCACGAAATTCTAGGACCCCATCTTTTACTCTATCTTGACACCCTGGCAGATCCAACTT
Source organism: Acanthoscelides obtectus (assembly GCA_963669975.1). Lineage (NCBI taxonomy): Eukaryota > Metazoa > Arthropoda > Insecta > Coleoptera > Chrysomelidae > Acanthoscelides > Acanthoscelides obtectus. Next base: position 90,149,087 of record CAVLJG010000001.1, read on the forward strand.
TCCAACAAGATAATGCCCGACCACATGTTGCAAGAGTCATAATAGACTTCTTTCAACATAATGATGTCACATTGTTACCATGGCCACCAAGATCTTCCGACTTATCCCCAATTGAGCACGTGTGGGATATGATGGGTAGGAGATTGCTCAATTTGCAACGTCCTCCTCAGACTCTAGAAGCACTTCGAGAGGAGTTGGTGGTTGCCTGGAATGAGATACCACAGGAGGACATTGACCACCTGATCAGAAGCATGCCTAGGCGCGTTGGAGAATGCGTAGCACATCAGGGTGCATCCACACATTTTTAAAGGTCAAAGGGCTTTAAAGCAGTGCAATCATTTTGAAATTTTTATCATTTACTTATTATGCTTCATTAAGTACTTATGCAAAATTTTATTAAAATAAAACCATTTAGGAGTTTCAGCTACCAAGTTGCTAACGAACATAACAAGATCCCTCAGCAGCTTCTGGGGATGAGGGAACTTCCATTCAAGAAGACAAGTAATTCTTTCATTTTAAAAAAGCAGCAAGAATGAAATGTCTTCACTTATATATTCAATTTTTATTCTTTAATTGATTGGGTTGAACATTCAACTCATAACTTCTATTTACATTATTTTATTTGTATTTTTTTTTTTGGTACTTTGTAAGGTTGAGTGTGAGAGCACGTGAACTCCGCCTTTTGGTTAATCCAATGAGACAATTATTATTATTATTATTATGTTCTTTGCTCAATCTATGATAATGTGTATAATTTTCTTCGTAGTTACTAGGTGGTTCTTCTTCTGTTGCTTATGAACTTCAGATCCTGACGATCATAAGCGCTAGAAATAATGATAATATAGTTAAGGTCTTTTTTATTTTTAACAACATAAGAGGAGGCGATCTATTGTACCATCTGACCCCCCTTAACTAACGAGATGTATAGAAACTGAAAAGTTGTTAAACATTAATACCTTTATACAATAACAATAATAAAGCATAGTTAATGTAAAGCATAAAGAAAATTTAAAGTCAGTTAACACTTATTGGTTAGAAAAGATTTCGCTGCTGATCAAGTAGAATTTTTGTTTCTTGAAATTGAGTAATGACACTGTTTCTTTTAAACTATGGTCTAAGGAATTATATATTATAACTGATTGTATTTCAAATATGCATTTTGTTTGCACTTTCCGTATGTCAGTATTACTATTACAAGACTGATATAACTGATCGAACCGAAGACTCGTACTGAAAACCATACAAAAACACAAATTTAGATAAACGATAAGAATAGTAAACAAAATAGATTTTACACGGCAGTGGTCGAGAATATCAAGAAATCTGTGTAATAACATTCTTGTTTTCTGAAATTTTTAATCTTTTACTTTTTCTTTTATTATACAACTTTTACATCCTTTTGACGCATGCTACAAGCAGTTAAAATAAATTACTCAACTTTGAAAACACCCGGAACATGTCGAGAAATAGAGATGTGGGATTGCAAAAGTCTCTCTATACCAGACATTAATGCCATGCATATTGCCGCTACGTATGAATTTGCTTACTAAATATGACAGTGTTTTTGAATAAACAACCCTACGAGTCAGACTTAGGAGTTGGAATTCATACATTTTATCAATTTTCATCCAGCTGCCTCCAGCAAGCCTGCAACATGTATTCCTAATACTATGAATACGATTTATTGTTATTATACCTAAATAGGGGTGATAAACCACTAAGCAATACGATATTTTTTATTTCTGAAAACAATAAAGATTCACAGAATTGCTTTTTCGCAGATTTATGTAATACTAGCTGACCCCACAGACGTTGCCCTGTCTTAGCTATGAACTGGGATGAATAATAAATAATAAAAGGGTAAATATATAGAATATAGGTAATTGTATAGCGAAGTGTTTGTACCGCCATGTGGCTCGCATAAAACGTTGGCAGCACTGTCAATCCCCCATCAAAAACCTCGAAAGTAGGCGTAACACTATGTGGAATGAATTTTGTTGCGCCAAATGACGTCATTTGAAAGCAATTATTGTATTGCTGGATATGAGTCAAAAAACGTGTAGCATCTGGCCCATTTCTGGAAAACAATAGGTACCTTTACATTTACACTCTTTCCTGCGGGACTGGAACGCCCCGTTCCAATCGTGTGCGAAAGCATGCCAGTGTAAATGAGAAATAATCGCTCGGTTTTTAGACGTGTTCAAACTCGCATTTTCGTCGCTAGTGATTTTCGTGCAGGTAAGACGTTTGATTACATTTTACTTTCGCGCGGGCAATTGTGCGTAAATTGTGTTCTAGCGTGGGTAAGTATTTTATTGTATATACATATACAAAGTTTCAATTATTTTAATTGTTAGGTAGATAATATGGCAGATACACGATATTGGTCGAAAGAAGTTGTTTCAGAGTTTATTGAAACATATAAATCTTATCCATGCTTATGGAAAATCAAATCCCGAGAATATACAAACAGAAATTTGAAAAATGCTGCTTACGACAAATTAGTCGAGTTTTGTACAAAATTACATCCAGAAGCAAATCGAGATTATGTTGTGAAGAAAATACAAAGTTTTCGTGGTTCTTTTCGGAAGGAATTAAAAAAGATAGAGGAATCCAAGCGAAGTGGAGCTAGTACAGATGAAATTTATACTCCCACATTATGGTATTTCGACTTACTCCAGTTTACTATTGATCAGGAAATACCCACGCAAAGCATTTGTAACATGGAAGATGAAGGAACAGAAAATTCCAACCACTCTACTGAAGAAGAAGTTGAATTTCAAGAGAAAACAGAAGTAAATAATACACAAGTAAGTTTTTTAGGTACTTATTTATTAAAAACAAAAATATACATTAAGCTTTTCCTTTGGCCAACATTTCATCCTGCCAATCAACTTTTCCATCTGAATTGAAATAACTTGTATAATTATCTCGATTAGTTTTCGCAGCTATGGTAGCTACTTTTTTGTTACGACTTTCTAATTTTGTCATATTAACGGCATTTTTTCTCCAATCACCCACCTGTAACTCTTTAGTTATCAGATTTTCTTGATCAAATGATGTTGATGTTGTATAAGAAGTATCACGCTTCCTAAGAAAATTGTGAAGAGAACAAATAGCAAGTACAACGTAACAGATGTTTTCCGGGTTCTTCATATGTATTGGTGTATGCAGAATTCTAAACCTTGCCGCTATCAGGCCAAATGCATTTTCCGAAACATTTCTCGCTCGTGATAGTCTATAGTTAAAAATTCTTTTACTATAAGAAAGATCTCTTTGAGGATACGGTTTTAAAAAGTTTTCATGTAAAGAAAATGCTTCATCGCCCAAAAATACAAAATTGAAATTATTTTCTGTGTCTGTGTTATTTGGCAGATGTAACTGGCCTAAAACCACAAAATTATATTATTCATAATTACATATATACAAGTATAACAACTTACCATGAATTAACTTATGATAAAATTTGGTGCTTTCAATTACTCCTCCATCAGATAATCTTCCATTTTTGCCTACATCGACAAAAATAAATTCGTAGTCAGCATTGACGAGAGCCATTAAAATGATACTATAAAAATTTTTATAGTTATAGTATTGTGCTCCTGAATGAGGAGGAGGTACAATACGAATATGCTTGCCATCCAGAGCTCCTCCACAGTTTATAAATTGCCATTTTTGTTCAAATCCATTTGCTACTTCCAGCCAATCCTGCTGCGTAGATGGAAACTAGAATAATATTTTTTTTTAGAAATCTGCAAGTGTTTCATCACAAGTGCCTTCAACATCTCATGCACGTCCAACAAGTCCAACTGCCTTCAAGCCTGCCTCAAATAAAAGAAGTAAGACTTCTAAACAAAATAAGACCCAAACAGACTTCATGAATTACTGCAAGAATCAGCTTGAAAGCAAAAATGAAATTGATGAATTTGATGCAGCCGCAATTTCGTGGGCGAAAAAAATTAAAAAGATGAATCCAACTCAGGCTTTTTATGCAGATATGCTTATCAATCAAGTTGTAAATAAAGGATTATTAAACCAATTAACCGAGACAACGATAATTATGCAACAATCACCAGTTCCACTTCCACTTTTCTCACCGCCTAGCCCATATAGTGTTGCTTCATCAAATTCTTCATTACATCGTCCAGAAAGAACATCTCAATTACATGCTTTAGATTCAGCAAGTATAACAGCTTACTATGAGCAAGCTAGTCAGGATTTTAGTAATTAATTTTTTAGTTTATATTCAAGTTTTGTTATCACAAGAAGTTTATTTCAATAAAACAAGTAATCTTACCTTTAAATATGTTTTCCTTAATACTTCATATATAGCTTTACATGTCTCAGGTATAATTTTACATAAAGATGGTGCAGATATTCCACTTGAAAATTTCAAATCTTCAAGCGAACGACCTGTAGCTAAGTATCTCAAAGTAGTTGTTAGTCTTTCTTCGGCACTTATGCTCTCCCGCAATCTTGTGTCTTGTTTAGAAATCATTGGAGAAACCAAATCCAACAAAATTCTAAATGATTCAGAATCCATTCTCAAATAGTTTCTAAAATCCATGGGATAATTATCACGCAACTCATGAAGCAGAGTCCATATCTGTTGCGATTTTCCAACCATGTTTTCACCCAACACTTTCTTTGTCTCTTATTTGGAATATTTAGATACACAGCCAAGCACAAAGCTGCTCTTATTTTCCGTTTCTTAATTATTTTATCCATTATGAAGATAAAAACCGCCTTGAAAACTGTTGAAAATTTCAAGACTCCACATGCCACGAATATCACTCGCGAAAGATGACAGTTTTTGATTTACATTTGCACTTTTATCCTATACCGTTCCATGACACACACTCAAACCGAGCGATAAGCAGTTGTAATTTTTAAGACAGTTCGTATTAGGACGCGCCACGCTTGGACGCGCGAGAATTCGCGTGATTGGAACGGGGCGTTCCAATCCCGCAGGAAAGAGTGTAAATGTAAAGGTACCTATTGTTTGTAGGGGCTCTGGTGTTTTTTTTATACTCCAACCACCACGAAGTCCTAAGGCTTAAATACCCATGTGGTACCGTGGGGCCATAGGGGGATACAGGGGAAAGAGGGAACACCACACAGACTCTGGCGAGGGAACATGTGTCCATGCAACATGCATACATTCTGGCCCCGCCTACGAGATCCGCCGGGTGGTACCTCTGCGATCGACAGTCAGAGACCATCTACCACCTACGGACAATCCCAACATCCATAGCCAAGAGAAACATTTCTCTTGGGACGGGATTCGAACACTCACAGCGCACGGCGACTGATCAGGAGACCGAAGAGTCTACTACTGCGGTCACCGCCCCTGCCTTTCCTGTCCGTTCAGAGTTTTTCGTACAAATTTTGGTTGTCCTTGGCGGTAACTTCCATCTCTCTCCAAATTTTTGCCATGACCTCCGTTTGGTTTCTTGTACCTTGTCCTTAACCTTTGGTACCAATGGAGTCAATTTCATCTTTCCACTGACGTTACATAATCCAGGGGCTTAGTTTTTAAACTTGAAAGCCTTGCAATGTGGACTCACAACGTTCAGCGGTCGAATAGCAACGATTTGTTGTGAACTGTATTCGATTGCTACGTCATAATTGAATGCAGCTCGATTAGGATTAAATGCAACACTTCTACGTTGTTGAATTTCAGTCCTTCGATCCGTTCAACTTCATTTCTCGCTTCTCGATGAGCGTCACTACGACTTCTCGGTATATATCTTTGACTTGCAGTATTGCGAGTTCTGCGACCTGGGTTGGTACTTCTAATTGGTGGCATTTTGAAGAATCACAATTTTACTATAAGGCGTGACTGCGGTGAACTAACTTCCACCCTTTTTAATTATTTTTGAACAAATGCTTCTCAAAAAACTCGCTGAACAAACTGAAAACTGGATAAAAGGTCTAATCGAGTGGATTGTGCACTACTAATTAAATAAAGCAATATTTTTCCATCGATAAACACTGTTAAACGATAATATAAATTTGCGGCGTGCGAGATGTTAAGTTCAAAATGATACAGTATTGAAAGTCAATTACTCGTAAGCAAAAGAAACGTATTTTCATCCGCCATTTTTAATCATAGAGTAAAATAAAATGACACAGATAACAATTATGCAACACTGCAGGACAGGGACCGTCACAAAGTAAGTACAGTAAAAAAATCTAAGTCCAAAAACGAAAGCACCGTGTTTTCATAAGCAATTTTCTCTCACATAGCTAACTGTCAATAGATGTTGGAATAAAGATGGCGGAGAGGAGCGCCTGTCTCTTTTGGTACTTGAGATATTTCTTCTGTTGTGCGTGCTCCATGCTCAAGCAAACTGTCAATCGCGCGTAGCTCAAATAATCATTAGGTTTTCGATGGTTTCCCAATTTTTTGCGCAATTTTCTTGATTTTTCTTTCCTTAAGAACCCCCTATACAGCATATGCAAACTTCTGAAAAAAGGATGAATGAAATCGGTAAAGTCGTTCTCCAGTTATGGCGTGACCACGCAAAATAAGGATTCATTTTTATAGATAGGCTTATTTGCAAATAAAACTCTGAAAATAGCGTAGCTCTGTTAGCTTAGATGGTTTACATGTTTAACAAATTTTAAATCATGTATTATAATACCTAGGTTCTTATAATGATCCAGAGGAACTATTTTATTGCCTTTTAAATTTAGATATGTTTACTTCCTTTTTTATAGAAATTGTTGTAGGTGTTTCCTTCACTTTACCAACGGTGGCAGATTGTTATTTAGGCCCGTATCGTCAGTCGTCCCTACAATTGTAGGGCGCTTTTATGGTCTCCTTGATTGTCATAGTTTTCTACTTCTTCGTGTCAGAACTCTATTTTGAGGTTATGTCACAAACATCTATTTGCATCAAATTGTGCTTGCTTTTGAGTTATATCATGTTTTATCAGCCTGAAATTTTCTGCAATTTAAAAAGAAAACATATCTTCACAATAGGAGAGCGCTGACGCTGACACGGGACAAGTGTAATCTAGAAATTTTTGAAGGAGAGAAAGGAGTATGACAATCAAGGAGGCCATACATGCGCCCTACAATTGTAGGGCCTTAGATCAGGTTCAGGATTCATGTTCGGGAACATGTCCGTCTCAAGGTTAGGGGGTATTGGCGATTCAAAATTGAAGGAAGGAGGTATAGTCTGCAAATTGGAGAACACGTTCGATTTTTTTTCAAGCTAGGATATTTCGAAGGAGCTCAAGACATCCCTTCTGGATTCACCACTGACATTGATTCAGATAGAACAGGCCATACTATCGTCGCGCTTCTTATTGGGTGACATAAACGCTCATCAGTAGGTCAAAACGCCTCTCAGGTGAACAGCAAGTAATCGCGAATTCTTTTTTTTGCAGCCCGCCTGCGGGTACCGCGAATTTCTTGGTTTTTTATAGTTCCAAATTATGATGATGTCATCCCCATATCGAAGTCAATCTTCGATTGTTGCTTCCACCAACAGTCATCGTGAAACGTACTTCCTAGATCTAGATTGTATATTGTCTTCCTATAACTGCTGCGATTGACGTGACCTGTGTCAGCTAGGCTAGGCTTGGACAACTGTCTTCCCAGCACCTACTCTTCAGCAGAACATGATAACCAGATCCTCATTTGGGTGTGATTCACTTAATGAAACGACGTCACTGTACAAGGCATCCTTAAACTTGGAACTTTAATTCACAGAGCGTATATGTCATCCACCAACAAGCAATTTTTCCTAGTAACTCTTACACCACAGCCTCAAGATAAGCGAGATATCAAGTTCCGAATAAATATGGATGGGCTAGTCCGGCTCTGCGTTCAATGTGAAAAGATACAACGTGCGTCAGTAAAATATGGGGCACCTAACAAATCGGATTTGATAAAACCTAAATTGGAGCATTCATATAGCAAAGTCATCGATTTAGTTTACGGTGTCTCCAAGACGTTATTCAGGTTTTTGCCCGAGCAGTGTAGGTTTATTTGTATCACGCAGATGCTGTCCAGGTGGATACATTATACAGGGTGTTCCATAATTATTGCGACAAAATGATAGGGGTTGTAGAGGGCATCAAAATGAACAATTTTGCCTTATAAACCCCTGTTCGGAAATATGCCGTTTGGGATGCAGCAAAAAAAAAAGATCAGTTTCTTGAAACAGCTTACCTACAGTAATTGCTCAAAGTGTCCTCCACCTTGCTCAATACACAGCTGTGCACGATTGTTCAATGATCGGCGAACTCTGTGACATACCCCCGGTTTGTCCTGAACATGTGCGGACGCGGCCATCACTCTTTCCAGTAGCTCTTGTTGGTTGGGAACAGTAGTTTCGTACACTAAAACTTTCAGATGGCCCCAGAGAAAATAATCCAGTAGGGTCAGGTCGGGTGACCGCGCAGGCCAAGGCACAGGGCCACCTCGGCCGATCCACCTATTTGTCGTCCAAATACTGCCGCACTTGTAAAGAAAAGTGGGCTGGAGCGCCATCGTGTTGAAACCACGTGTTGGCTCTTACGTTCAGTGGCACATTTTCTAATAGTTCCGGTAGCACATGCTGTAAGAATCGACCATAAGCATGCCCATCCAAACGTGGTGGAAGCAAATATGGCCCGATGATATGCTCGTCCACAATGCCGCACCAGATGTTAATTGAAAACTATGTTGGTCTCTATGGATGGCTATGGCATGAGGGTTTTCTTCATCCCAAATGTGACTGCTACGGCTATTAAAATAACCTTCCTTTGTGAAACAGGACTCGTCAGTGAACAAAACGTAGCGACCAAAGTTTGGTTGCCTCAACTCCTGCTGCAGCCACCAACGACAAAAACGTCGACGCGGCAGTTAGTTTTCTGGACCCATGGCTTGGACTTTTAAAAGGTGGTATGGGTGTAGTTGCTGGTCATGGAGAACCCGCCAAGCAGTAGTTTGAGACGCTCCCATTTCATGTGCAATAGCACGCACGCTTGTACGCGGATTGGCCTCTAGTTTGACGCACCACTCAGATAAATTAAATGAATCGGTGTGGAGAATTTACGATAACAAAAATGTAAACACAGCAGGCTTTTTTTACAAATCGGCGAGACCATGAAATGTGCTAGACGAACATTTTGCAGCTGTTGAATTTTTTGTTTCTCTTAAGGTAAAATTAGCGGTAGTGCTCAAACGGCATATTTACGAACAGGGGTTTATAAGGCAAAATTGCATATTTTTATGCCCTCTACAACCCCTATCATTTTGTCGCAATAATTATGGAACACCCTGTATACAATCCCGAATGTTGCTTTACGTAGAAATGAACAAACGGTGACAACAAACAACATTTGACAGGACAGTACGTAAATTTCTTACCAAACGAATAATTACGGTTTTTCAATGTATTTTTCATGTTTTCGGTACAATTAGCTTTGTTATTATTTCAAACTTAGTTGTATCGATTAAGGAAAGTCCAAATTTTAATACCGAAATAAAAATGGAACTGTAAATTATTCTTAGGCATGCGAAAACCGTTTTTACCGGTTACTCTTTTTAAGATGCTTTTTGTGCCTTTCAATCTAAGATATACAGGGTGACAGGTAAATAGGTGTAAAACATTTTAGGAGGTGATAGTACAGCTCCTATGCTATCAAAATTAGTATATAATATCATACCCTATATTAAAAGGTTAAAAAGTTATTGAAGATTTAATTTTTTCTAAAAAACAGATTACAGAGTAAAATAGTTGAGATAAAAAAAAGTTGGTGATTAAACATTCTTTTTTTGGTGGTTTCAGGTTATTATTTAAATAAATAATTCTGATAAAATAAAAAAACATATGAAAACAGTACTGAAAACGTATTTATTTCTATTTAAATGTTAGATGAAAATTTTTATTTTCAACTTTCACACTAAGAAGTCTTTTTCTTCAAAAAAATCATATTAAAGAAAATAACTGCAAAAACTTCCTCGTTTCATTAGGTTTCTAAAATGGTATAATAACATATCAGTAAGTAAACCACAACAAAACAAAATTACTTTGCTAGAAAGGACCGCTAAGCGCATTTCATTGTACTGAGCAGGTAAACCGAGCCTTTCGTGGTTCGACCCTTTTTGTTATTTTTTGTGCCCTGTGCCGTTATTCGGGTTTAAGTATCCGGAATCTGTCGTCGCTCCTCGGAAGCAAGCTCTGCGTGTGTTATGAATTGTACTTTTACTTTTTTGATCAGTTTTAATAAGTTACCGAGTTACCGTAACGAAGAATGCGCTGATATTCTGTTTTTTTATGGTTTAAGTGATGGAAATTCCGTTGAAGCCAGGCGAGAATACGAAAACCGTTTTCCGAATTGGCGAATACCCAGTCATCGAGTATTTGCTTCTGTGTACCAACGCGTCAAGGAAAGTGTACAGGTTCATGAGAGACGTCATGATGCTGATAGACCTCGGTTGTTTGACGACGAAGATGGAGAGGCAATACTGGAATGCTACGGCAGAGACCCAACGACGTCTACACGAGTTATAGCAAAGCAGCTTGGTTTAACTCAGTGGAAAGTTTGGTTCGTTTTGCATTCGGCGAGACTTTACCCTTTCCATTACACACCGGTTCAAATATTAGAAGAAGGAGATCCCGCAAGAAGAATTAATTTTTGTCGATACATGCTTCATCGGGATCAAGAAGAAAACGACTATTTAACTAAAATATTGTGGACCGACGAGTCTAAGTTTGACAGAGAGGGGACAACAAATTATCACAACTTACATTATTGGGCCCCACGAGATGCAAATCCCCACATGGCAAAGCCAAGAGCCCATCAAAGAAGATTTTCGGCAAACGTGTGGATGGGAATCATTCATACGTATCTAATTGGACCAGTTTTTTTGCCTGACAACCTGAATGGCGAATCCTATGAAAACTTTTTGAGATCCGAACTCTGGGAGTGTCTCGAAGACCTGCCTCTGAATATCAGGATGCAGATGATCTACCAACACGATGGCTGTCCCGCGCATTTCCATCTGGGTGCTAGACAGTGGCTGGACGAGAAATATCCTTGTCGCTGAATTGGCCGGGGTGGACCGACATCGTGGCCAGCGAGGAGCCCAGATTTAACACCGTGTGACTATTATTTATGGGGGCACATGAAGTCACTGGTGTACGCTGAGCCCATAGACACTCTTGCACAGTTGAAAGAAAGAATTATTGCTGCTGCTGACACTCAGAGGACAACTAACTGGTCGCATCACGCGTACCAACATGAGAAAAAGACTACGGGCTTACATAAGAAACGGCGGGCGTCAGTTCGAACAACAATTGCAATGAATTTTACCTTCATTTCATTATTGTATTTTACTTACCCATTGTAGTAACTTTTAGTCAGTTTTTATTATTCTGTAGTACAATTACAACTGTGTAAATAATCTAATCGTGTAACTTAACCGTAGTTTAAAATAATAACTATCCCATAGCTTACAGTTACATTATTTTCACAAAAACACTTTCTTATAAATCAGAGAGTTGTGAAAATAGGAGACAAGCCATTGGTAAATTTACTCCCTATTGTTGTATTACAATACATTATGTTTAGTTTCACACAGTTTTTGTGCACTTATCGTATCAATTTAGATTCCTTATGAAACAAGAATATTGTTTAAATTGTTTGTAGGTTTTTTTGTATACTGATTTTTTTGTAAAACACCTTACTTACTGTAAAACGTTATTTGTTTTTCTTAGTTAAACTTTTTTGAATGAAAATAAATACGTAGTTTGGTATTGTTTTCGAATCTTTTTTAATTTATAATAGTTAATTATTGAAATAATAACTCAAAACCACAAAAAACAAATGTTTAATCGCCAACTTTTTTATCTCTCGACTTTTTTACTCTGAAATATGGATTGTTTTTAAAAAATTATTAAATCTTCAATAACTTTTCAACCTTTGAATTTAGGGTATGGTATTATATACTAATTTCGATAGCAAAGGGGCTGTACTAGCACCTCCTAAAATGTTTTACACCTATTTACCTGTCACCCTGTATTGCGGATTTTCTAATTTTTGTTCTGATTGGAAATAAGTTCGCATTAGATTTACATAGAAAGCAACTTGATAACTAAAGTAACCCTGTGAGGATAGGTGTGAATCATCCCGATGCGTCGCAACGCAGAGAGGGCCCATAAACTATGTTCCTGGCTGCCAAAACCCGAAACGTTTGCAATATATCACAGTCATCAAATTCATTCTGGTAACCAGGCAGATAGATGGGATAGCCTGTATCAATTTGCATACAAAAAAAGGTTTCAACGCGAAATATCTAACTGTAATGGAATAATGTACAATATCCAATCAGACAAGTACGCGAAGCAATCTGTGAGCAAATCTCCGCGAAAAATTTTGTAGACCTAAAAGATGCGAAGTGATATTTTTGAAATCTTGTACTTCAGAAAAGGGTAGTGATCAACGGAAACATCAGTCTCTGGCCACAATAAGGAAGCAATATTATAGAAAAATTATTGTCTGCATTTTGGGGAACAAAACTGTTATAATGGCGACAGGATTAGCAGCTAAAAGGTTCATGTTTGACCACGTTTAAATGATATGAGAACCTTTGGGAAGAGTCAAGCAAATATTTGAGGATACAAGACTTTTTTATGCTACGTACATACAGGGTAAGATTTTTATGCCGGTTCAGTCGATAACTCCGTTGCTACGCATGCTAAAAAAGTTGAATGCAAAAAGTGTAAGCTAAAGTATGCTCCTTGTGAAATACTAGTGATTCATAACTACGTGGTAGCCCAAACATTCATTTTTTAAATGGAAAGCCTCTATTGCAGATTTGGACACACGTTCTTAAAAGAAGCAATTTTATCTAGTATACTATAGGGTTTTATTTTCAAATTGTTGAGATGTTGAATAACCTATCGAAAAAAATACTCAACTTTGACAACTCCCTTCCTAGCAAATGTCATAGCTAGTGTACTGAATTTTTCGCCAAAAAAATGTTATACTGCCATGTTTTGTTCCTATGTACTCACTTTTTCAGCTTTTGGATAGTTTATACAGGGTGGTCAATAAGGCAAAATGAACTATTTCTCAAAATTTTCAAATGGGACACGCTACATATTTTCACAATTTTTGGCCCCCCTCTTCACAAGCTTTTATTCGATTCAAGGCTTATGGGGTTTGTACGACTTCTTGCGTTACAACAAACATAGTGACACCTTCCTGACTTTTCGACTTTATTGCATGATTGTAGGTAGAGTTGATTTATAATTAAGACGCAGCAATTCTATACATATACAGGGTGTCCAATAAGTACCACGACAAACTAAAGGTAAAGGTAGGCTTTGGACTTACCTCCCAAATAACAAAAACTTAACTATATAAAAATGTCACCGTTTTTGAGATATTGAATTTTTCCTTAAAGTAGGAGGTCGCCAATTTGAGCATATTTTATCAATAAATGAATAAATTTTTTCCACCAAAAATTCATGCTTTATTTCAGGCTAACCCGTAATTTACAAAAACAATTCGTCTGTATTGTTACTGACTCAAGTCAGTAATTTTCATAAAATCATAGGAGCAGGTAATAGTAATGCAGCTTTATACTATTTAGCATGTCACTGATCGGTAACCAGTGCAACATGAATTTAAATCCAATAATTACATTGTAGTGTGTTTCAGTCACTTACAAAAGCAGCTATCACTTTTCTCTATTCCAAATAGTACGTGTGGTGCCTTTCTGAAATCTGTATTCAATGAGCAATCCTTTTATTCAATATAATGCAGTTATAGCCCAGTACATTTTTGTTTCACCACAGATGATCAAAGTTGAGACAGAAATATCAGAAGGTTATAAATCCCAAAATAGTCCTTATTTGATCACGGTTCCTTAATATCTTTTAACTACACTGCATTTGTATAATGATAAAGCAACTACCTAGAAGAATTTTATAGAAAAAAATGAACAAAGTATAACCTTATTTGTACATGCAGCTAAAGACCACAGATGAAAAGGTTCGTTTTTTTTAAATTTAAGAAACAATTAAATATCTCAAAAACGGTGACACTTTCATATAGGTAAGTTTTTGTTATTTGGCAGGTCAGTCCAAAGCCTACCTTCACCTTAAGTTTGTCGTGGTACTTATTGGACACACTGCATAAGGTATTGACATATTTCTCATTCACCTTGATATCTGATCCACAAAAGGCTGCAAAGACCTTGATGCATTTTATGTAGAAAAGATTGTAGAAATCCAAGAATGTGAAATTATACATTTAAAATGTTTGGGAAATCCACCCTCTATAAAGCGTAAAAAACTGAAGAAGTCAGTAGACAGCAACAAAATAAAGAGAGCTTAAAATTTTTCTAATAAAATTTTCAGTATTATACCTATAACAGCTGGGGAGGTGCCAGTTGTAAAAGTTGATTGTTTTTTTCGAAGGTTTGTCCAATAACTCAACAACTTGAAAATAAAATCCTATTTATGTGATATCAAGTCGCTTTATTTGAAAGCGCCTATCCAAATATGCAATAAAATGTAGACATTTTCATTTGAAAAAATAGATTTTTAGGTCACCACGTATTTACAAACCACCCTGTAGAGACAAAAATATTTTCCAAATAAGGAGTTATCGACTGAGCTAAAAACTCACCCTGTATATCGACAATGATAATAAAGTACATTTGTGTATCAAACATTGTCAGTAAACTACGGGCACCTCTGAGAGCTTTGAAATTTGTACGTCTACAAAATTTGAGAATCGATTTATATGTATCTAATCGCACGGGGAATAGGAGTAAACTTACAGTAACTACTTACATATATCGTTCCACGATGAACATGTTAATTTTTGGAAAACACAATGCCTCAGACAGGAATTTTATTTGAATATCTGGGAATTCCATTACATTTGGAATATTATAAACAATTCAGTATCATGCCATGCATGCAAGTACCATCATTTGAGTGAACAGTAATCAGATACACAATTCTGGTGACATTATGCTAGTCGATATTGTTCAAGGTGACTCGATAAAAGATATATTATGCAGTATTGTTATATAGGTAGGCGAACCGGTATTTTTTACCAACATCCATAGAAAATTAGGTCAGATGGAATTTCTGTACCACCCACATATTGAAAACATATTAAATGAAGCTACGTAGTTAAAATTATTCCAAAATAAATGTCTCAGGTAAACATATTTTTCAAAGCTTTGCGATATTATTTCCCAAACAGGTATACAGAATTATACAGTATCTCTCAAAACGCCTCCATTCATTTATGTTTTAGTCAAGTTAGCAACGTGAAATTCAGAGCGATTCAATTGGTTTTTAAGCTTCATAAACCCGAGCGGGGTGCAGTTGGACCCCATACATCAATAATTTCTGGGACTATTTTCTAACATATTTATTTTAATTCAATTTCCTTCGAGGAATGTTGCTTAAATATATTTCTAATTAAGTATAGAAGAGTTTAAAGAAATTGCTATTTATTGTAACAAAATATAGTGAGTTTTGTACCTTGAGGTTCTGCTGCAACCCGCTCGGTATATAACATTCTACACTATAACAAAGCAAAGGGTACAGTGCATACAACAGATAAATTGGCGAAGGAAATCACGACTCAAAGAAAAAGTAATCGGTGGCCGATGGCAATATTTTTCCATCTACTGGACATTGGTGGCATCAACGCCTCTAAACTATGTTTGTTGAAAAGAACTGATACTGGAAAAAAAATCGTTTGGATAGAAGAATGGTTTTGTTGAAGTTGCACCAAGAATTAATAAGGAAAACTATAATTCTTAGGTACCATAATGACAAGCCTGTTCCCGTTATCGGCAGACAGCAGCAATGTTTCTTGAGTACGTATGTGCAGAACATTCAAAAAATATAACAGTTTATAACATGTGTTATAATTACATTATTGTTTAAAATGTCACAGATTCTTAAATATTATAGTTTTATTAATTATTTTTCTTTATATTATAACGACTTCATATGATTTTTTCCAAATGTGTTTATTTTTCAATGTTTACAGCATACCTATGTAAAGATATATATTTGTTTAATCAGAATGTGTTTATTTTTAATTAATCATAAATTTAAAAAAAAGCCAAAAAAATGTTGGGGTACGTTTGCACCCCACTCGGTACTTAATGTAAGTTTTTGACCACGGGCTTATAAAGGTTAATAGAATGAAGCTTCTTATGGGTACTTAATATCCCTGGGGTAAAAAATCACTACCTTTTAATATAGCGGACTAGCAGCTTGCCAAACTTGAGGGTGTTGTGTACAATGACTCGTTTATCGTTCAATTATTAATCATAAAAATGTGTGTCATATTAGTCTTCTTTTGGAGGAGTCTACCTGAATGTGCAGTTAGGCATGGGTCATCCAGTTTCAAAAAATGAGACTTATTTTAAATGTAATGGTATAAGAGAAGATCGATGTAACACACTATAGAGTTTTGATGATTGCTTATTGAGTTATAAGAGACTCATAGTAAAAACAAGTTTGACTTTTACATTTCGGAAAAATTTCACGAACGTGACCACGCTTCCTACGAAGTTTACTGAGTGGTCGACATACAGGATTAAACTTAGTTTTGAGTTTCAGATTTTGGTCCACAAAACGCCAAAGTATAAATGTTTACTTATACCCAAATTTTAATTACGTTTAACCAGCCATTATGGACTTAGAGTGTATTGAGTAGTCTCGTGTAAAACACAATGTACATTTCAGATAAGGTTCAGTATCTATCTCGTATTTACACAACTAACACCTATTAATCTTTGACTCCCTATGTTTACTTTATCTGGCACACCTGCTTTCAGCATAGACTAGCATTAGTCGGATACATATCGTACATATTCCTATTCAGAGGACTAATATTTGTTAATTTTGAACATCCCAATGTTTGCTTCGACTGCTCTAACACCTGCTCTATTTGGTTTGCCATCCCATGTACGGTGGTGCAAAATATTTACCGATGCGATACGAAGAGACAAAATAGACTTTTTGCCGCATCGATGTGTATTTCTTGTAGAATATCTCTCAAATAACGCAAAAATCATAATTAAAAGTTCTCTAAAAAACGCGATAACCCAACCGGAACTGTTATAGTAACACACCGATTAATTGTTATGCAATCTTCGACTAAAATGTTGCAACGCGGTTGCTTACGGATCTGAAATAGCATTTCGACATTTAAAGGGAATCATCTTATTTGCCCCGGGGAGCTAGACGTCCTTTTGGGAGCGACAATGCTTACCGCAGGAGATCCTGGTCTATGCTGGTTTTGCATGGTGCCATCTTAAAATTTGGAATTATCACTTCGCGTAGTCTCGGCATGTTACCGACCTTCCAGATGCAAATTCCTAAGTTAATTTTTGGGATCAATTTAAAATAACCGATTACCAGTTGACAATAGCAGGGCAGCCCATTAACTGGCGCACTTCACCCTCTTTGCTCTTCCGCCTTCCTCCCTTTCTTTCTTCTTCCTTTCTTTCTCCCTGACATCGGCTGGTATCTGGACAACCAGACCTGACAGACCTACTGACATACGATACTTTAACAAAGAGCAAAATGAATGAAGTGTCACTGGAAGACAGATAAATGAAATATTGACAAAGGTGTTATGTACTGAAGAAGGTCACCGATATGACCGAAGCGTATTAATAATATTAAAGAAGAATTTCAAATATATGTGGTTTCGTTGGCCAAGCAAACATGGGGGATTATCGATATGAAAACAACAGAATAATTTCCAAATGTTACATTAACAAATACCTATATTTTCGTTTGAGACCCAGTCGCAAATTTGACCAATGAAAAAGGATTTGCGGTGGAGACGTAAGTTCGACCAATCAAAAGGAAGGCTTTGTGCCCTGCTCGAACCAGTATCAAATCTGGTACAATATCTAGACTGATATGACCGCAATTATTGAGCGTTCTTTGAAATGAAAAACGGTGTCCAACAGAAACAATTTTCATAAAAATGATCAATAATATGTCCATTGAGTTGCCGTATAATATAGTTTTTTTATATGTTTCCCGCTCCAGTGTGTATACAATGTGTGATATTTATTATAATACATGGTGTAAACGTTATGGTAGTCATTATTGAAATGGGTAATAGGGAGGGGTCAAAACAAGTCAAAAAGCTCATATGACGCATGGTCCAAAAGTCAATAGATTTTTATCTAAATGGCTTTATATTTTACAACTTTAAGTGCCTTATAATCTAAAACGTTTTTAAATTGGGTAATTAACAAATAAATTACATTAAGTTATGCCAAAATTTGTAGTCAGTAAGTAAGCAAGTTTCATTAGATTAAATATTTAAAACACACATGACAACATTGCTTCGGTCTTTCATCACTCATATCGAACCGGCAATCGATCGCAAACGGTAACAATGGTTGGTTATCGGGCCTGTTGTTTTGATTTTGTTCGCGTACGTCGTCGTGTTTATTTACCGTGTTCTCGAATCAAGAGTTCGCCGACATGTTGTTAGTTTACAGTGAAGCTCGTCAGAATTCAAACCTTGCAGCTCAAATGTATCGCGACAGATTTCGCCAACGGGTACACCCAGACAGAAGGACATTTGTGCAAGTGTACTAAAGACTTCGAGATACATGAAGTGTTCAGCCCACTAATATTCGCACTCGTAAAATACACGTTACTGTAGACTCCATAGAATCCTACGGGAAAGTATGCTTTATCACTACCATATACAATGAGTGCAGGCCTTGTTACCAGAAGACTATCCTCGCAGACTAACATTCTGTCAGTTGTTTTTGTAGAAAAACATTGAAAATCCGGATTTTTTTAAAAACATTCTAGCGTCGGACGAATGTACTTTTACGCGAGACGGGATATTATATTTCCATAATATTCACACGTGGGCTCAAGAAAATCCTCATGCCATTCGTGAAGGTCATTTACAACAACGTTTTAAAATAAATATTTGGGCAGGTATTCTTGAAGATCAGGTAATTGGCCCTTTCGAGTTACACCCAAAGTTGTCAGGAGAAGGATACCTTAGCTTTCTAGCCAATAACCTACCAGAACTCTTGGAACAGACCTTAGACAACATGCCATTACAACGGAGACAGAAATTTTGATTTCTTCATGACGGGGCACCACCACACATTTTTAGAGGCGTCATTCAGTATTTGAATGAACGTTATCCAAATCGCTGGATCGGTCGAAATGCTCCTGATCCTCGAAAATGGCCAGCAAGATCTCCTGACCTCAATCCGATGGATATCTGGTATTGGGAAGAACTTAAAGGGATGGTTTATGGGGCTGGTCAAAATAACAACTGAAGCACAACTTCACGAAAAAAATTTTAATGCGGCTGAAATAATAAATGGACAACATCGAGGACCTAGAGTAAGAGGAAACTGGGTTCGTCGTAATGTTGTGTGGAAAGTGGAGGACGACATTTTGAACACCTTCTTTAAATACAAAAACAGTGCAGTGTGGGTTTTAAAAAGAAAAACAATGTATGTATCAAAACTGTGTTCCCTATTTATAAGTGGATTTTTTTAGTACGTTCAATAAACTTTCACACACCAGGTGAAGCGCTGAGACAGTTAATGGTAAGTCCTTTTTTTAAACTGTTTGCATTTTACGAGTACATTATCAAATAATGAAATATGTAATACCTAAGAGCCAAAAATAACAAACTTCATCTTTATTTGCACTGCGTTCCGTCGTAATTTGCGTCTGGCATTGCGGCGTTGTCAGATTTTACTTTACTTTAAGGTCGCTTTTCTCTAAAAAAATGCCGTTTCGTTATATGAAACTTTTTGCTTCTTTTAACCCCCTCTATCACCCATTTAAATAATGACTATCATAACGTTTCTAAATGTAACCCTGAATGCGGTGTCTCCTGCGCATGTGCAGGCACGTCGACATGAAACGTTGCGAGCGCCCTCTACTGAACGATACCTAAACTAGAAAGGCGCTCGAATTGGAACCCCTCCATTACATATAAACTGCCCTCCACTGAAGTCGGTCCGAGACGTTTTTAGGTCTGTTCGTGACATACAGGTATTTTGTTGATAACTAGCTATTAAGTGAATATAGAAAGTTCCTGTTTGTATCATGTTGAAGAATACACTCCCGTTTAACCAAGACATTTCCCAGAACTTTTTTTTTCGGAGAATTATGAGAACGATCATAACAGTCAAATGTTTGAAATTTCATTTTTGACAGTCCGTGACATCTAATTTCACGAATCTTCACATTGAGAAATCCAATTGAACTAATTCGTGATTCCTCAAAACTAGATGAAAAACATTTGCTAAAACCATCGCATATGAAGTTACGTACAGGAGTAACTGCCATTTTTGACCAGTATGACAGAAAATGTCTTGTGACTGTCAATACGTGACTACTTGCTTGATATAAAGGATGTTATACCAAAATATCAACCAATATGACCCGCATGAGTATCATGCAAAAAACCTATAAAACGTCAAAAAAAAACCTATAAGATGTCATCTTGCAAACTAGGTAGTTTTTAGGGCGCAAACAGTTACTCCATGTTTGCTCACTAGGATCGTTGTGAACGTCCATCTAAGGAGGAATCACTCAACTAAACTTACCGCGTTATTGGTTGCATATGTTTTGTGAGGCCAAATGGTCCTTGTCTGTAGTTTTTATCTCTGAGAAGAAAGTTGGTTGAATAGCAAGATCGCATCTGGATGATTATGTGTATTGGTCTGCATGTGTATAAAGTGATACTTGCTGTCTGAGAAAATCATTACTGAATCTGCTCACAATGAAGTATATCTATTCGCTGTGCCCGACGGGTTATTTATATCTTGTGCTTTCTGAAGAGAGGTGATGTTCAAAGTTATAAATTACGAAAAACTGAGGAGAATTACGGGAAATCATCAACGTGCCCGCGTTGTGTGTAATTACTGTAAGCACGTATATGGCTTGTAATTCGACGGTGTACAGTGAGTATAATTATTTCTTATCTCTCTCATTTTTGAAATTCAGAAAATTTGTATATTGTAATTTCCAGAATGGATAAGCAAAAGTGGATGCGCACATAGTTTCTAGCTTTAAATCTCAATTAAGTGTATTTGAGAGAAAAATTCAATGTAATTGTTATCAACACATACAACTTACAGCTTAGACCTCCAGTAATGCCATCTCAGAGACAGACGTTACATCTGAGCCAAAGATTGATAATAAGCCTCACGACGTTCAGGCAACACGTAGGCAACAACTAAGTGCTAAGTTAATATCTTGAAAACCTACATAATGTCAAAAAAACAGCATGTCAAAAAAAATCGGCATAATGTCACTTTTCAAGATACGTGATACCGTGCCGAAAATATTTCCCTCTAGAATTGTAACGATTTAATAGAACCGACAAATATATGAAAATTTATCTTAAAACCGACAATACAGTTGCTACTAAGTTTCTAACAAATGGTAAAGGAAATAATAAAATCATGTAACTGTCTGCTGTAAGCTCATATTTTCGCTCAACTTGGAGAAACAGAGCAATTATTCGTGCCGAGATTTTTCTTGACACTGGGACAGAGAACCAAAAAAAGAAAAAAATGGTTACATTAAGCATGTTTGCTATATGAAACAATCTTGGACACATATTTTGTACCGTATTGTATACAAGAGCTGTCCTTAGAGAACAATTGGTAGCTTTTTCAGGGTAACGCTATTCTAATTCGGTAATTTGTAACGTGTTATCGGGAATTTGGTCGAGATCGCATATCTTTTTAGGCAATTCAAGACGACGGCACAAGTATATCTGATTGTAGCCAGAATATATTGCTGGCCAGGCCAGACGTGCTGGCGCTGGGTAACAATAATTTCTTATTTTCGCAGTTTTATATTGGGAGTTTATGTAAAGCTTTGTGGTGTTTTTTTATAGAATGATTTGTCAGTTTTGAATTTAGAAAAATTGTAAAATATAGCTTGGCTAAGTTCTTTCTCTTCTCTGTCTCCTGATAGGTGTCAAATTGACTACTACCAAAACAAGCGAAACAAATCTGCGGAAAATATTTTGAGGGAATGCTCAAGGGACCTTGAAGCTCCAACGCAACGTAAGCTCTTCAACCACCATACAGATAAGACATATTTATTGGTCCTGACTTGAAGCAACGTGAATTAAAAAGAACGCAATGTAATGAACAGGGTGTTTATTTGAAAACTTCCCACCACGGATTTATCGAAAAGCACTGATGAAAAAAAACGCTGATACACGTCAAGGGGGATAACTTTTTAACCAAAAACTACTGCACCCCCTTTCAGCTTCGCCCCCCAGGGTAATCCCGTTGAACATTTTAAATGACAAGGAGTATCAGGTAATAGCTTGTTTAAAAGGTATTTCGAAGTCCTTTATGTTGATGTTTGAGTTTTTAAAAATCAGTCGTTTCATTTTCGAGAAAATTACAAAACTCTTTATTAATCTTAATTTGTTTAGATAGAACACAAAAACTCACGAAAATATCACTTTTTATTTCAATAAGCATGTGCCAAATCTACAATTTATAATTTAAAACGGAAACTAGCAACATAAACAGCAATTCGGAAGATTAGACAACCAAATAGCAACCTAAATTTATATCCTAAGCGAACTGTATTTCTTGTTATACCTATTTAGCTATTTGTTGCTAAGGAAAACAAAGAACTAAATTTGCTGTCAGTTACCTTTGTGACAATCTTGGGATAGTGACAATTAATTTGATGATTCAGATTTTACTTCCAAAATGGTTTACACACTAGCCGAAAAAGTGGAAATGATTATAATTTATGGTGCCCAAAATCAATGTGCGCAGCAAACTGCCATCATGTTTAAACCCAGACGTCCGGGGAAGCTAGGTATGTTTTCGAACTTGCTACTAAATTTACTCAAACTGGATCTGTTGCAAATAAAAAACGTGATCATCTGAGAGTTTTGGATGAAGCCGCTCAAAGTTTTGGATCATTTTGGAATAAATTCTAATAGTTCATTACGCAAAATGATTTCGATAGGCGAATTGAGTTTTGTGCACAAATGACTGCAGTGATTAATGATAATACCATTCATGTAAAGAATATCTGCTTCAGTGATGAATGCAGATCTCATCTAAATGGATTTGTTAATAATCATAACTGCAGCGTGTTGGGGCAATAAAAATTCTCATGCTTTTGTAGAAGGGCATACTCAGTATGCCCAAAAAATTAATGTAAGGGCTGGCATTTTAGCAAACAAAGTGATTGGGACATCGTTTATTAATGAAAATTTATATAGAGACGTTTCTTAGGATATATTGTGAAGTACCGTCAATCCGCTCATCACTGAAACCATTGAAAACCAGATCGAAGAGGATGGAAACCCCATACTTTCGAAACGGCGCTCCTCTTCACTATGTTCTTCCGGTTCGGGAATGGCTGGACGACAAGTTTCCAGATAAATGGATAGGGCAAAGAGGGCCTTGCTAGATCTCCTGATTTGAGGCAATTACACTTTGTTCTATGGGCCATTATTGTGTTTACTCCCCAGCCTGACAGTTTGGATGAACTTCCGATCTCCTGATTTGAGACAATTACACTTTTTTCTATGAGGCCATTTGAAATCTATTTTGTTTACTCCCCAGCCTGAAAGTTTGGATGAACTTCTGTCAACGCATCATCGAAAGCTGCCATGATATCCCACAACATGTTTGTGAAAATGAAAATTTGAACAGCGTCTATATCATCGTTTGACCAATAACATGTGATTTGTTTTCTATTTGAACAAATTAAGATAAATCAAGATTTTTCTTATTTTCTTGAAAACGAATTGACCGATTTTGAAAAATCTAACGGCAGTATAAAGGACTTCGAAGGACCTTTCAAAAGGGTCATTACTCGATACCGCTTGTCATTTAAGATTTCTAAGGGGCAGAGGGTGGGAAGGGGGTGAAGTAGTTTTTGGTTAAAATGTTGCGCCCCTTGACAAAACTTTTGACGTGTCTCGGCGTTTCTTCTTTTAATCAGTGGCTTTCGATAAATCCGTTGTGGGAAGTTTTCAAATGAACACCCTGTATATAAATATGTATGTCTCTAGTTAGGCAAGAATAATTTGAGGCCAGACTTTTGCCGTAGACTTATCGTTTGGCTTAGCTTTGTCTTAGCTGGCCCTTGCCCTTGGATTGCCTTTTGGATTATTCTTAGCTTTGGACCTTAGGCTTCCCACTAAACTTTGACTTGGACCTTACTTAGATCTACCGAACATCAAGCTCTGACCAACGCCCGACACGACGGCTTTCATCGATCTCACATCCATGTCGCAAAGATAAGTCACGAGTCTTCCTTTGTGGTATTGTATAATTTATTCACCAAAATTCATCTTTCTAATATATATAGTTGTTAGTTCTTTGCTTAAAATGCAATGGAAATGCCTTTGCGTAATAAAATTTGTAAAATTTATGTGTTAAATTTTGCCTCCAACTGAGCTACCGGAAGTTAGTTATAGCCTCCTTTCTGTAAGAACGCAGAATATCTGGTACAAACTGCTTATTCAGGTACACCTACAGAAAATAGGGTTGAATGTATTACGCCCCCCTAGAATGCATGGAGAGGCAGAATAAATTGCAGAGCACATTAAATTGGATAATTCTGCTCTGCGTGATGACATATCCTCCTTGACAAATGAATCGGAAGAACAGACGGCGTAGTTTGAAGGATTGCGAAGCTCACTGAAGATCCTAACGTTCTTAACCGAAACAAAATAAATGATATCAAACATCCAAAGCTTTACATTCCATGAATTTGGCCTCAAATAACTTCCATAGCTTTCCTTAAAGTATGCGTCAGGTGGCTGTGAATTTTCACCTTAATGTTGCAGTATTTACAAGCTTTTAAGCAGAACACCGGCATATTATCTGAGTTACGCACTCAAATATGCAGATATTTATGTAAAGTATTCAGAATACAAACTAAATTGCGCTGAAATTTATATACATTTCCTATTTAAGATTATATCTAAATCTCCATGAACTTGTTATTTTACTCTGACGGAGATTAATGTAATATTCATGTTCCTCGTAAAAAATATTGAAAAATACGAAAACCTAACATTACATCACTCTTCAGTGGTTAAAGATGTGTGTGACTACAATTTTCAATTCAATTATGGTGGACATAGTACAGGTTGCAGTCACTGAAGGATGTAAGGATTCTGTTCAACAAAAAGATGCTAAATGAATCACAATTTACTTATCAATACGAGAACCCAAAAAGCTAGCAACACTTAGCAATAGTAATTTCTTTATAGAGGGAAAATCGAAGTACATAGTCATTATAGTGCATAGGGATAGATGGGGTACCTATCTGCTCGAATGGTTTTCGTTCACATGGTATCTCAGACCCGTTTTGACGTTAAGTATTTTGTGCAAATTGTTCTTACTTAAATAGCACACTTGCGCCAGACAAAAGGTTGGGCTTGTGTAAAATCTCCAAATGCCGCTCCAGCTTGACTCATGTTACAGGCATGCGCAGTAATCTTCAATTGCTCCTTTTACTGCCAACTACTGGCGAGGAAGTACCTATTGTAATTGAGAAAAAATTCAATATTGACATGCTATGTTTTGTGCATGTTAATCACGAAAAACTATTTCACTCATTTCCGTCGGTCTGTCCGCTTATTGGCCCGTCTATAACTTGGAAAATACTGCTCGGAGTTTTTACACAAGGTTGCTACTATGCCAAGGACGAAAAAGCTTTGTAGTCTTAGGAAAAATAAAATCGCTCAAACTTCATTTTTTGACGTTTCAGAGGATCCTCATCATCTTTAAAAAAAAATTTGTGATAAGAAATTGGGGACTGAGAGTGGGGGTTGTAGAGGGGTGGGTGATATACCTCTATTTTAATTTTTGATGCTAGTATATTTATGCACTCCCAACGATGGTAATTCTACGCACATATTAGACATATTTTGCACATCATAGATTTCTTCTTATATTTTGATCTCTGGGGTCACCGGCAGGCGTGCCACCCTCGATAAAAGCCCAACCATTACTGCCGCATCTGAGCGTCATGTGGTCCGGTATGTGGCAGGGGCGACGTTGGCAGATGGATGGTACTACCGATAGGGCAGTAAAAATGTCTAAGGACTAATTCTCTGGGTTTGTTTGACTTACTAGATCCCTTTAGTTTCTCTGTTATACATGTTCGTAACCCACTTCTTTCTCAGACTTGCGCTGAACACAGTTCTTTATAAACTGATGGCGACACTGCATGCCCAACTAGCAAAGTAGTGCTATAAGCTTTTGGTAAAAGAACCATTCAGCCATAAAAGCTCTCTATTGTTGTTGCCTGAACACCAAAATGCTGGCTTAATGTTGTGTGGAATGCAAATTTGCTTTCTGCAACATATTTGCTCTAAAATGAGATGTTTAAAATATTCTTCAGCATAGTTATACAACACCTTATAGGACAAATTTTTAACTGTTGCATAAACGTTTATACAACTATTTTATACGGCATATTTGCACGTTAGTCAAAATGGTTGTGTTGTGGCATCCATGGTAACGTTTATAAAACAAACCCGAGCCTTGTTGTTTTGCTGTGCATATTACTACTTTAGCCAACAAGTTGCTCCCAATGGAAGCACTTATACAACTGTTGTTTAGTAGCTGTTAAAGGCTGTACATATGCTAAATATGTTGGTATACAACTTCACCATAACCTAACTTTCTGCTGTCATATTTTTGTTAAAATGCAATGATTTAAGACAAACAACGCATGCATATTGGTTCAAAAGGTTTTGTCAACTGTTCAAACAGAAAATATAGATCTGGTACAAATTCTGGGTAAATCATTGGACCCTGTTTAATATTAAATAATTATGTTTCAGTTCGAAATTACAGATATAAAGTGATAAACATTAGTTTAATTGTGTGTAAATATAGGATTTGTGGAAGATTTGACGCAGATAAGTTCAGTTTTCCATCTTAAAAATCTAGACATACTTTTGATCATTATCAAAATATGAATCAAATACGAAGCCCGTAGAAATTGCGTAACTACTTTGCACGATAATCACAATAAAATTTGCTGCGCAAGTAGTTCAATAGCCCTATATCACTGTGTAGAAGTTTATCATATACCTGTGTATGAATATTCACAATGGCCGATATGTAAGTAAACAAAATGACTGTAATGTGTTATATATTCTTCACTTCATCTATGCAATACATAAGAATTAGTTTGGTTGCATTAAAATAGAATCACGTAACAGAATAGTTGTATAGTTGACAAAAACTGAATCTTGCACTGACGCAAATGTCCTATAGCGGCTGCAAGGGGCTTACACTTTTGTTGTATAAATGTTACCTGCAGCCCTTATACAACCTCTTAAATGACTGAAGTGTCCTATTAGGTGTGCCCATTCCGCTTGTATAGCTGTTCTAAGAGGGTTTTGCCAATATTTTTACAGTATACAATGCTGTGTAAGGAATACTGTATAATCATTTTTGCAACTCTAAGAGGAGTGATAATTGTTAGTTGGGTGGGAAGTGCAGTCAACCAACTTCATTCCATTTTTTGAATAACGATAATAACGCACAAAGACAACCATGAGATAAACGAAGTGCGGAATCCAGCAAGATAAAATCTGGTTCTTCCCCTCTAGGACGAACCAGCCTTCTGTTTCTCGTCATAAGCGTTTCAAACTGCATACGTCAAGAACTGGCCGATACATACACTCCTTTGTCCCTATGATGTCGAGATATGTAGAATAATCTGCTAAAAGTGGTGCTCTCCAGCTCAAAAATTAGATCAATAATAATCGAAACTGAAAAAAAAATGTCCCAAGAAAATTTTTAAATGTTGTTCAAGAATAGCATTTGAGGAAGGAAAAACAAATAGCACACTTATTCAAAAAGGTTAATTAGTAGGTGTTTAATAATTTTGAAATAATTACCAAAGGATATTTTTTCTTGTTATTCTCCTGTCCACTGACTATACAAAGGTCTGGTCAGGGGTAGAGAGGAATTAAACATGCTTCAAACAAAAATGGTAATTTTAGCGATGAGTGACTGTGAAAGCTCATATCTACCTTTAGATATATATACAAAACTCATTCTATTAAATGTGAAACAGTGGTAATAGACATTTCGAAATGTGTTCACGCTTGATAAAGTACCACCCGGAAATTGCTTTTTGTAATCAGTAGCAAACATTGCATATGATGTGTATTCCCAGCTGAACGTCAGAGATATAGAGAATAAGTCAAATGAGATGGATAAAAAAGTTTCATAAAATGGAATATTCATTCCACTTGTTTCGCATGAATGATATGTTCTGTTTGAAATTTATGTTTGAGTTTCAGAAAATGAATCAGATTGATATGATAGTGTGAGATTCCAGGACAGATAACTATTTTACACTACTACTACTACAGCACTTTCAAGGACAGAACCTGTAAATATTTCAGTATCAGGACTGATGTAAAATAGATATTTATAATATCTCCTCCTTTGCAAATGTTTTTCTTACCGCTTGTCATAATTCAATGGTAAAAGAGAGTCTATTTTCTTCCCAAACGGTTTTGAATGTATCCTCTTCTACTGCAGATTACACATAAGGAGGTACTCCAAATTCTATTTCCATTTAGAACCTTATCTGCACAGCCCAGTTCACTTTGAATTTGCTGCGGCGAAGTAACCATATTCGCTATCTGTATCTCTAAGCTAGACGAAATGGCGAATAACTCTATTAAGACGATTCATCTACATAGGCAAACGCATTACTTTGTCCCAAGTCGCGGCGAAATTACGGTATAATACTCGCGCCCGGGTAAATACGCGCATAACATGAGGCATTAAAATTTACCATATACCCTGTAGTACCCATGGTCCAGTCGTCAGAGACTAAATAACGATCTAGAAAATACAACAGTTACCACCAGCAGCGTATATAGAGTATATAAGTTCACATACAAGTCCGATTTTGTGTAAAAGTGAAAATACAATCTGATTTTTTTTTTCACTAAACTTAAAGCAAAATTTCAACAGAACAACAATTATTGAATTTCGTATAAAGAATTCCATGTTAAGACTGTCATAAATTCATCAAAAATGTAATAAACGTCCTACAGAAATCGAGATAATAAAATAATACAGTTTAATAGTTCACTTACTTATAAAAGCTGTTCAAAATTGTTTCCATTGACTTCAATGCAAGCTTGGGCGCATCTAATCCAATGTTGGCGCACTAATACAAATACATCTCCTTCCTTCTGTGCCTGAAGGCTCAAATTATCGGAAGCCACTGTGATTCGGTCACCCAATTCTTCAGTATTCTGAACTGAAGCACGGTATGCCTCGTTCATCAAGAATCCTCATGAAAAGAACTCCAGAGGATTTAGATTGGGAGAGCGTGGAGGCCATGCAATTGGTCCACCCCTTCCGATCCAGCGTATCCGGTATACCTGATTCAAAGAATCACAAACTTCTAAACGAAAATGGGGAGGTGCTCCATCGTACAGACACGACATCCGTGCTCGGACCGCCAATTGCAGATCTTCAAGAAGGACCGGACCATCCATTCGATCTTGCCAATATGAACGATCCAATTAGACGTTCATTGACAATACCTGCCCACACGTGTAAATAAAAACGATGTTGCAACAACTACTCACAGAATCTTACTCTTAGGGGGTAGTCTATATGTAGCAACGCCTGCATATGACACTTCTGGGACCGGTTGGGCTATCTGCCTTGTGCTTATTCCCGGATTCACAATATCCAAAATTTCGTCTTCGGCATTTAAAACGCGCTGTGGGCGAACCCCCGACCCCATCAATTCCACGCCTGGGGCGCAAATCTCCCCTAGCATGTGCACGTAAAACAATTGAACTAAATGTTTCGTGATGTGGTATGTGCCTATTCGGAAATCGGTGTGCATACAAACGAGAAGCCACTCGCGAATTTTGCCCTGCTTCTCCGTACGTAATGTCTACTAACTCCCCATTAGTGTACACATGTGCCATCTTTATTAATAAATAACTAAAAACATAAACTCGCAATATACTTTTATTTAACTTCACAAAAACCGCCGTTCTTCATTCAGGTCACCCACGATACAGATTAAACCTTATTTACACGTTCTTGTCAGTATGAAAAAACAAAAAATTCCTGGTATTTTATTTTCGTCAGTTGTTTGGTACAACATTTGCTACAATAAATTATTAATGCGTGTTTAATATCACGACGATGAACGCAAAATACATGTAATTATGTTTCAATTTATTATTGAAACTCAGGTTCATAACTTAATTTCTGTAGAACTTTTATTACAATATTTTGTTTGAGAAATCAACTTCTTTCGCAACAGTATATTTGTCGGATAAGTTGTAAAACACCCTGTATAAAGTGTCAACAGAAAAGTACTTAAAGACTTGACTATGAGAACACAAAAGATATTGTAAGAATTTCTATCTAAAAGAGGGAGACACTCAAGTAACACATGTTTTCAGAATGTGTTTGATTTTGATTCGTGTAAGGTCCTATGTGTGAAAAATAATTATAAATAAATATTTTCCATGTAATGTTGGAAACTGAAAAGCACAAAAATGTAGTTAATAAAAGAACAGACATAACAGATTTAAGTCTTATGTACTATAAAATCATTAATTTCATGAAAAACAAAGTAACAACAACCGCATAATATTTGATCAGCAACGACAAGGTAAAACATCAAGTATAACAGAAAATAGCTCAAACTTTTGCTATTTATAAACACCTTGTTCTCTTACATCAATCTGCGTCTAGCTATATTCCGTAACAGTCTTTCATTGCCTAATTGATAAGTTGCAATCTGAATGATAATTCCTAAGTTGGATTACTTCTTGACCACCACAATTTCTAAGTAAAAGGGTGAGTTATAAATTCTTTTTTTCTGATAGTGAAGCACAGAAGAATCTTTTCATTGGTGTTGAAGATCTATCTAAATTACAAACCATTTTTTCTTTGTTTAATTTTTTATCTCTGTTGTACATTGTATATGTTAGCAATTGCTATGTTGTCAATGAAATTCGGGGATTTGTTTAATACTTAATTTTATATTGTGTCTTAACTAAAATAAGTATCTTTCACATCGATTTTATTATTTAAACTGTTGCTTAATAAAGTAAGCCTTTTAAATTTTTTGTAGAACACTCAAAAAGGAATACATTTTCCGAAACGTTGGCAACTTTGTAAAAGGAAACTGTGTGTCTTTAGACCCCAAATCCAACTAATCACAAGAACTTCATATGTATAAGGGTAATTCGAAGAATAATCTTCAGCACTAAATTTTATATCAATCTTTTCCTTTTGGAAAGCAAGGGGATCAGAGGTGGAGCATATGGATCTGCCATTGTATATGCCATGGCATTTGATTTTATAAGACTCAAATATTTTCATTCTAGTTATTTACCTTAACCGAAGCGTAAATAAACAATCATGATGCTTAATCTTAATTTCAAAAACACGTTGAAACATCTAGGGGATTGGTGTGAAACTGACAAGCCCAAATAAGTGCAACTAGCTAACGTTTTCATTCCGGTAGCTTCAAAAGCCATTTTCCAATACTTTCACAATTATTGAAACACTAAAGAAGAATATCAAATGATTCGAAACATAAGGTTTAGTTGTCGAACTAATGCATCACATGCCAATGTCAGCAGGTTACAATTTTGAATGACATTCATTATCTTCCTAGGTGTTTTCTGTTATCATTATCTACCTTGGCAAAGGATGTTGTGACCGTCCTTAGGCGGTAGACAATCTCGAACTGTCGAGCGTGGAGGTACCACCCGGCGGATCTCGCAGGCGGCGCTCTGTAGCCCCGTATATCCCCACGGTACCCCAAGAGTGTTTATGCTTAAGGCTTTCATGGTGGTTGGAGTATAAAAAGAACCTATGGCATTAACAGCTATTTCTCAGTAGGGTATTGCGGTTAGTTATGTCGATTTCTCTAGTTATTAGTGAAAAAGCTTCTTCTGTTCCACCCTTTGCACATCTCATTTGTAGAGAGTCAGAAGTTTCACGTGGGGCTAAGTCTAATTTTCGTGGATATCAGAAAGGCGTAATGGTGCGAGATTTCAGACTGTTGTGAATTTTTCTGGGCCTTGAACTGTCGAAGACTGTACTATTAGCTCCATTCTATGATCAACACTGGCATTCTACAGATCCTCTTCTTCCTCTTGCGCCTGTTCGAACATAAGGCTGTAGAATTTGCATATTAACAGGCAATGAAAAGCCTGGGAGGCATCAGTGGAAACACTGGCGTACCAACATAACAACAGGAAGTAAATTCTGAAACCCATCCCGTAATATTTTTGGAAATTGGAACAGCTGCAAGGGTTTAAAAAACCTCTGAAAATACAGGAATTTGGGCGATGGTGCTGATTTGACTGTCCTTCTTGTAGTTTGTTAGTTTTTTCTGTTAAGAGTATCAATTTGGTGTACAAGTGTATAATGAAGGGAAACTGAATTTGTCTGACCGCTAGAGTTCAGAGTGTACGAGATAGAAGCGGGAGAAGTGTGTATCAACATATATTAGAAAGAGATAGAAACCGGCTGAAGTGCGAAAGTTATTTGCCTAGCGACGGTGACGCAGAAGCTCGTGCAATCTACCGCTTTGCCAATATTTTATACTAGAAAATGTTCGCACAGGCTTCTACAATAGTTCAAGTTACCGTCAACCCCAAGAAGGAGGTCTGTTCGAACATTTAATTTAATATTGTGGTTTGATTTTGATTAGAATTATCTATTTCAATTTTGATGCGACTTAGTATTTTAATGTATTTTAGAATTGTCTTTGATTCCCACCGATGGTGATAAAATTAACACATCTTGAGTTATATCATTACGCAACACAAATTATCACTGCCTGCGGGTACACAGGTGAAAACCATTTCCAAGCAGGAAGACACTCCCCAAAATCGGTCAACTATGATAATGGAGGTGGAAACCTTCCTTGGAATGTACGAGGTGCGGTGTTGCTAATCGAACCAGAGATACAATGTTGCAGAATTTGTGGCGAGCCTGACCTTTAATTTCGACCTAAAATGGGGCACCGTTAGGACCGATCCGCAATCGATCCTAAACAGATTCGGTACAATTCGCAATTCAAAAATGTGTACGCTCAAAATAAAGCCATTATTTGGGCGTAGAGAATACGCATATTTTCAACATGCATAGGCAACGCGGTGATGAGCTTTGCTAACCAGCCGACTTCTATCTCTTTCTAACAAAATTATGTATCTATACACACTTCTCTCTCGTACACATTGAACTCAAGCCGGCAGACAAATTTGGTTCTCAGTGTATATCATTACTGTGTAATGTCGCACAATTGCTAAAGGTGCAGTCAACTGCAGCCAAAATTTACATATTTCTTAACTGGATGTCTGATATACATGCTACCATTCGAAATAAAGGGGAATCCAGTGTACGTTTTTTTTTTAATTCTTTGTGAATTCACTAAGTCACTAATTCACAATGAATTACGGAAAAAGTATCAATTACATATTATTGTTGTATCGTGTCATATGTCGATTTGGAAGCAATACAATGTCATATCGCAATTGTACATACATTCCAGTACCCAATGTATTTCGCCACACCTCGATACAGCTAGTTGTGTCCAAACGAGATTCTATTCAATTGTACACTTTTTGGTCACGAGCTCCTTGTTATTTTGACATGTGATACGGCAGCCATTCACTTCACTATAATTCCGTATGCAGAGACACCTAAGTGGAACTAATGCGATCGAAAGATGAATTGAGCATCCCTGTAACTGTGAAAAACATTTTTTGGGACTTTTGGCCAGGTTTTTCGGTTTTTCAACCACTGTGGCAACAGTGCGGCATTTGCACAGGGCTTTTCTGATTCTTGTGAATGCTTTGTAAGTACTTAGTCCGTCTACTCCGTTAAAAAAATTCGCATTCAACTTTTTGTCCAGAATATGCTCCGGCATGGCGTGTACTTGCTAGTGCCGGTGGTGGTATAACGGGCACGATTTCAAAATTAAAATTCATAAATATCGGAAAGACATTCGTCAATGGCAGGCGCAGATGGTGCAATGCAGGCTTTCCTCGCACACCAGCACAGCTGCCAACGTGTTCCTCCTATATCTCCCGCTCTACATCCCGCTTCTGATGCTATCCCGGAGAGAAAAATTATTTTTACCCCTTCCACACAATGAATTATTTATTTAGTCGGACATGCTGTATATGATGCTTTCTTGATACTCCTCATGAGCTGCTATGAATTTATAGTGTTACTCAGTTCAATGTGATGCATGTATTTTTAATAATGTCTGTAGCTCGTGGAAATAAAGATAAACAGTCGTTTCTCAAATTTTATTTGGATGATCCCTATAAACGGGTACATTACAGAACTGTGATTAGAAACTGATATTGAATTAGAGTCAAAACAAAAATTAAACGTTCTACAGCAATCTAATGGAAAACAGTTTCCTCTATTTTTTTTAGGTAATGGTAGACTTTTGGGTTACCGATCCCTCAATAGGCTGCTCCTTATAGTATTTGCCTTTAGAAAAACGAAATATATGGATTTCAATTTTTTAAAGCGCAAGATGGATATGTAGGTCCAATTGCTGCTTTCCGCAGAATTGAAAAACATAATCGAGGACGGATTCGTAAAAGCCGAAAGCTCAAATTCTTGCTCTACTGAGTTGAAGAACATCAAGACTCAACTATGTATGTACTCAGTTTTTATGGACAATGGCAAAAAGTCTATGATGACACAAAAATTACAAATCAATCAAGAACAATCATAGATTTTATAATAACGAACGAACAAAATTTAACTGCAAAAGTTAGGCATATTCCTAGGATCAGTGATCATTCATGGATATCTTTGGAAGTTGAAAGTAAATTTGATGCTAACAAAGTGGAAGAAATTACCAATATTAACTATGTAAAATTACAAGAAGCTCTTTTAGTCCCGTCCCAGGAGACATTTTTCTCTTGGCTATGGATGTTGTGATTGTCCGTAGGTGGTAGACGGTCTCTGACTGTCGAACGCGGAGGTACCACCCGGCGGATCTAGTAGGTGGAGCCAGAATGTGTGCATGTTGCATGCACACGTGTTCCCTCGCCAGAGTCCGTGTGGCGTCCCCCTTTCTCCTGTATCCCCCATAGCCCCACGGTAGCCAATGGGTGTTTAGGCCTTAGGCCTTCATGGTAGTTGGAGTATAGAAAAAAATGAATCTGATATAGTGATAGACATAAAAAGAAATAGGTAATAAAATAACTTACATAATCTTTCTTTTCAGAAGTCATATAAAACTAAGCTAATGCGTCATAATCTCTGAATAATTTCATTTAATATTGTATTTCTTCTTACACATCTGCAAGGGAATCGTACGGTGATGGTTACGTCCAACTTAAACGAGAAGATAAAATCTGCACAGTAAAATGTAAAATATGTCCCGAACATAAGGTATGCTGCAAGCGTATATTTATGTTCATGGGCACTCTAAGTCAGCTTCCCTTGGGTCTTTCGCGACGTGTATTTACATTCTCGAATTATATAATATCCATAATTACTATGTTTCTCGTGTGAACTAGTAGAAGTTATGTTTTTTATGTTTAAAAGGTTGAGAGGTTATGCTGCTGTCAATTGCTGTTTACAAATGGTACAACGTCAAAAAAAACACTAATATGGACGAAACATGGCGGACAGCGTTTTCGCCAGTCTATGAAAAATATATTTTTAAATTAAAGTTTTACGGTCTTTTAGATCTGCAAAAAATATAGTCTTAATTTTTTTGGTTTAATAGAACAAATATTAACTATTTAAGACTTAATTAAAAAAGTGTCATCTAGCTTATTGTAAAGAAGTACTATACCGGCGATAACAAAACTGACAAATTAAATTCGCAAAAGATTAAAACATCGCCTCATAATGATAATCCATGGGCTTTCTTCAAAAAAAATATGTTTCGAATCGACTTTTACCATTTTCGGACACGATATAAAGTAGATTAAATGGGGAGAAACTTGAGCATTAAGGTAAGTAAGAAAATGGCACTCACAAAGTTTCGCAATTCCGGGTATTACCGGAGATAGAAGAAAGAAACCGAAATTTCTCAAAATCGTTTTTATTTGAGATGAGATTTCAATATAAAAGTACATTAAAGTTCCTTCCAAAAGGTGGTATCGTTAAAACTTCAACATCAGCCAAGAATTCCTTCAGTTTTTATGAACAAAGCATTATGTAATCATCCCTATTTTTTATTTTAACGATGTGATATGATAAACTACTTGGATTGGTATTATAAAATATCAAATATCTAAACAAGTAGTCTTCCAAAAGTTGGTCTTACCTCACTGAATGAAGAGAAAACTTGCTAAAGCTTTTTCAAGTTATTTAGGGGTAGTATTGAAAACAGTATTATTTTATATAACCGATAAAATAATTTCGAAGTAACGGAAAGTATAGACCATGTTACAGCTTCTTAAACACATTTCATATCCCTCATATCTAAACCGATGCACCCATCTCGCATTCAAATACCATTAATCTACAGCTGAGGTGTCAGATATAGCACCTCCATCCTGCTAAAATCATGCTTGTTGTAGTCAATAAATTGTCAAATTATGTGGATGTCCTTTAAACACTCTACTCGGAAATTGAAACATTGGTGTTTTAGTTAGAAAAACATGTCGTAAACTGTGATTTTCAAAATCAAAATGTATATCGTATTATAAATTTTTGGAATCGGAATTAAAACTCTAACTGTGCAAAAATCTGATATGGCGTATATAAGAAAATATAAATATAATACAAGAGACGAAACGTCATATTGAAATTCTAATCATGCCATCTTGTAGAATAAAGATATTGGCAATGTTAATGTACTATTTATTTTGAAATCACATGTCATATAAAGTCAGGATTAAACTAAAATGATTTTGGTTTCTTCTGCTTATCTTCGGAGACATGAAAAATTGCGAAATTTTCTGTATGCCATTTTCTTAGTTACCTAAGTGTACAACTTGTCTCCCATTCGACCGACTTTGTGTCTATTACCGTTTCAGATTTCAAAATGGTGAGAATTAAATTTGGAATACCCGGTGTACGTACCTTCACACAGAATAAGGGTCTGTTTCTAGTGACGTCAAATAATCCAAGATTGGTTTATTCTTAAGTTAAAAGCTCTCCCCAAAAAGGACCGGCAACTCTTTTGATCTTAAATTAGGTTTCCCTAGAAATTCAGATGCCAGAGATGATATACTTATACCCTCGATTGACCGACGACGCAAGGAACGAAACCCAATTTGAGAACAATTTCTGACAGCTTCTTCTTCTGAATCTTTCATTCGGCAATTTGTGTCCTTATATTCATGAGTTGGATATCCTTTTCTTGGGGTATAAGCCATAGTCGTGCTAACGTTATCTTCTAGAGTAAGTTCAGGGTGTGCAAAATTGACTAATAGCAATGTGATCTCAGAAACACCATGATGGAATGATTCTAATTTCAGAACAATACGTGTGCAAAAGGTAATGATTCACGTTTAAATAAATCTCGTTTGACCAAGGAATAGACCGCTCACAAAATTAAGAGTTTTAGTTACTTGTGGCTAGGCATTGGATCTTTAAATGACCATTTTCTCCGAGAAATATTCTTTTATTATATTAACGATGTAACTTCTTATCCTAGTGTATTTTAATTACTTTTAATTCCTTCGGATTTTTTGGTTAGAGAAAAGGTGTTAAGTCACGTCATTTATTATATTGCCAACCTTTTGGCGTTTATTTTACCTTCATCAAGGTTACACAAAATGTGAAAAAATATACTTAAAAATTCAAATTCATAAGCTTAGCAATGAAGTGAAGAAATTCAAGGAAAACGATTCACTAAGAAAATAAATGGATATAAAAACCATAGAAAAACAAACGAAAACGATGACAATAAACGTGTATTCATATTAAAAAGTCATTATATAACAACAAATATATGAAACTATAGAAGCCAAAACATCCTTACCTATTGAATGAGATACACAAGTACGTCCCAAGGGAAAGCAAATATCCCTTAGGTAAACTATGAAAATAATGGTGTGAGCTCTGCAAAGAGGAAGATATCTGTAGAAACGCCACAAGGTTCTGTCCTAGGACCCATACTATTTCTCAACTATATTAACCACCTCCAAATAATGGCATAATACCCAAATATACCCTCTTTGCAGATGGCACGTCAATATCTCTTGCAGCCAGCTCTCTGATGGAAGTTCACCAGCAAACAAACGCTGAATTGGAAAAAGCCAAAATTTGGTTTTACTCCAAGTTCTTGCTAAATGATGAAAATACTAAGCCAGTTAGGTTCTCTACGAGAGAAGCAAACTGAACCAGAATAAAAACATGTATCAAGACGCTGGTTAATCATTACAAACAAATATATTTAGCAAATGCTCTCTAAAATTGACCGTTTTCAATTTATGAGTGATTTGAAGTCTGGAAAACCAAAAATGGCCATAAACAATTGTTGAAAATTTGGTTTAAAATCAATATTGACTGGGATGGTTTACCTAAGCAAGAGATAATTTACCTAAGTAGCGGCTTAAGATGAACTACGTTACTCTATTTCATTTTGGTACTTATGTACATATATGCTTTGCGCACTGACAGGTATCGCTCTAAAAACATTACGTCTTGCCTGTAACGGGTTTATACAGGGTGTTCCATAATTATTGCGACAAAATGTAGGGGTTGTAGAGGGCATCAAAATGAACAATTTTGCCTTATAAACCCCTGTTCGGAAATATGCCGTTTGGGCTGCAGCAAAAAAAAAAGATCAGTTTCTTGAAACAGCTTACCTACAGTAATTGCTCAAAGTGTCCTCCACCTTGCTCAATACACAGCTGTGCACGATTGTTCAATGATCGGCGAACTCTGTGGCATACCCCCGGTATGTCCTGAACATGTGCGGACGCGGCCATCACTCTTCCCAGTAGCTCTTGTTGGTTGGGAACAGGAGTTTCGTACACTAAAGCTTTCAGATGGCCCCAGAGAAAATAATCCAGTGGGGTCAGGTCGGGTGACCGCGCAGGCCAAGGTACAGGGCCATCTCGGCCTATCCACCTATTTGGAAATTTGTCGTCTAAATACTGCCGCACTTGTAAAGAAAAGTGGGCTGGAGCGCCATCGAGTTGAAACCACATATTGGCTCTTATGTTCAGTGGCACAGTTTCTAATAGTTCCGGTAGCTCATGCTGTAAGAATCGAACATAAGCATGCCCATCCAAACGTGGTGGAAGCAAATATGGCCCGATGATATGCTCGTCCACAATGCCGCACCAGATGTTAATTGAAAACTGATGTTGGTCTCTATGGATGGCTATGGCATGAGGGTTTTCTTCATCCCAAATGTGACTGTTACGGCTATTACAATAACCGTCCTTTGTAAAACAGGACTCGTCAGTGAACAAAACGGAGCGACCAAAGTTTGGTTGTCTCAACTCCTGCTGCAGCCACCAACGACAAAAACGTCGACGTGGCAGATAGTCTTCTGGACCCATGGCTTGGACTTTTAAAAGGTGGTATGGGTGTAGTTGCTGGTCATGGAGAACCCGCCAAACACTAGTTTGAGACGCTGCCATATCATGTGCAATAGCACGCACGCTTATACGCGGATTGGCCTCTACATGATGCAGAATCGCTTCCTCAAATTCTACTGTGCGCCTCGTGAAGGGCCGCCCTGCTCCCGCGAGGTGTCTGATGCTGCCACTGACACGAAGACGTCCATGAATCCTTGCAAAAATGGCGTGATGTGGATGAGGACGTTCTGGAAACCGTTGGGCGTAGATTCGCGAGGCTCGTCTTCCGTTACCACCAGCTTCTCCGTAAATTAAATGCATATCCGCAAGTTCCGCATACGAATAACGCTGCATTTTAACACTAAGGTACTGTTATTTACTATCTAGTTTGACGCACCACTCAGATAAATTAAATGAATCGGTGTGGAGATTTCACGATAACAAAAATGTAAACACAGCAGGCTTTTTTTACAAACTGGCGAGACCATGAAATGTGTTAGACGAACATTTTGCAGCTGGTCAATTTTTTGTTTCTCCTATGAGGTAAAATTAGCGGTAGTGCTCAAACGGCATATTTACGAACAGGGGTTTATAAGGCAAAATTGCATATTTTTATGCCCTCTACAACCCCTATCATTTTGTCGCAATAATTATGGAACACCCTGTATATTTTTATTTATAAATTCTACGTAAAGATACACTTAATCGAGGTGGCGTTGGTTTTACATAAAAGAAGCGATTGCAGGAAGTATCGTCAACTTTGATAATAAAAATTTTGGTAATTTAGAACATGTTTGGATGAAATTCAGATTCAATGGAGATAGTTTTGCTGTTTGTGTAGTATATAGACCTCCTCACGCAGGTTTACACTCACAAACTAGTCTGAACATTTTTTACCAGAATGTTTTTTTATATAGCGAAGCAACCGCGCAGGCAGAAACCTTAATGCCGGGACACCGCGGTTGATATGAGGATCTCAATGAAATTTTGTGATTCCGATTCTTGAACTGCTTAATGTTAGGAGAACTGAGAAAAGCTTCCTCTTGTAGATTGTTCCACAATCGCAACGCCCTCGGGACAAGGCAGAGGTCATATCGGCCAGTTCTGG
The DNA here is from genome assembly GCA_963669975.1 of Acanthoscelides obtectus. Classification (NCBI taxonomy): domain Eukaryota; kingdom Metazoa; phylum Arthropoda; class Insecta; order Coleoptera; family Chrysomelidae; genus Acanthoscelides; species Acanthoscelides obtectus. The sequence continues at coordinate 90,189,758 of CAVLJG010000001.1, forward strand.
ATGTACGAACTTCGACACGGCTAGGATGGGAGGCCAAAGTCAGGCGGGTCCGTCTAGCCGGCGTACCGCGCGGCGTCATCATGGAAGAGGGCTCTGAGGAGCAAAGCCTGTTGGAGTAGCGGTAGAAGAGACCTAAATCGCCGATGGCCCACCTGTGCGAAAGAGTCCCGAGACTGTCTGTTAGAGAAGAGTTATCGATCAGTCGGACAGCCCTTCTCTGGACAGCATCGAGCATACATAATGTAGTCGGAGCTGCATCACCCTAAACGTGTGAGCAATACTCGACGTATAGAGTAAGAAGCTTATGCGGAGAAAAGTACTTCTTAGCCCTAAACAAATAGCCTAGTCTCTCGTCAGAGAGGAAGTCGTCTCTAGTTTTTTTCCCGCTACCTTGGTATGTATTGGTCTTAGGCCAGGTTAATTCGAATCTCCTTGACTAAGATACTTGATTCCTTGTGTATAGTACATATGGCTGCATCCAAATCATTGAAAAACCTACAAGAATAATAGTAATAAAGACGATCATTATTATTTTCTAGTAATTTCTTAAAGTGGATGCTTTATTCGGAAAGATTTTATATGCAAATCATCAGTGAAATGAAACTATACTACCATAATATAAGCCAACCATCTAAGGTAAGACTAAGCCGATCCTCCTATTTACACCACCTATAATAATAATAATAATAATATTTATTTACTCTAAAATACAGGGAACATGAAACGAGTAAATAAATATAATATATCCATAGGAGGACAACGCCTGTGCATGGATCATATGTATGTTGAATTGCAAAATATAATAAAATAGAGAGAAAAAAGAAATTATTGGTAAGAATGGTAGAGCATTTATTGTGTAATATTTGAGATTATTTTATTAATTTGATTTCTCCCAATCGTGTTAATAAATTTTTTTAATTTTTTTTGATGCCTAATGTATTGCGTAATTGTTTTAAATTATTTGGTAAATGTTCGTACAATTTTCTAGCTATATACAGGTGACATCGTTTCATTAGGGATTTGTTTGGTTTAGGAACATTTTTTGCGCGTAATTTATATCTGGTTTTATGATTATGTTTAATTATGTCGTGTTCACTAATAGTTTTGTGATAATGAGTGATGGTATGTAAGAAGTAAAGTTGTTTAGTATCATATATTTGTGCATCATTATATAAGTCATTAGTTGGGTATAATTTTGATTTGCCTAACATTGATTTTAAAATTCTTCTTTGAAGTACATCTAAATCGTTAAAGTATGTCGTGCATGCAGCACCCCACACTACTATACCATATGTTATGTGTGGCTCGACTAAAGCTTGATATATTATTCGTAGATAATATTCAGTTAATATACCGGTTAGAAATTTTATTTTATATGCTATGAATCTAATTGTCTTTAGTATGTGAGAAATATGTACATCCCATCTCAAGTGGGGATCTAGATAAATTCCTAAATATTTTGTATCATTAATTCTATTGATTTTTATATTTTTATCATTTACCTTAAACCGAAGGTGGTTATATTTTGGTAGATGATTAGATAGTGATGAAAATGGTAAAAAATGAGTTTTAGTAAAGTTAATTGTTAATTTTCGGTTATTAAACCACTGAATAATTTTGCAAAAGTCATTTTGGATAATATCTTTTAAGTCGTTCCAATCCTTACCTTTATAGAGTATAGCAGTATCGTCTGCAAAACTGACTATTTTACCAGTACTGTTAATTTTGAATATATCGTTTAAATAAATATTGAATAACAGAGGACCCAAAATTGTACCTTGTGGAACACCACATTTAACAAACATTTCTTTACTATACGAGCTTAATAATTTTACTGATTGCGGTCTATTTGATAAATAATTTTCCATTAAAGTATACATCTTTCCACGAAAACCTATTCTTTCTATGATTTCCAAAAGTATATTGTGGTTAACTGTGTCAAACGGTTTTTGTAAGTCCACAAATACGCATATCGATGGTACTTTTCCATCTATATTTTGGGTTATTTCATCTACTATACTTAATACCCCATCTGTTGTAGATTTGCCCGCTATAAAACCATATTGATTTGAATTTAGAATTTTGAATTTATTAAGAAAATTAATCATTTTATTAAGGAGTAATTTCTCAAAAACTTTAGCTAAACTTGATATAAGTGATGTAATATTCTGTGTAGTATTCGTTGTAACGAATTCTATATGTCTGGTTATTGTCCTGAAGAAGAATTTAGCAAAATTGCATCTGTTACTTGATACAAGGTTCTTTTCTTTGCTCTATTTCTTCCTTTCTTTCCTTCTTTCCCTTTTCCCCTTAAACATGTTTGGTATCTGGGTAGCCAGACCTGACAGACTAACAGACCGACGAGACCAAAAAAACACCAAAATTATACTCGTAAACGTCACAAGAAACTGGGTTGGCGTTTAATCCGCAATACATGTTCATCCGTGTTTGACATTAGCAATAATCCAGGTTACTCCAAACACTCCAATGGTAATTAACCACACCCCTCTGAGTCGCTCTAATTACCATTGTCCATTCGCAAATAGGTCATTATGCATTAAATATATGGTACAATCGCCGAGGAGAACTTCCCCCGTTTAAGATGAATCAGATGCAGTTTCCCCCAGGTATTACACATTTTTTTTCTCTATAAACGGGGAATGTGGCAGCTTTTGACGAGACGTCTGCTGTAACTGTAAAATATTCATTATTATAACCTCTACATCATCACATTTAGGGATATTTATGTAATATGGATGCTGCAAATGCAACGTTAAAGCCGGAATATTGTTGTTTGTTTATGGACGCTGATAACGGTTGTTATACAGGGTGTCCCAATATTTGGGACACATAGAAGTACCACGTATTTTTACGCACAAAATAAGCCGACTGGACGTGATTTACCTTAATGCAAAAGAGCTTCGTTTGTTTGATAGAGAGAGTCAAATATTTCTTCTTAAAACATATTTTTTCAGATATTTTTGGAACCGATAAACTGATTTGAATGAAATTTGGGGTACTTGTGTTTTGATAGACGTCCTAACACTTGAGTTCTACAAAAAACCTGTAGTAATTCGAGAAGGGCGGAAGCTACCCCCATCCTACATAAATTATAGCAGAAGTTTTTCGAAAGTCTCCCGACGCCCAGAATTTTTTTTATCTAAAATACTCCTTTGTTTAATTCATTTTTTGACTGGAAACAAGTCAACTCGCATAGTTTTCGCGAAAAGAAATGTTTTCGGAGCTGGTTTCTAAAAAACTTTTTATTACATTATGGTTGGCCAGCACAAACCAAGAGAATTCAAAACTAAATTACACCCCATTCGTAGTCTATTTAAGCCCTCAATAGTCTTGGACTAACCTAACAAAATAAATGATTATTTTTATAGAAAGAAGTGCACATACTTTTCACACTTCTTTATTCGCTGGAAGTACTTGTATCATCGTCCGAATGGTTAAAATTAATTATTACAGGTTCAATTTGAATATTGATCATATTGTCCAGATCCCACATCTTTGTTTCGATTGGCTCTTGAACGTGACGGATGCAATCTTTCCTATGGTTTGCCGTCACTCGGATGACAGCTTCATAAAAAAATTTTTCATGTTAGAAAACTGTAGGATTTCTGCCTCTCTTGTAGACATTGTGGAAATTTTGTCTAGTTTTCTAGTGTCGTATGCAGCACTATCAAGCACAATTACGGCATTGTCAAGCTTTGGGACCGTTTCTTCAAACCATCGTTCAAATGAGCTACAGTCCATTTCTTCATGGTAGTCGGTCGTGTTCTTTGACTCAAATGCCCATAGGGCAGTGGGCGCAGAGCCCTCTTCACAGCCAATGTAACAGATAACAAATCGTTTTCATTTTCCTGGAAATAATTATTTCATGTTCCTGCCTTTCAAAAAATTGATGGACTTTGCGTCTGATGACATTTCGATCAAAGTTATCAACTGTATCCAACACTTTCGAGTACTGCAGCTTCTTGTGTGGTGGAGACAATTTTTGTTTATTTTAATATTCTTTAACAATATTGAAAATTGTCTTAGAAGATAAGCCTGTTTTGTTCGCCACGCGTCTTTAAATATCATGAGTTTTCATTTCTTATAAACGCTAAGGACAATTTATTTTGCCTGAATATTCAAATGTCCCTTCATGTCACGTTTTCGGGGAGGAGTCATCACTGAAGAGGAAGCAGAAGAAATATTCTCAGTTTCATCTGCTGTATCCGTAGACGACATGCTAACGTATAAAAAAGGCTATGCATGCACCGAATATAAACAGCAACTGCCGGCGTCGGCGTGTCGGCGATACCCCGAGCCTGAGTTCTCTTAGGCGGCTGCCGCTTTTCCGCACTGTATCTTTGTTATGCCGCGCTGCATCTTTGTTATTCCGGGGTGTAAATGGACTACGAATAGGGATAGTATGTTGTTGAAAATGTATAAAATTGACGACTTCAGACTTCCGTATATGATATTAGGTTTATACTGAGGTCACTAACTTCATATACAGGGTGACTTTGAAGTTGAGTCATTAATTTTCAGATAATGATTGTAGAAGGAAGATAAACCAAAATATGTGTATAAAAATAAAAAAAATATAAAAAAAAATTTTTACCTTGTTTTATAAAGTATCCCCCCGACAAGTATTTCAGTGCGGACCTGTATTTGATCGTGAGGTCCCCTGTGAGGTCTGAAGTCACCTGATTCACGAGCCCGTTGTACTACATTAACAAAGGCACGAGGGGTTGGTTGCACTCGATTGGGAAACCGATCCGCATAAACATGTGCCATTTTTTATTTCGTTTGAGCCACGCAACAGACACTATTCACACGCGACTGTATGTACGAGTATAACTGAACTGAATAAAATAAACATCGTTCCAAATTCTTTCGCTTTTTTGTTTCCGATGCGATGAACCGATAAGGTGGATTATATCCGTTGTTGCCAAACACGAGTACATGATATTATTGAGACAGGGCGGTACTCAAACTTCCAAAGGGCTATAACTTTGTTACTTTAATTTTACCAGAAAAATGGTAAAGGAAAAAAACATTTCTTTTGATCATATCTACTCACTGCTAAAATAAATGACTCAACTTCGAAGTCACCCTGTATATTCAGTAACATACTAATTTAGTTTTGATTTCCCTTGGGTGATGCTCGCCACCCCAAAGTTTTAAAAGTTTTCGCGCCGTATTGTTATGTGCAGGAGCGAAAATGGTGATCACCTCACACTTTTTATGAAAGACTCGCACTATTGCCTGTATTAAATAAAATTCTAATAAGTCATATCATATTTGTCTATTTTCGCTAAATCCACTTAAATAATTGATAACCTTTTGGTGCAACTCATTATTTTCTCTAAAACTATCTGAGATGGCCTGTTTTTATAAGACACAAAAAATGAAGTAAGTGACAAGGGCCCGTATCGTCAGTCGTCCCTACAATTGTAGGACGCGTTTATGGCCTCCTTGATTGTCACACTCCTTTCTCTCCTTCAAAAATTTCCAGATTACACTTGTCCCGTGTCAGCGTCAGCGCTCTCCTACTGTGAAGATATGTTTTCTTTTTAAATTGTAGGAAATATCAGGCTGATAAAACTCAAAAGCAATCACAATTTGATGCAAATAGATGTTTGTGACAAAACCTCAAAATAGAGTTCTGACACGGAGAAGTAGAAAACTATGACAATCAAGGAGGCCATAAAGGCGCCCTACAAGATCTCTTGGATAAAAAACCGTCATAGTCGTCGGGAAAGTCGCCAGTTAATTTTGCTATAATTTATGTTGGGGTGGAGGTAGTTGTCAAATATTAGAACGTCTAGCAAAGCATATGTTTTCCAAATTCCATCCAAATCGGACTATCGGATATTGAAATATCTTAAAAAATGTGGTTTAAGAAGAAAACTTTGACACACTCTGATGGACAAACGAAGCACTTTTGCCTAGAAGAAAGTCATGTCCAATCGACTTATTTTGAATCTAAAAATATGTCTCCTATGTACATGGAATATTGGTCCACCCTGTATACACGATGTTGGGATACGTTGAAGCCGCCTTCCATTTCGATCGTTCCATCATGCCAAATTTGACACAACCATAACCAAAAACCATTCATGAACAAAACGTAAATGTCGCATGCGAGATGATTAAATTGTGACACGAACATAAAAGTGGTTTCTTGAATCTCGGTATCGGCATTTTCGTGCCATAAAATCTAGTGAAACTAAGACCATGTGACAATGAACGATGCGTTCGAGATCATTCATCATTATTATTTATTTTGCGTTCCACGCACAAGGTGTCGAATTACATGCCTGCCTCGTAGATTGTAGAAGTACTTAGACTTTCTTGTGGCATCAATATTTGGAAGACAAAGCTACAAAAATGCGTGGAAGGAATGGAACATTTTTTATATAACAACATTTATATAAAGTAGATAATTAAAGGATTGCTTGTATTGTTATTTCTCTTTCTCTGTCGGAATGAGCTTGAAATGAATGAAGGTGAAGGCCTGCCTGAATACAACAAAGTAGCTTATATCGATATGAGGCAATATAACTGAATATACAGTGGTTTTCAAAAAGACCCTCCTACTTATATTTGAAACGGTCAAGTTGGAAAAGTATGCTTGAATATCATATTTTAGCATAAAAGCGGCCGTGGATAATTTCAAGATGGCGGCAGGGCGCCAATTTGGAATTATTTTTTTTTCAATAAAATGAGAGGTTGTGTATTTTACAGCTCATCATATTTCCCTAGAATATGAAATAACTACCTTCCAAAATGACGAGCTGGCAGGATGTCAAAGTTGAACGTGTTCGTATATTGAGTCGCACTACCAATCATCAAAACGTATGTTATATCAATTTCCTTTTCTTGGAAGGGTCTATCCGAATATGTAATTATTTATGAAACATTCCTGAATAATATTGTCAAAATTATATTAGAATCTGAGCAGTAACTCCGAACTATAGGAATAAAGTACCTCGTAGCTTTTTCGGTGGAGTTATTTCAAAGACCCTTGTTCTGATTCCAAATAGTCATCCACATCCATAACATCAATTAGCACTTAAATGGCACGTTCGCAGATCAACACAGTCCGACCCTGTGCCTTTGGCTGCTTCTAACTGACGAAGTGAGCGTGTCGTTAGCTCCTGTTATATTGGTGCTCTATGCGCTGCGATATGTGATGTAGTGTAACGCGCATAAAATCCCCTCGTCTGACAAATATGTCAAATTTTTAAAGAAACCCCTATCTATTTCGGCTTAAAACTGTTCAATAAACTAGAATAATATATTAAAGATATTAATTGATCTAGACGTGTTCAAAAAGACTCTGACTAGCTACTTCCTGAGTAAGTGTGTCGGAATATCTGGAATTTTGAAAGTGAGTGGTTAGGCAATGTTTGTGTTTTGAGGTAGCTTGTAATATCCTAGACTAAATTACTTTTGTGTAGAATTATATGTATCATTTAGTGTGGATCCACGTCTTCTATTCCATGTATTTGGCCGATTGAAACAAACTGATTATTATTATTAATGATAACAATACTAGCCAGGGTCATTCTACTGGCCCGTAGGTGTTTCCTTAATGATATGCGAATATTTAAGGGTGTGAATCTACATGAAAAATTAATGTTCGTTTGCTTTATAAACTATAGTCCAAAAATGTTTCCTTAAAAAAACTCGGGATGTTGAAGTTTTAGGAAAAAAAATAAATTTTTCCAGCTCCGCTTCAGATATTTCACTGATAATTAGTACGTAGTGAAAGTTAATCAAGTTGCATATTTTTCAATGCAAAAATAATTTTTAGCTTTAACACTGGCGTGCGTACGGTTATTGACTGATATTTAAGAAAAAAATAGTACTCCAATGGTTTTTTGCCAAATACAACTTATTTTTGAATTCCCTGTTCAATTCAAAAAAAAAATATCTCTCTTGAATGTTTGAGTAAAAAATTAAAAACCGTTCTATTGTCCGACTGAATTAATGTAATAATTGAAAAATGCAATTTAGCAATAAATACCTAGTTGTTCTGGAACATGTCACTGGCTTTTGACATCGGACAAGTCTCTGTTAGTCAAATCTGTTCGCTGTGACATATTTTCATTATTTAGCTTTTACATTCTTGTTAATAATGTTGAATTATTCAAATGCAGGAATGTCGGAAATGCATTACGTATGTGGCCTTGCCGACAGTAATGGTGAACAAGCCAGACGGATTTATCACCAGAGATATCCCGATCGTGCTTTGCCAGATAGTCGAACCTTTTCTAATATTCATCGTCGTCTTGTTGAAACTGGTTCTGTCCAAAAAGGAACATCTGAAGGTAGACCTCTAACTGTGAGAACACCTTAAATTGAGGAAGTCGAAGAACATCCTGAAACGAGTACGAGGAAGATCGCTAGACACTTAAATATTTGCCATAAAAGTGTTTGGAGAATTTTAGTGGATTTTTTGTTATATCCTTACCATAATTTAAGAGTACAGGCATTAATTTTCCATTGATTTTCCAAGGCGTGTGACCTTTTGTCAGTGGAATTACACAAAATCCACAATTTGAATCAATGATTCGGTTCATGGACGAAGCTAATTTTTCTCGAAATGGCATTCAGAATTTCCACAATAATCATTTGTGGGCAGAAGAAAAGCCCTATGCCCTAACCGAAACCCATTTCCAACACCAATTTTCGGTTAACGTATGGCCAGGAATTATTGGCAACCACTTTATTGGCCCATTCTTCTTGCCGGGACGACTTGACGAACAGACTTACCTCAATTTTCTTCAACAACAGTTGCCTTTGCTGCTTGATCATGTTCCGTTAGTAATAACTAACAACATGTGGTACATACATGCATGATGGTGCACCAGCGCATTTCAGTGTAGCGGTTCGTAATTATTTACAAACAGTTTATCCAAATCGTTGGATTGGCCGCGGTGGGCCCCAAGAATGGCCACCACGGTCCCCAGACCTCAACAGCTTAGATTTCTTTTTGTGGGGTTGTCTTAAGACACTAGTGTACACAAGTCTCACTATCACTGTAGAGGAATTAATAGAAAGCATAGTTGCAGCTTGTGATAGGATAAAAAGCACTCCAGGGATATTTCAAAGAGTGCACAATTCCACGAGAAGGATAGCGGAAGCGTGCGTGAAGGGGGCCATTTCAACTATTTTTGTAATCATTTCGTTGGTCTTAGTATTATGTTTATGTTGTCAGTTGTTGTTGTTCATTACCTCTAATGTGTTTGATTTTTCCAATTAAATTAATAATAATTTTACAAGTTAGACAATAGAACGGTTTTTATTTTTTTACTCAAAAATGGCGCATCAAAAGAAAACAATTCAAGAGAGATCATTTGTTTTAAATTGAACGGAGAATTCAAAAATAATTTTTGTTTGGCAAAAAACCATTGACGTACCATTATTTTCTTAAAAAATGTCGAAGTCAATACCCGTACGCACGCCACTGTCAAAGCTAAAAATTATTTTTGCATTGAAAAATATGCAGCTTTATTAACTTTCACTACGTACTAAATATCAGTGAAATATCTGAAGCGGTTCTGAGAATATTAATTAATTTCGATTTTTTTCCTAAAACTTCAACACCCCGAGTTTTTGTAAGGAAACATTTTTGGACCACAGTTTATAAAGCAAACTAACATTAATTTTTCATGTGGATTCACACCCTTGAATATCCGCATATCATTAAGGAACACCCTGTATACAGTGCATATAGCATGCCCCTTGAGATTGATTTTTAGAATCCATAAGCTCGAAGGTTGCATAACACAAAGCCTGTTCTTATGAACAACTTCCAACAAACTTTGCAGCCTATAGAAGTATGGCAAAGGTTAGAATTGTTTTATACGCCCTTTATGAATATTCCTTCGTTCCACGCACAAACGATATTTTGATTGAAGGCACAAATTTCGTTGAAATTATTACTTTGATTCAAAATTGCCGGCACATGAGCAAAGTAATTTGGTTGCTTTAAAGAAATTGAATTCATCCAATTTAAAAATTCTTTGAAAACGAAAGATACAACTTTATTTCGAAGACTGCATAAGGCTATACCTACATTTATATGTATTTGTTGGGTATGAAACCTTTATAAAGAAATTAGTACGTGTGGTTAATCTATTTTCTTTTGTCCAGTAAGATTTACTTCCTGGTGTTTTCAACTAAACCTTCAACTCCTCCGCTTTCTGTTTCCAAGACACTTTTTACTCAAGGATACCTAGATCTTTATTTATCATCAGCAGCACTAGATCTTATTTCAAGGTCTCTGCTACCGCTGCAGAAAATTTAAAAAAACATGAGATGTTGACAGAGAGTACATTTACGTTATTGTTATTTAAGCCCATTGAAGCCTACGTCTTTTTTACTTTAATATTAGCCAAGGTTTTCACACACATTAGGCATTCTTACAGAAACGTTAATCAATTTAGAATTAATTAATTCATTCTATATTTATCCATACTCAAAAAATAAACAATAATCATTTGTAAATTGTAGCTATTTGGTACCTAGATAGAAATCAAAACTGTGCAGATTTTTCACTCACAGGGTACAGCAGATACAAACTGTAGAACAACCATCAGTGCCCTTAAACTTTGAACATCCATGACAGCACCGATAGCATATATTGCAGTGGTTGCTTTTACCGAGTCAAAGTTTTGCATGCATCAATTGAGATTTTATTGTTTCTTCCGACGGAGATCCTTGATTCGTTTTCACATTTATGAATATCATCTGTAGCATACAAATAACATAGAAGTAAAGCACGAATATAGCGTATCCACTTCGTCCTGATCCGCTTTGCTCGAAGCCACTTACTGTGGAACTATCTTGCTTTCTACTGATTTAATACATTTGTTTTGTATGACTAGAAAACCACGTCAAACATACGTTAGGTATCTTGGAAGATTCACCATGGAAATGGTATACAGGGGAAACCAAATTTGTCTGATGGCTTGAGTTCAATGTGTACGAGAGAGAAGCTCGAAAAGTCTGTATTAACACATGTTAGAAAGGGATAGTCGCCAGCTGAAAAACGAAGGTCATCACCACATTGCCTAGCAACGGTGATACAGAAGGTCATGCAATCTGCCGCGTTACCAGTATGTTATTTTCGTTTCATTTTGATTAGAATTATTATCTCAATTTTGATACGACATCGTGTTTTAATTTATTTTAGATTATTTTAGAATTATTTTTGATTTCCACCGATGTAACACAAGTATTTACGTGTTTACTGCGTTTACGCAGATGAAAACAATTTCGAAGCAGGACGACACCCCCAATGAGCGCTAGTTGGGTAATGGCCAAAACCGCTCATGTATGATCATGGAGGTGGAAACCTTGCTTTAGAATGTACCAGATGCTGTGTTGCCAAGCGAACGAATGATGCAAAGTTGCGGAATTTGTGGCGGTCCTGACTTTTCATTTCGACCTATAATAGAGCGCCGTTAGGACCGATTCGGAATCGATCCTAAACAGATTCGTTACACAATTCACAATTCAAAAATATGTACGCTCAAAGTAATAATAGATAGTTTCTTCTACATCTGTTTGGTTGAAGGAAGCTGGATGAATATATACTAAGTGACATATAAATCCGAACACCCAGTTTAAATGGTTTTATTTTAATAAAAGTTGGTAAATGTATTTATCTTACTATAAATAACAAGTGAAAAAATTTTCAGCCTTATCAGTTGGACATTCCGGTTTTTATACTGATTTTTTTTAATTCACTAACGCTCTAAAAATGAATATTTCAGCCGCAGTAAAGAATCAACGTTGGCGGATTTTGGTTCTTGACATCCTTTACGATCGGTTACGATGCCTAGAGTACGGAGACCTGTACGATTTCGTCAACTTAGTGAGTTTGATAGGGGCCGTATAGTGGGACTTCGGGAAGCTGGACTTTCTTTTCGGGCAATTGCAGTTAGAGTGCAAAGAAGTGTAGACACTGTGGTTAGGTGTTGTCAGGCATGGCTTCGAGAAGGCGGTACGCAAAGAGCAAGGAGCATTGGACGCCGCCGTAGAACAAGAGACCGTGAAGATCGCCGCCTAAGATTATTGGCCTTAAGGGACCGTTTCTCCACTACCAGGTCCATTGCAAATGAATGGTTTGCAGAACACGAAAGACCTATTGGAATGCGAAGTGTTTACCGACGAATAAGAAGTTTTGGCTTGTTTTCATACCGGCCACACTGGGTCCTCCCTTTAACCCGAGAACACCGACGTAATGGCCTCGAGTGGTGCAGACAACGGTCACTCTGGGATCAGGAATGGAACAGTATTGTCTTTAGTGACGAGTCTCGATTTTGTTTAGGCATGCACGATGGTCGTGCCAGGGTTAGAAGGCGACGTGGTGAAAGGAGGAATCCACAGTTTTTTGTTGAAAGACATGTTCATCACACTGTTATGGTTTGGGTGCTATAGCTTATGGTTCCAGGTCACCGTTAATCTTCATCAGAGGTACCATGAACGCGCAGCGTTATATCCACGAAGTTCTAGAACCCCATCTTTTACCCTATCTTGACACCCTGGCAGATCCAACTTTACAACAAGATAATGCCCGACCACATTGCAAGAGTCACAATAGACTTCTTTCAACATAATGATGTCACATTATTAGCGTGGCCACCAAGATCTACCGACTTATCTCCAATTGAGCACGTGTGGGATATGATGGGTAGCAACGTCCTGCTCAGACTCTAGAAGCACTTCAAGCGGAGTTGGTGGTTCCCTGGAATGAGATACCTGATCAGAAGCATGCCTAGGCGCGTTGGAGAATGCGTAGCACATCAGGGTGCATCCACACATTATTAAAGGCCGCGTGGGTCAGAGTGTCGTGCTACTGATCAGCCGGCCGGCCGGGCCGCGAGTTCGAATCTCGCCTTCGCCATGGATGTTGTGTGTTTGTTTTAGGCAGCAGCGGTGGCCGCAGTAGTAGACTCTTCGGTCTCCTGATCAGCCGCCGTGCGCTGTGCGGGTTCGAGTCCCGTCCCAGGAGAAATGTTTCTCTTGGCCATGGATGTTGTGATTGTTCGTAGGTGGTAGATGGTCTCTGACTGTCGAACGCGGAGGTACCACCCGGCGGTTCTCGTAGGCGGAGCCAGAATGTGTGCATGTTGCATGCACACGTGTTCCCTCGCCAGAGTCCGTGTGGCGTCCCCCCTTTCCCATGTATCCCCCATAGCCCCACGGTACCCAATGGGTGCTTAGACCTTAGGCCTTCGTGATAGTTGGAGTATAAAAAAAAAAAAAAAAAAAAAAAAAAATCATTTTGAAATTTTTATCATTTACTTATTATGCTTCATTAAGTAATTTTATTAAAATAAAACCATTTAAACTGGGTGTTTGGATTTATATGTTACTTAGTATATGTATGTGTCGTAGCCATTGATTGCCAAGATTGACCATATCGTACATAAAATATTTAATAAAAGTCCAGAACATGTTACCAACTCGTTTATTGTTCTTTGAGTACGACAAACATTTTTGTTAAAACCAGGAACTTTAGAAAATACAATAATTATATTGAAACAAGCTTAAAATACTCAAAATTGGACAACTTGTCGCGAATTTAATATACGAAGATATCAAATACCACAAATTAATGAAATTAATAACCTCGCGTGGTCATCCTATTCGCTTTTATTTGACGTATAACCTAAAAATGGAATAAAAATCAGTATGAGTTCTACATTTCACATACGCAGACATAACACACTAGTTCGATAGACAAACACAATTCCAGCTAGTCACAAATTTTATGTCAAATAAGTGTATTTTAAGGGTGAAGTACCGACCTGTGAAACACTTTCCGAGCTCCACGATTTTTTGACATTTGATAGATATATTTGTGACCTACATAGAACTAGGGCACATTTTGGTCATAAAGTCTTTCAGTCTCACTTTCTGTCTCGTTAAACAACTTTATTATTTACGGCTGATAATGTAATGTAATTATTTCACGATTTGATTAAACCTGCTTGACCATTTCGTGAACCATTTAGTAGATCCCAAAAGGTGATTCTTGATGGCTTTCTTGAATGCAATCAGACCTTTGCCATTGTGTGCATCATTAAGAGCATTATACGACATTGTAAGTAAAGCTACGATGGAAAATATTAGTTTTATAAGTAGTTATGTTGAAATCGGTGTTATGCCTGAGATTTCTGGTATTAAGATCATCACGTGATACAAGCTTTTTTAGAAAATAAGTAGGTACCCTATTGTATCTGATTCTTTGGACTAAGATGCGCAGATGATATGTAAAACGCTGGTCTACCTTCAACCATCTCAACTCACTGATTTTTTCAGATACATGTCTAAACTTTCGCAGAGCATAAACAAACCTTGAATTTTCGTAGTATATATCTAGTCACGTAATCCAGACAAGGAAAGTAAACTATAATTGAATAAGCTACTAGCGGCATTATCAGAGTTTCGGTTCGTACTATTAAGACTAAGGGCAATTGTCGCCTCTGAACGTTGTAATAACTGCTTTGGGCCAAACAGCATAGCACAACATTTTGTAGCATTGATCTTTAGTAATTTTCAATGTTAATTATATCTATGTTCAGTTTGTTTAACATTTCATGTAAATTACATGAATCAAATGACATAGTTAGCTGAGTAATGTTAGCGTAAGTTCGAGTATTGCAGTGTTGAAGACAAGCATGTAAATCAAATGTGTAAACTAAATAACGCAACGGTCCCAACACGGAGCCTTGAGGAACGCCAGATGAAACATGTTCGGCCGATGAAACGCCCTTACATGTTTTGACTTTCTGAGTACGGTTGTTCAAATATGAGTCGAAGAAACGTAGTGGCTTGTCAGAAAGACCATAAAATTTCAGTTTACTCAATCATTTTATCACATGTTACTCAACCTCTCTTCTCAGAGTATATTCTACAGACTATCTCGGCATTCTGGAACCAACAAAGCATGATGGGGAACTGACTTGCAGCTTGCAGGATTGATCGTGTCGTGTCGTTGAGTCATTCCTCCATAGATGGAAGCTTTTGATGACGCGCAATCTACTATTGCACACTAGGAACTATCTAGGCAAAAAGTTGACATTTTGTCGGTTTCTTTTTTTTTGACGTTTTATAGGTTTTTTTTACGTGATAGCACTGCGGATCTCCGCTACACTATCTGAGACATCAAATGGGGTCCTGCCTTCAGGGAATGAATATGTGAAAAGATACAACGCGCATCCATATTAAACCAATGGTGCAGGTAAACGCCCATTTATCGCGTGACAGGACGGTAGGTACTTAAAATTTGTTACCAAACTTTATTACATTTTTTGTTTTACCGCATACTGCTTTGTTATTTCAAGAGTAGTTATTCCTGAAAAGGAAAATCCCTGCATATCCATCTCCATTGGTTTTCTGGTAGCTTATACAACCTGTTATACAAAGTTCGGATGTAACAACTTGGCTGTAACTTAAGAACAATTTTACAAAATGTCTCCAAACGCCTTCTCAACCTTTTGTGGCCAGGATAAAATTTTTAATACGAGACTGTTCAATTTATATTGTAGAGATATTGAATTAGTGCTACTGAATATGTATAAAATCACGCTTCAAATGGTCGGGTAGGATGTTGTCACTATTCGGTAATTATAGGCAGTATAAATGACGACGTATTCCTAATGAAGATATTTAAGTTGTATCCCTATCCCTGGATTTGCCAAATCAGATAGCATTCAGACTGGCAACATCACTTATTAGGGTGTACTCGACATACACCTTAGGAAAAACCATTGTTATACATGGGAAATCATTTCTTGGCAACACTCATCGGCTCGTCTACTTTCATCGCTATTCGTACATATTTCCTACCGTTAACCGCAGACCTGTATCACGAATGAGAATAATAGGCAGATACGCTGTGTTGCCAATTTGAGTAGAGCTTCCCGAATTGTGGGGAATTTAGAGTTAAGTGTTGATTCATTCAAGCTGGAGTATAGTGTTTCGAATATTCAAAGCGGAGCGGGACACTATACTCGTTCAATGGGTCATCAAGCCACAGTCTTTTCAACAAAGAAATTATTTTACGAAAATGCGCTATATTTTTACGATTTTGTCGTCACCAAATCTCTGTTTCTCAAAATGTACGTCTATTGTAGAATTTTCAGCAAACTAAGCAAGAAACGTGATCTAGTATTTACTCAACATTACGGATTTCTCGAAATACATTAAAAAATGTGACCTAGATACCTAACTGCCCCAAGCTCATTAAATATAACACCTTAAACCAGGGTTACCAGGTGCTCAGTCACGTTGATTGTCATGTTGTACTGCGCAAGTCAGCAAACAATCTGGCGTAATAAACGTTAGGAATCATCAGGTATTGCCAGATTCCCGAATACCGGGCACCATAGTAACCGTTATAGTTGTCCTTCAAAGTTGTCAAATCGCCCCTATGGCGCAAATTCGCCACACCAGGCAACTGTGCTATAAACAAACCCTGTTTATCACTACTATTTGATAGTCATATGGTAGTTGTAGCCCTATATAGCGGTCCATGATTTCTCTCAATACTGTTGTATCTCTACTGGCAACAAGAATAGGGATTACAAAATCATTTATACAACAATATACAAACATGAAAAATATGATTTGAACCATGAAACATTAATACAATTTTAATAGTTTGAACTTTTTTTATTTTTGGAATACTCTTATGTGGAATCCGCAGCTATTTTTCCCGAAATTTGGGTAGACTTAGATTTCTTAGAAATATGACATATTGGTATCGGCAACTCTGCGAATGGGAGAAACAAATCGCATTTGTTGAGCGCATCCGTCTAAGCGGTAGGCGCCAGCGCCCGTTCTGCCATCCCTCTCTTTTATCACTCTTCTACTTTACCCCGTTGTCCGTCACAGTCCGACGCTGCCACATAGGATCCTACAATCGAGTGTCTTTCACGCACCTACATACTTTTGTATATTTCCATCTCTCTTCCTCATCATAATGTTTATAATAATGTTTCTTCCCAAGCGTATAACTCTAAGCTGGTCTACCATTCACACTCCCAATGATGACCCAGCTATTATGATGTCAGCGAAAATCACGTAACCTTTTTTTTTATTATTTTGTTCACTTACCAGTAAATTGAATCTCTCTTTATTTATAATAGAGTGCCGATTCATAGGACAAACCCTTTTTAATGACTTTCTTTTCGCAAATTTCAGAGTATATTGATTGTATAATTGTATAATTTTCTTTCTCAGCGACTCAGTATTGCGTTGAAATCTTTTGGACACTAATGTTATAGTATTATTAACGGCTATCTCAGATACCTCCTAAAATATCGTTGATCCCTCGTAGAGTTGGTTCCGCCCATTGGCAACCAGCATCACCTAGTGATTTCCGTACTAGATGGTTAGGAATATTTGGTTTACTATCAAGATACCATCTTTTAAAAACTTGCGTATACAGACGGGTCCAGCGCCATTTTTCTTTTTTTCTGCTGAGGCTTTGATTGTGCGTGCCGTTTCGTCGGTAATCATTTCCAGATTATGGGATATTACGCCCCAAACACCAGATTATGGAGTAGCATCTTTTATTTTGTACCTTACGTTTAGTTGTTTTGATTTGTGTACTACCCCGTCCGTTTTCTAATGAGATTTTAGCCTTCAGCAGTAATTTATCTTTTTGTAGACCATTGTGGAGAACCACCATACACACTCCTCCAGCTTTGTTTTGTAGCTGCCTTGTAGCTGTTTCGAAGCCGATTGTGCTAGAAGCCACCCCTTCCCCTTGTCAAAAAACCCTGAAGTGAACAGGTAAAATATCATTTTAATTAGGTATTTGATAGAAATATATTGATTGTTGCTGACTGAAATTTTTAGAGTGTACTTGATTTTGTATGGCTTTTTTCATATTCAAATATAGGGCAGTGCCTACATGTCACCTTCTTTTGGGCTTACTACATTACATTGATCATGATTTTGATTTTTGAGATGCCATAACTTTATTTTAGAACAAGGGATAGCTTTCTGAGGGTATATCACTTTGGTACATTTTTATATTTTCTTGCCTCTACTTTACTTTTCTTGTAAAATAGAATGTACATGGTTTTTCTACAAGTTTCGAGTGTTTAAATGTGTAGTTTTGTCTCAGACAGAAAGTAGAGAGTAGATTTTTAAGCAGACTTTCTCTCTCTAGGGTTTTTTTATTTTGTAAATTTTGGGAACGAGGCAAGCAGAGCCTACCCTGTGACGTTCCTCACGTCACTGCCCACTACTGGCCACTGGTTTTTGACTTGATCGTTTGTGAGCTGAGGACATCTCGGCTGGGTCTAGAGCTGTAACTGGAAGAAGACCATTATCCAGATAAGTTTAGATTTAGGCGTTAAAATATTTGTTAACCCTTCGTACGTGTGCCATTTTGTTAAAAATTTTGCAGGGTTAATTATCACGGTCTAATAATTTTATTGTCAGCTGGTTTTGGATAACATCCTTTCTTTTAACTTGCACTCCAGTGGTGGAGCATATGTGATGCTTGTTTTGATAATATATTGTGCTTATTTTTTTTAAATATCTTGTTGTATTTGGCTCTCTCAATGCAATTCATTAGGTTTTGTCATTTCTGTGAGATTATTTTCTTTTGTGTGGGTGGTCAAGCAAAACAAGTTCCGATTAACACCTCGAGGATTTCATTTATCGTGTTAATTTAATTTATTAAATAATTATTTTAAAAAAGGAAAGAGAAATCACACCACCATTTAATCTTGTTTATAAAAAAAGGCATGGCAATGATACAGGTTGTTACATGCTGTATATGTATAATTGTTATCCTGCAAAGTAGCGAACATTTATGATATATCAATATATGTCAAAAAAGCAAGTTATTATTTTCCAAAATATACTTATACTATAGTATCAATATAGAAACGAATTACGATATCACTGTTAGCTTCAAATAGATGAACAACTAAAACGTCCCACTATTTGATGAACTTCATCACAACACCAGCTGATCTTAGGCAACCAGCAATAATTATTGGATTGGTGTTCGTCTCAAGAGACCGTTTAGTAGGTCACAAAATGTTTAAGCCGCTGAGACCGAAATTATTACTTGAGTTGCCGAAGAACGGGTTTTAAAAATCTGTTCAGAGCAAAAATAACCGTTCTAAGGTAACCGTGTAACAATAGAGCTTCATTTTCTACATGGAAAGGAAATAACTGTCTCCGTTAACCTCGCTTCCGATTTTCTCGGAAAATATAGCAAGAATCGAATACCGGGTATCTGTACCTTATCGATTGACCGGAAATAGTCCTACTCTGCACAAAAGTACACACAATTCCAGGACGGTTCCTGATGATCTCGCTGGCTGCATTTTTCATTTCAACAATTTCTGTGACTTGTAACATTCTATTCATGACCGGAAAAACGATTTTCCGGGGTAAAATACACACAGTCGCGCGAGAGTCGCCGTATAAATACACTTTACCGCGTCCCCAGGCTGTATTTTCATAAGAACTTACTCGGAATATATGAATGGAGTAGATATGCAGGAAGGACTTTAGTATCCATCGACTTAACGTACAGTGGGACACATTTACAAATTCGCGATTAACTGAAAAGCCATTGTGGCAGTATTTACAAGCTCTCACTTAACTTTATGTGAGTATACGGGGTGAGTTTTTAGTGCGCGCTCGGTCGATAATTCCGTTATTACGCATGGGACTCAAAAATTGTAGCCAGCAGCATGCTCCTTCATTGGAAAATATTTTTTATCTCTACAGGGTGATTCATAACTTTATGTTTTAAATACAAAAATCTGTATTTTATTGCAGATTTGGATAGCACCTTTCAGATGAAGCAATTGAACATACCATAGGGCTTTATTTTCAAAGTATTATTCACATATTGGCGAATGGAGTACAAGCTCCCTGACTTATTTTCTATCTTTTCCGCTGAGACATTTGCCATCCTACAAAGTCTAGATCTTGCACAAAATAACAATATGGTTATTATGTCCGACTCATTTGTTTTTAAATCATTGTAGTCTAGCTTGCCACTTTTATCTTATATAAACCCAATATTAGATAGCATTATCTACCAAAGTAATGAGATTTTGTTTTCATCTGTGCCAAGGCACCCACTGGTATTAAATGTAACAAAGCTGTAGATGTTTTGGCAAAACAAGCAGCTGCTGAACAAGATTTTGCATCACAACCGATGTGTGTCGACGATTGTTTTACCAGCATCAAAAAGAATATCCGGAAGATGTGGTGTGATTATTATAACGAATATGTTTCAAAAAGCAGAATACAGTACTGCCAAGTGCGATGACCCAGTGCCATCAGAGTTTAAGACTCTGTGGTGGACATCTTATCACCACTTACAGTAGATTGAGGTTTGGACATGGCTGTTACCCTTCACGGTTACCAAGACTGAATATAATTGACCACGATGCTTCCGAAGTATGCAACATACCTGCAATTTTTGAAAATACTTTTTTTTAAATGCCTAATATAATACACATCAGATAGAATAGAGACTATTAGCGTCTACTTCCCCTACAATTCAGTATGACATTCTGTCCATGAAGTCTCTCTATACGAGGGATGTCTTTTAAGTTTTGCATATGGAAATAAAACAACACGGTAGGTAGTTTTAAATTTCTTTGTTGTTTTTCGAAGTATTCTCCACGAAGATTAATGCATGCGCCCGAACCAATTTTCGAAGCACTTATTCCACTCGTTTGATGGCAGATCGAAAACGGCATTTTTGAATACGTCAACTGCTTCTTCTGGTGACTGGAACCTTTGACCACGCAGTCTGTTTTTAATTTTCGGGAAAGTAAAGATATCGTTAGGATTTAGATCGGGACTATATGGAGGATGGTCCAATAATTCCACGTTTTCTTCTGTTAAATACTGCCTTGTTTTTTGGGCTGTGTGCGAGCTTGCATTGTCTTGGTGGAGGATGATTCTACTTTCGGTGTTGATTTTTCGAAGCTCGGTGATGACTTGTGGCAAACAAATGGTGGTATACCAATCCGCACTAACAGTTCTTTGCTCATTAAGAGGAATTGTTGCAATATGACCCGCTTTTGACACAAATGTCGCGACCATCTTTTTCAAAACACTTCGAGAACGGATGACTTTTGTTGGCTTTTCTTCACCATGGAACACCCAAACAGCCGACTGTCGTTTATTTTCTGGTTCATAACAGTAAATCCACGAGTCATCACCACTAATAGCGCTGTACACATTTTTTGAGTTTCCGGAATTGAAACAGTCAAGCGTTTTTTGACATCAATCAACCCTGGCTGCTTTCTGCTCTTCAGTCAACAGGTGTGGTATCCAACGAGAAACTAATTTTCTTACTCCTAATTCTTCATGTAAAATTTTTTGAATTGAGGTTTTTGAGATCTTCGAAGACGCCTCAATCTTGCGATATGTCACATGTCTATCTTCAATGATGAGTTTGCGCACAGCATCGACGTTTTCCTGGGTGACTGCCGTTTTTGGTGCGCCCACCCTGGAATCGTCGCTAAGACTCACCCATCAACGTTTGAATTCTCCATACCAACGGGAAATTGTCGACTGATGTGGCGCTTCGTTGAGGAAAACAGACAGTAACTCAGCAAGGCATTCTTGTTGCGATAATTGTCTCTGAAAGTTGTAATAAATTATGTCGCGAAAATCTTCTCGGTTGAGTTCCATTTTTCTAATGACTTGGTGACACTTAAAAATTCACCTGAAGTGAGAACACTGCACTTATTGTTGTGAAACTTTGAATTTAATTTTACTAAAGAGTGAGGTTTAGATTCAACACTGACGTTCGATCCGCGCGGCCTACTATGTTTCTATATGCAAAACTTAAAAGACATCCCTCGTATATATTTCATAGCATTGTTAAATGTTACGTGATTTATCCTTTGTGTTGAAACCCCATTACCTTGGCCAGTTTTGTTTGTCTATGAAAAATGCTATGTTATGCCTCTTGGCAAGAAGAGTCTCTTCCTTTAGTCCCCTCGTCTATTATTTTCCAATCCGTTAGGTATAGGTAAATTCGGTAAAAATCATTATAGCCTATAATTATATATGACATACAATTATCTATTACTCTTTGTTATGATCCTTTTATTATAGTTCCGATTATTGTTATTGTTGTTATTATTTATATAGACACTGGATGCATGGACTCTTTATTTCCAATGCCAATAAAGAAAAATAAAAAAAATTGAGATATTGGACAGATAATGCTCAATTTTGACAACTCGAATCTCCTCATAAGTGTTATAGCTCCACAAAAAAATTTTGATTGCATATTTTCTCCCTACCTACTTACTTTCTTAGTTTTTCGATAGTTTATACAGGGTGATCAAGATCGCAACATGAACGATTTCACAAAATTTTCGAATAGAATACCACAAGCCTGTTTTTGATTTAAGGTTTTTGGGAGTCTGTCTTTGAGTTATAACCAACATGTTTGTAAAACGAATATCAAGGTAAATGAAAAGTATTACATTACATTTCAAAATTAAAAATAATTAGCTAAATGGACGACCTGGGCAGAGCAAATATCCCATCTTACATTGAAACTCTGAATCGGTCATAAGGAAAAGTATATAGACGTATTCGTCCAACCTTCATCTATAATATTGGAAATAAATTTGCTGGAGATTCCATTTGCTCATTGGGCTACCGGACAATAAAATATATTTTTTCGACAAAAGCATCATTAATCTTGCAACAAAAGGGTTGTAATTATAATTCAAATCATAACCACGGCTTTTTAAAATATCGATAAGTGACTTCTGACAAAGCAGAAGGGCAAAATGGATGCTGTATTCACCTGTAGCCTTGATTTTATTGTTGGTGTATTTAAAATATTAAAATGTTTTTCGTTGCAGATAACAGATAAATATGAAAAGAAAATCAAATCAAGCATCCTGATAGGAAAACCTTAAATTAACTGATGCAAAACTGTGAATTGATAGAAACGACCTCCTTAATGCTTATCAGTGGTGGGATGAAGAATCTTCAGAAGTTTGAAGCATTCAAGGTTGTTCTATCCAGTACATATATTTTTGTACTAAATTACTTCGGGGATGCGGGCAGAGTGGATAATTTGTAAGTTTTATGTTTTTTGTTATCTAAAGTGCTTGCTAACTTCAACTGAGAATTATTATTTGGTGCCTCTCTATCATTTCTACGTCATTGCACTGACGTTGTGATAAGAAGGTATCACACCCCTTATATACTAAATGCATGTTTAAAACTGGTATTCCCAATATTTGTCTTCATTGACGGCTCATACATGCCACTTTTTTTTTTCTGGAATTATATGTTCATCAACTTCAATTTTTGTAGAAACCATTTTTTAAGCAACCTTTTGGAATTTTTAAGCACTACTATAACCGGGACTACAGCTATCTGTAATTATGCCTAATTTTAATATTATGAACTACTACGTCCAAAAAGTAATCTTTCCTGTCAAACTCGTTGATTCGATATTTTATTGCTTTTAGTATTATTTTATTTTGTACTATATTATGCGAATGTATAGAATACGAATACTGTTCGCTCTACTTATAAATGAAGAAGAGATGTGCGACCATACGTACCACCATAAACCATAAAAAATATTTTTCAAGAGGTAGCGGCTCAACTATTAGTTCTGGATGGTGGTAGACCACCCTGTAATTATATCCGAAACATAAAATTTCTCGTAAGTTTCGAGGATAACAGGATTCGAAAAAGAACGAGGACAAGGGAGGGATATTTACAATCCTAGGTCGATAAAATTCTCCGAGCTTCGTCCTACTTTACAAGAAACAACTATTCTTCCGGTTCTGTACTTCAGGCGAATTAGATCTTCTCGTATTTTCCGGCCAAGCAAGAAGTTCCAATAAATATATGGAGGTGAAACATATTGCAGAAATATTTTGCTGCTCGCGATCGTTCGTTATCGTTCCTTGAAAATTATTTTCTTTAATGATCCAACTTCCACTCACAGATATATGGAACATATCTGGGATAAGAGAGACAATTAGGTTTACCTTCGAGTTTTGTAGACATGAAGAAACTAGCATTATTATGCTGTCTTACTCGCGTCAAATGTAGGACTGTGATATCTGAAGAATTTTTACTGAAATGTCAGCAAGAGAATTATTATCACGTAACTTACTGAAGAACGCGCATGTTCACGGTAAGGTTTAGGTAAAGTTTACGGAGTAAGTAAACCGGGCATTTGGCACTGTTTTTGTGGTTGCTGAATCCGAATATGACATCAGCTCCTCCGTATCAGGTCATCTAAAGGGCGTTTCAGGGCCTTTCAAGGTCAATTTAAGAAAATGCTGAGAAATCAAATCTATTACCTTTACGTCGGTACTTGTCGCTCAGCCCGGATCTGAGGTTAGGTTGTCTGTATCAGGAGGGAGTTTTGAGGTCATTTCAAGGTCAAATTAGAAAAATGTCGGGAAATAGATCTAGTAAACGTTGAAGATCCAGCTGGAACTTGATTCTTTGATTATTTTGGGTGATTTTCTTACAATTTCGGAGATACTTAGGCTTTGACCTCCTTGAGAAAATTTGCTAACTGTCGCTTTCAAAAACTTTCACAGCCAGGTACACCTTCACAAAAAAATTATCTGATCACTGTTTATGAGACTCTCTGGATACTACTGAAAAAAACAATTCAAGTTTTCTGAAGGAAACCTTACGGAAATTCGGTAGCATAATCAAATGATTAGCATATTGTCGAAAAACTCAACCAGTTCTCCCAGACTACAAAACTAACTCCGCTTCCGTTTCCGAAAGCAGAGAAACACAAAAAACATCTCGTAAAAGGAATATTAAGAGAAATATCATGTCGATGCATAATGCATCCGTTGAAGCGAAAAAGTAAGCGGCAAAGCGGCCAGTGGGGGTTCCTTAGGGAAGGCAAAGAATGTAGTGCCTCTATGATAAATACACGAGGAAAATTAAACTTGTAAAACTGCTATTAAGCTCCAGGCAAACTATGCCAAATACTTCATATTTTTGCCAAAAATCAAAGAAGGGAAGCGACTATTTGAAAAAATAAGTAAAACATACGATAGTTCCAATACTGCTTAAAATTGTCTGGTTTCTGGGTTACCAGACCTGACAGACTTACAAACTGACACTGTGACTCAAGAGCAAAGGTCCCACGGACCGCTCTGACAACCAACGATGACTTGAGTTCCAATACATATAAATGACAACAGCTTATTTCTACCAGTTTTACCAAAATGGTTATCATATATTTTTCAAACTGAAATCTTTACAACAAAATGTTTTATACGAAAGTTATGTAGTATTTTATTACTGACGGCAACCAATTAATTAATTAGGTATTTAGAAAAAACTGTTATGGAATGACTTCAAATTGCTTATAAAAATAAACAGATTTCAATGAAACTCTAGTACATAGTATTTGCAAAGTACAACAAGATGTCAAATACAAACGCTTATACTTAAAAATCCTTACCGTTCCGGAATTGTTCGTAATGTTCTAGCATCACTTTTTCAGATGTTTAAAATGGCCTGCGGATGCGCAGTGAATAAGATATTCAATCAAAACCTATTGGATAGGATAGGATTTTCATATTGCTTTTGTGTACAATTTTAGCCAATTTTAGTGTTTGTAACCCTCATCTTGAGAGAAATTCAGATTCCTGCGAGCACCTTTCTCATAGATGCTGTTAGGAGTGGCTTATTGATTTGATTTATGCGTGATTCTTTGCATAATTTGTAACATTGAAGAGGTTGAAGCCAGTTGCCAATATTTTTATGAAATTTGGCACGTAGATATTATTTAATGTGCATTTTTGGATTTAAATTCATTATTCTCATTTACACCTACCATTATTTTCAAAATTATTTGCTTGTTCACACATGATGCAGATTTTTATTGCATTTTGTCACGTGCCAAAATCACGTAACCTTTTTTTTTCTATTTATCACTTATCAGTAATTTGAATTTCTCTTCATTGATAATAGAGTGCCCATACCTAGGCCAAACCCTTTCCAATAATTTTCTTTTGGCAAATTTAATAGTTTATTGATTGTGTAATTTCACTTGTATTATATCTTTCTTTCTCAGCGATTCAGTATGGTGTTGACGATTAGCAAAAAACGCTGTAGTTTTTCTCCGTTAGTTGGTTTCCTATAAAACATATCTTCTTCAAGGCCACTCAAGATACCTTCTTCTAGAACGTTACGTGTTCTGCGTGATTTGCTTTTCTGTTTCCGTTGAGGTCGTGGTGCAGGGGTCGTTTCGTCATTTTCCGGACTCTGGGCTATTAGGCCCCAAGCGCCAATTCATGGATTAGCACCCTTTTTTGTGCAACTTAAGTTTAGTCATTTTGGTTTGTGTGCTACGTCTTCCATATTTGGAAGTTAGCTGAATCTTATGAACAGACTTTTGCGCTTGTCGGCAAGGGTCCCGCTCACAGGGAAGATTTTTATACGAGGTTTCTAAATTAAGTGTTGAGACTGGCAACGTGGCGTTCGATTTTACAACACTGGAGGTGCCGGGCTTGAAGGAAAGACAGAAGAACATGTGATCCGCCTTCAGTACAAGTTTGTAATCGCTCGAGTCATTTGGTTTTCCGTATCTTTTTTTTACGTTCTAAAAACGAGTGACATCAATTTCCAGCAACGGTGTGCTATCAGATTTGCTTCAGACTTAGTTACAGAGAGCAACGAAAATTCTTGCTTAACTTCACCAGGCCTACGGTGTTTTGTCAAGAGCTCAGGTTGTTAGGTGGTTTAAGCCGTTTTCAGAAGAGAGATAGTCCATTCAAGATGAACCACGGAGCGGAAGACCTTCATCTTCAAGATCCGATGAATATATAGACTTTTCTTTCTCTCCCGAAGGTGAGAAATAAAAGCAAGGGAACTCATTTTGGAGCAATTGAAAAGGTGTGGAAGAACCGTCTCCAGCGCTGTATGGCTTCAGAAGGAAATCATTTTGAGAGTGACAATATAAAATTGTAATTATATTTGAATAGAGAAGTATCATCACTTAATTTACAGACCTCGTAGTATAAATCAACAAGCACATCAGGACAACAAACTACACCCATGCTTAACGTATCGCCAAGATTGCAGAAAAAATAATAGTAACGCCACTAGAATGGAAACTGTGGTGGAATTAGAAAACAGGAGTAAACTGTGATTTTGTCTGAACAGTACAAATGATACTTTTACTGTTTGTGATAGCGAAATATCTATTGAATTCCATTCAGCTGCAAAAATAAATATTTTCGAACGGATCCATTCTGCTTCCCGTAATCAAAATACCACGAACCGCCACTATTTTCCATCCCCTTTTTCTTATTAACGCCGATGTCGGCCAGTCGGAAAAGCGCAGATTCGTTCATGCGGAACAAACGTCGGTAACGATACAAAGTCTAGATGAAAATTTTACACTGCTTTCACAGCACAGTGATCACTTTAGGATCGTAGATAGCTGCGACAATTACATTTCGGCTGTTTATTTGTGTAGAAGATGGTGTGCCGGACAGCGGCGCGCTCGTGTAGGTTCAAAATTTCAACGAATTGTTCAATTCGCCATAATCAATTATAGTAACTATCACACAAATCATGAAGTACTAAAAAAACTATACATCTATCAAGGAGTAGTTATACCATCTAGTCAACCTCATGTTAAAGACAGCTGGAAAGTATCCAGAGTTACTCCGGTGTTGAAGGGGAATTGCGCCTTATTTTTTTTACACCGAAGCAGCTCCGCAGGCAAAAGCTTCAATGCCTAGACACCGCAGCTGCTATAAGGATCCCAAAAAACTCTGATAATCCGATTTTTAAACTGCCTAAGGTTAGTAGAACTAGGAAAAGCTTCCTCTTGAAGATTGTTCCTCAATCTCGACACCCCAGGAACAAAGGAGCGGACGTATCGGCCAGTTCTGGATGTACGAAGTTCGATACCGTTAGGGTTGGAGGCCAAAGTCAGACATGTCTGACTGGCAGGCACATAGCGCTACGGAATTTTTTAGGAGAGCTCTGAAGAGCATGGCCCGTTGGTATAGCGGTAGAAGAGAGCTAGATCGCCGACGGCCCGCCGGTGCGAGAGGGTCTCGAGACTGTTTGTTAGAGAGAGAGTCATCGATCAGACCGACAACCCTCCTCTGGACAGCATACTCGAGGCTCGGTCTTATCTGTGCCTTGTATAGAGTGAAGAGGTTATGCGGTGAAAAGCACTCTTGGCCCTAAATAAATAGACTAGCTTTTTTCCAGCAGCTGCTGCCTATGACGAGATGTATTCGTGCCAGATCAAGTCCTTGATCATCTGAACTCCGACCAGCCGAAAATATTAGTTTTTTTGGCAGAACTCGCCATTCATGGAATCCAGATGAGAGCTAGGACGCTTTTTGTTAGTTAAGGTACAGTGCTGTGTTTGTCTTATTCTTTCCGGCTCACGGGCAGGAATCGGCTTATCGCTCTGGATTCCTGCATGTAGAAAGCTGTCATCAGTAAAGCTGTGGATTGGACTGATCGTACAGGAAAAGAGGTCGTTGATAGGTAAGAGGAACAAGTACGATTCCTGGGGAACGCCCGCGTTAATGTTGTGGAATGAAAATCAATCGTAGTATCACATTTTTCAAAACTCCTTGAAATCTGCCTATGAAGGAATTTATAGTGACCCTAAACAACTAATTGTAGCAGAAGAACATGGTTTCCAAGAGAAAAAATTCCGTACGTCTAACCTAGTATGCATAACTCGATTTATCAGTGAATACCTTGATAGCAGGGCGCAGACGCCCCTAGTTTACATGGATCTGCAGAAGGCGTTCAACCAACATTTAAGCAACACCAACCAACCGGATGTTGGGCTTCATCTGGAATAGTAGACGATTTTCCAATTAACGCGTTCCAAAACTTCTACATTATCCTAAGCTGGAAAATTGCTCGATAATATGATATCCTATCTATTTGGTTCATACAAGCCGTATTGAGTGAGTACAACGAAAGTTTTTGAAATCTCTGCATTTCTTGTTGTCAGGGGAACATCCGGTGAGAGGATTTGATTATTCCATACTGTTAGATATATTTGACTATACAAGTCGTGATCAAAAATGAAACATCAGACACAGGACCGTATTTTATGAAGGCTCCTCTATGTAACATTTTTTCCTCGAGGGCATTAAAAAGATGCGCGTTCAAGTTTAAAAATAAAAAAATTCTTTTTTAATATCTTCACTACCGTCAACTGGAATTAACTAAAATCATATTCAAAAGTCTACTTAAAATTAACGTGCACCAGTGGCGGAGCTACAGGCGATTAGTGGCATTACTTTTCCGAATAAAAATAGTACGCCATCGTTTTTTTCGAAACGCGCACTTTTTCAAATTTTACCATCAATTTGCTACAAATAATTGCTCAAAGCTTTATTTCAATAAATGTGTAAAAAGACCACCATTCTGACGGATACTTTGATGAAATGCATTATCTATTATCTCTTGTAAGTGATCAACAGTATTAAGTTGTCCAGTATACACTGGTTGTTTAAAGGAACCCCACAAAAAGGTATCGAAATGATTATTTAACCATGCGGTTATGTCACGAAGAACATGTGGTGGGGCACCGTCGTGCTGATACCACATTCGTGTTCTCGTTGCTAACAGAACATGGTCTGACACATTGTCTATGTAATTCTCTAGAAAAACTAAGTATCGGTATCCATTTGAAAGTTGTGGCAATACGTGCATAAGCAGTTGGCCATTGAAAATGCGGCACCAGACATTTCTAGAAAGTCTGTGTTGAAACGAGTGGGTGAGAGGGTTCTTACAGAAAGGGGATTTTCTTACGACCATATGTTCATTATCAGAATTAAAGGTTCCACTCCGAGTGAAAAGCGATTCATCTGACCTCAAAACCAAATCAATAAAATTTGCATTTTGATTATGCATTTGCGGTAACCACTCACAAAAATGTCGCCGTTGCACTTCGTCGCCGGGTTGCAGACATTTTGCCGATGGTAAGGATGTAAAACTTCCCGGTTTAAAATTCTCCACGCAAGACTTTGGGAACATAGTAACTGGGCTACAATCCTCCTAGTACTTGTACCAGGATTATTCAACGCCAAATTAATCACTTCCAGTTTCTCTTGAACAGTATGCCGGACACTATGGCCTCTAAATCCGGGAAGTTTGGCAATTCCATATTGCCGAAGTCTTAGAAATGAACGCGTAAAGACCTTTGGGGTAGGTTGGCGTTTGTTAGCAAATCTGCGTTGATACTCTCGAGGAGCCGCTCTAGCATTTCCATTACAGGACCCGTACACAAAAATAATATCGGCGTACTCATCATTGCTAAATTCGATTTCACAGCACTCAAAAGTCGAAAAAAAGAAACCTTTCACTTTTACAGAAAAAAAAAATGGTTGGAGTAACGATAACAACCGTATACCACATATCTTTGACAAACTATCTACCACAGTAACTATTTGTAGAAAATTGAAGGTAAAATTCGTAAAAATGAGCGTTTCAAAAAAAAAACAAGTGGCGTACTATTTTTATTCGGAAAAATAATGCCACTAAACCCCTGTATCTCCGCCACTGGTGCACGTTAGTTTTAAGTAAACACTTTTGAATGTGGACAATTAAATCCACATACCAAATTTTTGTTCATTCCTGTTTTGAAGGTATTAAAAAATGTTCTATTTATATTTTTAAACTTCCCGTATCTTTTCAATGAGACCCTAGAGTAGAAAATGTTACAGATAAGACCCCATTAAAATGCGGTGCTGGTATGATGTGAATCACCCTGTATAACGATAAAAAGTAGGACAGTTATAAGCAGTTTAAACTTTATGATATTTTTCACACTGATGTCACATGTGAATACACTTTGAGTAAGCTTAATTTTCATGTACCTGTACGCAATCTGCGGCACCAGATGGAATCTTACTACCAGATGGCTCAAACAAATATTTCAATAAAATCGCTAGTGACTGCTTTGTGCGAAAACTTCAGTTATTTGGATGAATATTTTAGTGTCAATGCTTCAATCACAGATGAAATCCCGGTCCCTTCTTGTCACATGTAATTACCTTTTTGAGTTACGGTTACCTTTTTCCTCAAATGTTTCAGCCATTGGATTCAACTGTATAAAATATTAGTTTGGTTGTTTTTTCGTACTAGTAATCTGTGTTGCCTTGTTCTTTTTTGAACGTGATTGTACCTGTTGGAAAAAATCATCTATGTATATACGTTTGGAGGGGGAGACACTTCGTGGAATTTCTGTATGATCTGCCGATAGGCTCCATTGTCCTATTTTCCACATTATAGTAGGAGAGCCGACGATAAAGTTTTGGTTACATAGCGTACTGATATACGTTAAAAACTATTCAAATCTTACGTATTTCCATGCTTAACAGCAAACTCGGTAAGTTTGCTATTTGGTGCGGCCTTGGATTGTTACTCTTTTACAAAAAAATAGGTATGATGGTGGTTTGGTGATTTGCTCATAAATGGCTCAACATTCTGCCAAATATTCGTCCGTTTCACTCATAGGTGACTCCGCAGGTGCTGAAGTGGTGTTGCTAAACTGATATAAGATGTTTAACAAATGATATATTTATACTGAGCTAAACAGACTCCAGTTCATTTCACGGTTTTTGGTGGTTACGTCTAAAAGTCATATATAATAAGTAAATATAGCGCCTTAAGGCCATATAACTGACAACCATGTCAAACAGACCGACAATTAGTCTAATTTGAATTTGAAGCTGACGTTCCTCTTTTGATACTAAACTAAACTATGAAATATTCCGCATAATTTCGAAACATTATATACCTATGTTATAAGTTACTGGTTTTGAGAATAGCTCGTGAAAAGTGTGATTTGTAACTTTATTGAATGAAAACTGTATTTCCTAGGCAGCAAACGGTTGATAAATATTTGCCACCATGAATGAAATTCCAAACACATGTAATTCCGGCTTTCATGACAAGTGATGAACAATGAATTAATACATTTATCTAGCTATTTTGTGGACGGCTTGTTTTGGGTTACATCTCTTATCGCCTTGTCTAACCGTCGTCTCTTGGTATAACTACACCTTGGTGTAAACACGATAATTGTTCGAACCCATACGAGGGTTACCTAAAGATGTGATTTGTCTATTTCAAAAGACTTACCTGAAGTCCATGTGGCATTGAATCCTCTAGGCACGAATTTGCCATAGAGGAAGTCTTCGAGGGTTAGTGCTGCAGCTTGAGGAGCTTTGCTTGTATCTTCCAAGGACATCAAGATAATTGCAGCTACGACTAGCGCGACCGCTACTGCGCACACCACACCCGTTATGATCCATTTCCGTTTCTTGTTGCGACCTTTCGATACTATCAGGTCCTGGAATCAATAAACGGCGAATCAGTAAGTTGTACATATCAGTCACATGAAATAAATGCAATTAATAAATCATCTCCGTATATCCTTTGCCAATAAAGAAAAAAGCACAGAAGAAAAAACCTCATTTGATAAAAAGATCAATATCAATGTAAATTATATGTTTACGTTGTAGTTTCAGAAAATTGCTGAGGATGCAAAAAAATCTTTTTGCTATTTCTTATGAGACGCTACCAAAAATTTGTCGTTTTTTTGCTTTGTTATTTTTTAACATATTGTCACGTGCTAAAATCACGTAGCCTTTAATTTTACTATTTTGATGACTTAGGAGTAATTTGAATTTCTCTTTACTAACAGTAGAGTACCGATTCCTAGACCAAGCCCTTGTTAATGATTTTCTTTTGTCAAATTTCATAGTTTATTGATTGTAGAATTTCACACGGATTACATCTGTCATTCTCAGCGACTCAATATTGTATTGAAATCTTTCGTCTATCTGAGAAATTTCCTCATAAAATATTGTTGGTCCTCGTAGACAGATTTGTTTCTGTCTACAATCTGCCCAGTGGCAACCAGCGCGCCACCTTGTGACTTTACACGTGCTAGCAGTATAGGGACATTTGGTTACATTAAGATATCTTCTTCAAGGCCATTCATTTTAACCTTCTTTTAATGTTCACTTTCCTATGAAGATACCTTCTGTTAAAATTTGATTTACTATCACGATACCTTCTTTAATTGCGTACCGACGCGTCCAGCGCCATTTTGCTTTTGCTTTTCGGCTGTGATTTTGATTGTGTGCGGTCGTTTTTTCGTTAACTTTGAGATTTTGGGATAATAACGCCCCAAGCACCAGTTTATGGAGTAGTACCCCTTTATCTTGTACCTAACGTTTAGTTGTGTTGGTTAGGGTACTATCTCGTCCATCGTGTAATGGGATTTTAACCTCCAGCGGTAAGTTCCTGAAGAAGTTTGTTCAATATCTGATTCCTTTTAGTGGAAATCCATTGTGGAGAACCACCATTCACACTACTCCAGCTTTGTTCTGTAGCTGCCTTGTAGCTGTTTCGGAGTCGATTTTGTTGGAAGCCATCTCTTCTCTTTTATAAAAACCCTGATGTACAGGTAACATATACGTATAATTTTAATTGGGTATTTTATAGATATTGATATATTGATTGTTGCTGACTGAAATTCTTAGAGTGTTCTTGATTTTGTTTGATATTTTACTAATTCAAATATAGAGTAGTGCCTACATGTCACTGTCTTTTGGGCTGATTATATTACATCAATCATAATTTTGAATTCTGAGCTGCCATAACTTATTGTAGAACAAGGGATAACTTTCTGAGGGTATATCAGTTTGGTAAATTTTTATCTTTCCTTGCCCTTGCAGAAAGAAAAGTAGTTTTCTTGTAACAGAGAATATACATGGATTTTTATTCAAGTTTTGAGTCTTTTAAATGTGTAGTTCTGTCTCAGACATAGAGTAGAGAGTAGACTTTTAAAAAATCTTTTTCTCTCTCTAGGGTTTTTTATGCCACAAATTTTGAGAACGGGGCAAGCAGCCCCTACCTTGTGACGTTCCTTACGTCACTGCCTGAGTGTTTGTAAGCTGTGGACATCTCAGCTGTACCTAGAACTGTAACTGGAAGAAGACCATTATCCAGATAAGTTTAGGTTTAGGCCTTGAAATATTTGTAAGACCTATATTCGTACGTGTACCATGGTAAACATTTTGCAGGGTTAGTTATTACAGTCTATTAATTTTATTGTCAGGTAGTTTTTAATAACATCTTTTCTTTTAACTTGCATTCCAGTGGTGGAGCATATGTGCTGCTTGTTTTGATAATATATTGTGATTCGTCTTTAGGTATCTTGTGTTATTTGGCTCTCTGTATACAGTTAATTAGGTTTCATCATTACTGTTAGATTCTGTTCTTTGTGCGGTGGTCAAGCAAAACAAGTTCCGACTAACATCTCGGGGATTTGTGACTTAATCCGTCTTGAGTCACTGGCGCTCGTATCCCCCCCCCCTTCTCTCCGATTTATTGAGCTAGGGCCTAAATTTGCACGCCACTTGGCAGCTGTTTTGCATTGGCAGACCCTTAGATTTCATTTATAGTAATTCACTAATTTATTAATTAATTTAACAAAAAAGGAAAGAGGAATCACCCCACCATTTCCTCGTATTTATAAAAAAAAGGCGTGGCAATATAGGTATGTATAGTGTTTCTGTGATCTATATAAAGTATTGCGAATATTTTCAGTTTTACTCTTTCGACGTCGATTGACATTATAACTATGATAACATGCAAAGTGACGAGATTGTAAATCTAAGATTATTATGACGTGGGGCTGTTCTGATGTTAGAGCGGCAGGGTTATTATGTAAAAAAACTAAAAAACGTCAAAAAAGCATACAAAATGTCATCTAGCAGATAGTTTTTAGTGTGCAACAGCTACAAAATGAGTTCACAAAAGTACAGCAGCTTGTGCTTAGTCAACATCTTGTAGAAAAACCTACGTTATGTCACAAAAAGCC
This sequence comes from Acanthoscelides obtectus, assembly GCA_963669975.1. Classification (NCBI taxonomy): domain Eukaryota; kingdom Metazoa; phylum Arthropoda; class Insecta; order Coleoptera; family Chrysomelidae; genus Acanthoscelides; species Acanthoscelides obtectus. The sequence continues at coordinate 90,224,694 of CAVLJG010000001.1, forward strand.
TACGAAACGTCAAAAAAACGACCAAATGACACTTTTCAAGATACGTGCCGAAATATGATGAACTCTGTAATAAAACGCGGCAAACCCATTGGCACGGGTATCACGTATCTTGAAAAGTGACATTATGCCGACTTTTTTTTAAAATTATGCTGGTTATTTTTGACATTATGTAGGTTATTCTACAAGATGTTAACTTAGCACTTAGTTGTACATGTTGCCTAACGTCAGGAGGCTTGTTATCAATCATTGGCTCTGATGTGACGTAAAATCTGTTGCTGAGATGGCATTACTGGAGGTCTAAGCTGTAAGTTGTATCTGTTGATGATAATTACATTGGGTTCTTGTCTCAAATACACTTAATTGAGATTCAAAGCTAGAAATTAGTTGCGTATCCACTTTTTCTTATCCATTCTGGAAATTACATATACAAATTTGCTGAATTTCAAAAATGAGAGAGATAAGATATAATTATATTCACTATACACTGTCGAATTACAAGCCATATACATGCTAACAGTAATTACATACAACGCGGGCGCGGTGATGAATTCCCGTAATTCTTCTCAGTTTTTCGTAATTTATAACTTTGAACATAACGTCTCTTCAGAAAGCACAACATATAAATAACCTATTCGGCATATTCAGTCATGGTTTTCTCACACAGCAGGTACCACTGCGATCTTGCTATTCAACCAACTTTCTTCTCAGAGATAAATACTACAGACCCAGATCACTCAGCCTTACAAGATTATGCAACCAATAATGCGTAGTTTGTAGATGGACGTTCACAACGATCCTAGTGAGCAAACGTAGAATGACTGCGCCCTAAAAACTACCTAGTCTGCAAGTTGACATCTTTTAGGTTTTTTATGACGTTTTATAGGTTTTTTACATGGTAGCCGTGCCGGTTAACAAATACTCATTTATAATAACCATATCAAATTTCCGTATTGGAACATTAGATAGTTCGCTAAAATAAACATGCTGTTTAGTTTTTCTTCTTATCATGATAAAAATAAAGTAAGGAGTTTTATGAACTCCTATCAATAAAGTATAGATAAATTAGATAGAAATTACTAAACTAGTGATTGGACATCATAAATACTTAACAATGAATACAAATAAAATTATTTTTACAAACAAGATTTTATTGTAATAAATGAAGTAAAAGTGTCAGGTTGGACATATCCCGTCTTATACTTCTTAACCTTGAAACAATGAAGAAGCTCCTTGGGCTCAAGTTTTCAAATTAAAGTTCTTTAGATTTTAACATCAGAAGAAAAGACTTGTGTGAAAGTTTAACAGCAAGACACGCTTTTATTTGAAAACTTGAGCCGAAGCGGTTTTGTTATCATTGAAAGGTTTAACATAAAATAAAAAAAATATTTTCAATTTTTTTGTTCATATGTCAAAGCTTGTCTTTAGAAGGTTTCTTTCTTTTATTTATTAGAGCTTTCCTTCAACCTTGTCATTTTGAGCACAGATTAACAGGTATGCTCTCAATACCAAAGAAAGCTGAGGCTTCAAGTACCGGACAAGAAAGTCTCAGTGGCAACCTCATAAGGTCAGTAAACATTCCATAATTTACAATCTGAATGTTCAAAACAGTTTAGCGATCTTTCTTTAGATTCTGTGAATAGGCATTCACCGTTTTTAACTAATTTTATAAACTGCGTTCGAACAAACTATCAAGGCGCAAAATTTATCGCATACTTTTAGTACATCTGAAATACCCTCTAACAAAAGGTGAATCAAAATTAATCCTCAGTTTACGTCAAAAATAGCCTGCGTACCAAACAACCATGCATACTTTTCAAACAGATCCCCTTTGCTTTTCTTTAATCTCCTGACTTTTTCCATTTTTCCACTTTAGCTCGACATTGTCTGGTTCCTACGCAACCTAAACTGATGAGTCGACAAGTATATTTTGGGACGTTATTAATGGATAGAGGTCAGGCGGACCACCTCCTAGACAGATAACCGATCGGTACACGTGCAATGGAAATGAAATTTCGTTCATTAATTTGCCTACTGTTTCAATCCCTCGTATATTTCTGATAAATTAACAAATAGATTGACTATCAATATCTGCATTGTTGAATTTTGATACGACTCCCATCATAGCACCTCTATTTGACAACAGAAGGTTTGTGAATAAAATCAAGCGCCACAGTATTATTGTTCCAGTAATTATTTCAGGTTGAATTCAGACGTTATGTAAGACCCTACCCATACGTATTCGTGCCATAAGTTCTGTCCCATGATAATCTCATGATAAAAATGAAACAAGATAAGATATATTTATATGAAAGATATTATTTATTCGACAACATTTTTAGAATTCATAATCAAACAGTTTTATTCAAAATGTCCCCCCTTGGCCTTCACACACTGCTTCAATCTCGCGGGCCACTCATCTATCACTGCACGCACAGCTTCCAAAGGAATAGCTGCCGCTGATCGGATCAAATCCGCTTTCAGGGACTCGATATTACGGTGGGCTTTGGAGCAGGCCAACTGCTCTAGCAGGTCCCACAACTTGTAGTCTAAAGGATTGAGGTCCGGACTCCCTGAGGGCCAATCTTCCGCAGCAATGAACTCTGGCACATTGCTTTCCAGCCAGCGCTGCGTACTCTTAGCCTTGTGAGCGGGGGCGGAATCCTGCTGGTAGACCCAGTGTTGGTTGGCAAACAATGTACCACTTAAAGGCTTGACGATAGGATCCAGTATGTCGCTCTGATAGTTTGCCGCTTTTGTTTTCACGCCCTGTTTACAGAAATGGAGCTGAGTGACCCCTTCGTAGGACACCCCCCACCAAACCATGACTGACGCAGGGTGGTGGCCTCTCTCAACTCTCGGAATGATCTCCGAAGCTTCCTGTGAACTCCTTGCATACACTTTGTCATTTTGTCGGTTGAATTTTTCTTCTATGGTGAAGATTTTCTCATCCGTGAACAAAATCTTTCGGAATCCCCCAGCTGCGTACCTCTCCAAGAGCTTCTTGGATCTTGTCGCCCTGATGTGTCGCAAGGTGGCCGTAAGTCGCTGGCCCGTACGTCTCCGGTAAGCCCCTAGCCCTAGGTCTTGTTTAATGATGCGCGACATCGTCCGGACAGGAATCTTCATTTCCCTGGATAGGATCTTCTGCTTCCGGAGTGGATTCCTTTGAATCCTGGCTTTTACGGCTTTGATGGCTGCTGGAGTCCTTACTTGACGAGGTCTTCCGCTTCTTGGCCTGTCATCAACAGAGGACGTCTCATTGTACCGCTGAATGGTCCTAGACACAAATTTACGCGATATTTGAAGGCCGCGTAAGAGTTCAAAAATCTGACTAGCACTGTGATTACACTTATGTAAAGCTATCACTGCAATACGGTTCTCTGCCTTGCCCCACTCCATCGTTATGCTTCGAGAGATCAATACAAACTGAGGTATATGTAATTACCCGAAAAGCGCTTAATCAACTGACACCACAATGTAAACAATCGGACAAGTATTAACAGGTCTACACTTGTTTGAAAACGAGGGACAGAACTTATGGCATGACTACGTATATCAGCCAAACCCCTTTCCACCATTTTAACTCTCAAGTTAGATGGAACCTGACCAGGTATATTCCTTGTTATATCCCCTCTCGGACCCTTGTTATAGCGTATCTTGACGTGAGGGTTGCTTTACATACAAAGTCAGGGTGAAATAAGATTATGGTTGTGTCAGGTAGACGGAAACAGAAGTTGACTTTTGATTAGTAAAGTGAGAAGGGTATATCAAGAACTGTCAAACATTCCACCACAGCTCCCACGACGTCCAACCAGCTACTTTAAAATTAATCACTTGCACCGTGTTCATACTTGTTGGCAAAGGTAAACTTCCGACCCTCATAGACTGGCAGCACGTGAAAACGCAGAATTATGAAGAGAGGTAAATCAGATATATATGTTATTTATGAATTTGCAGTGCTCACTTTTATGAAATATAGTTTACCCTTTATCTTAACATGATCAAAGAAATGGAGGCAAGTGAGGTATGTCTATCAAACCAGATTTCAACGTCTGTAACCAATCATAACCCTAAGCAATATTTTAGTTATCCAAGCCTGAAATGATTTAGAATCTAAATGCCTGCAAAATAATATATTAAATACAAAGGGTATTTTTTATCATTTGAGAAATATTAAATAAGTTTCTCTCCTCTTCTCTCTTTATTCCCGATGTTGCGAGAATGTCGAGCTATCTGCAATATAAAGTTTTGCCGAGTGGAAAGCATAGCCAGGTCAAAAACCGATGAATATGACATCTTCAGCTTCTTTATGGTGGTTGTACTAGGGTACTTTTTTATACTGAAGCAGCTGCTCAGGCAGAAGTCTAAATACCAGAGGTTGCTATGAAGAGCTTAAAGAAATCCGATTTTTGGAAAAGCCTCAGGCAGTATGTTTCACAATGTCGATACCCTGGGGACGTATCAGCCAGCATGTACGAAGTTCGACACGGAATGAGAGGCCAAAGTCAGGCAGGTCTACCTGGCAGGTATATCGCGCGGCAGCATTGCGGAGAAGAGCTCAGAGGAGCAAAGCTCGTTGGCGTAGCGGTAGAGGAAAACTAGGTCGCCGACTCGTCAGTGCGAAAGGGTCCCGAGACTGTCCGTTAGAGAACATCAGACCTCCTCCAAACAGCTTCAAGCATGGATAATCTACTCGGGGCGGTAGAACCTCAAACATGTGAGCAGTATTCTAGTCTATGACTTATCTGGGCCTTGAACAGACTGAAGTACCTTTTAGCCCCACACAAATAGCCTAGCTTTTTCCCAGCAGCTGCCGCTAGTGACGAGACATGTTCGTACCAGATCAAGTCCTCAGGTATCTGGACTCCGACCAGCTGAAATGAACGCCTCTTTGGTAGGCCTCGGCCATTTTTGAAACCAGCCCAACTCTAGGGCACGTCTTGTTAGCTAAGTTCAAGGAAGTGGCTATTAATAGTCTTCTTTTCTTCAGTTCACCGAGAGATCGGCCTGTCATTCTAAATCCCTGCATGTAGAATGCTTTCACCGGCAAAGCTGTGGGTCGGATTGATCATACGAGAAATGGGGTTGTTGATATGGAAAAAGAACGACGGCAAGACGGGTCCCTGGGAATACTGGCGTTGAAATTGTGGGATGAAGAGGAGAAACCGTCAATTGCTGCGGATGATTTGCGACCAGAGAGAAATTCAGCCATCCAGGTTCAGCATTTGCGCTGTGAAATGTCAAAGATATGTGTATTTTTCGAAACAGTCCTGAGATTTTCCTTATTTTCCTTTTCCTGTTGATCTCTTTCAGATTCTGCTTTGTACATCCATTGTTTAAATTTCGTCTGTTGCAAACGTAGATAGCTTGCTTCGTTGATTTAGATTCAGAGAAAAATGAAGAAGTGAGTTTTACATTTGATCGCAATGCCCTCTATTGATTTCTCTACCGAGCCTGTAAAACAATGTCAATAAATGATACATCGGGAAGGCTTGACTCAGTAACTAACAAATAAAAGGCTTTTAGAGCCCTATGATGCCTATCACAAAAGTAAAGTGTGTTACTAATACAGGTGCTATCTTGGCATCTGTTCCGAAAAACATTGTGATTCGGATCTTTGCATGATAATATTACACCTGGTACAGAATGTGCATGTTACCAAAATGGAGTCGAAAATCGTTTAAGCAATATCTTTTAAACAATTTAAAAAAATGCTTCTGTTGAAGTGTTTTTAGGGTTTGTAGGACTTTCTGAACAAAGCGCTTCAGAATTTTTCTCTAAAGTTGATAGTTTTCGGAATATAAGAGATTTGGTCTTTCAAAAAGCTTTTTATTCCGAAATACAATATGAAAAAACGAATAATGTTGCCGAAGTTCCTAAATATTCTACAAACACCTACTAACAAAATTCCAAAGCATTTTAGGGGTTATTGTCATTGTAAAAGTTTGCTTTTTTTAATCGTTAAGAAACAGGCGCTGAATGTATTCGCCTCTCTCAAACTCACTCAATATGCAGAATTATTGGCAACATTAAAATTTTATCCAATTCATATTGCTTTTCGAGGTCAAAAATTGAATATTTTATACTACTAATATGCATTTATCTCAAAAATTATCAACTTTAGAAAAAATCTAAAGTATCTTTTTGTTAAGAATGTCCTAAAATCATAAAAACATCGACATTTTTGGAATTTGTTTGAAAAATTTTTTAAATAATTGTTGGCCCAATTTTGGGCCTGACAACATGTACCTAGATTTGCTACAAGGTCTGTTACAATAAGATTATGCAACAAATCCGAATCAGAATATTTTTCTCAGTAGACGTGAAGATATTACCTGGACTATACAGCTATCCGCATCTCTGTCAAAAGCTGACGTCTGATGCTTTCGTGAACTTACGAAATTGAGTATTTCACTTCGCCCAATTCAAATTCTCAAAACAGAAACAAAAAACAAACACCTTGAATCTACTATGCGACAGCAGAGTAAAATATAGCGTTTGTTTGTTCCATCTCATGGCACCCTTTGCAGATGAAATTGAGTTACAAGATGTCACCGATTTTATATTTACATACTATACATCCTTTAAGAAGAATGCCGGGAATGTTATTGTTTGTTTTCGATTTCGAGTTGATATTCTCCCTTACTTCCTGTCCTTTTGCTTGCTGTAGGGACTGGAATGATTCGTATCAGTTTGTAAATGTTGACTTACGAGGAGAACGAGTGCTTGAGTGAACAAAAGTTTCAATATTTGTCAAACCGTATCCCGGGTAATGGAGCTTTTTTAATCTTTCTAGAATTTCAGCACAAATGGCATAAAGGGATTTTTCAACGGAATTGTATTCTTTCAAATAAAAAGGCCCGACAACTAGAAATGTAAAAAGTTTTGCTACATTGTTATTGAAACATTGTTATTGAACGTTGCATTTGAAAAAAATCTCCTTCAGGCTTATATTAAAAAAAAACATGAGATCTTAGTATAAGTGATCTATAGAAGAATTTTACGGAATGAAAACACCCTTAAGATCAGACATGAGACATTAGGTGACCAATCTGCTACTACGGTCGATTTGATATTGCAAAAATAAAACAGTCCAAAGAGTGGATTTACTAATTTATTTTCTACCAAACAATACATAGCAGTAGTTTTGAATTAGTAGCCAATATTAACGTCAAAAACCATCTTCAGTGTTTCCACGGCCTTTGCAAATTTTCAATCAATATTTTGTTACTTTTCACGCCACTGGCGTTGTATTCACAAAAGAAATTGAAAATGAGATATTATGGTTTTTGGACGTTGTATGACATCTACATTATGAAAAACCATGTTACTCATCCCCGTCAGTCTACCTGTCTGTCGATGTGTATGTCTGTCTGCTAATCCTTGACCGATCTATAACTTGAGAAGTGCTGCTCGGATTTTGATGAATTTTTTTACACAAGGTTACAACTGTGCCAAGGATAAAAACGCCGTATAGTTTTGAAAATATATTAGTTGCGGCGGAGTTTGAGCAAAAAAAAATAAAATTCCCCAAAATTTCTTCTTTCTGCAGTTTCAGAGCATTCTGATTATTTTCCGAAAACTTGTAGGAGTTGTAAATGGTGACTTGTGTGAAAGCTGGGGTTGTAGAGTGTATCAGTGGAAACTGACTATCGTTAAAAATCTCCTGAATAGGAAATAATGGAAAATTTTAAAGACAAATATCCAATCAGTAACACCTGAAACTGTAGGATATGCACGATTCTCTGATGGGTTTATGCTGTTCTCTCCAGGCCAGCAGTGAGGTACTGGGATAGATTCAGGTTGAGAGGAGTTGGGGAAGGATCGAATGTTTATAATCGGGGAGTATTTGGCTACTGGTGGTAGATTTAAGTTGGCACATACGAGCCCCTTCCCACTTCAGTTGGCCCAACTATTGAAATCTTAGTTTTTTTTTCTTATCAAACACAAATAATAAAAATGTAGGAGGGTGTTATAGGTTTAAAATACTAGCAATGAATATTTTGATAATATATAGTAAAAAACACCATCTTTATCACTCCCTAATCAAATTTGCAGCATGAAAATAACACATGTTGCAATTACAGCATATCAACCTATTTTCATTTCAATGCAAAATAAGTCTATAACGCATATGTGGTTGTGAAAATAAAAGCCATGACAATCACAGCTGTCAGAATACGTTTAAAATAGTTTTGGGCAGTTAAGGTTTTCAAAATGGGTAGAAGAAATGTTATTAGTGAGAAAATTCGGTTACTGATGATTAAATTTTTCAATTCTGGGAAATCAAACTCAGAAATTGCAACTTTGTTAGACTTATCGCGGTACAGTGTGAGAAATATTGTTAGAAGATGTAACGTAACTGGTTCAGTTAATATTAAGCCACGATATGTGAAAAAAGTAATAACACAAATGCCTACCGAATAGCATTAAGAAGAATAATCGTGAAAAGCAGGCGTGCCAATTATTTACAATTAAGTGCTCTGTCGAGTGACGCTGTTGGAAGGAGAATTTCGAGGTCCACAACTCACAGAGAGGCCCACAAATTGGGATTTAGCACTTGCAAGGTAAGTTTTCTTATAAAAAAAGTGTTGCAAAAACCCTAAAGTTGCACAACTTGTTTATAGGCCAAAGAAAAGCCACTATTGAATGCAGAAGAAAAATCTGCTTAGATGGGCTAAAGAACATAGACAATGGACACCTCAACAATGGTGTGCAATACAATGGAGTGATGAGGCCCGATTCGAAGTTTGTGTTGGTGCCAGTCGCAGTAGAGTTATTCGCAAAAAAAATGAAGCATTCCAGGTTGACTGTCTGAAGAGAAAAGTGAAATTTCCAGCATCCATTATGGTCTGGGGAGTATGTCATCAAAAGGAGTAGAAAAACTTGATTTTATTGAAGGAAATGTGGATACAAACAAATATTTGGCAATTTTAGAAGAATCGCTTTTATCAGTGATGGAAGAATGTTTGACATCCGGCCAAGATTTTGTGTTTCAGCAAGATGGTGCAGCGTGCCATACCTCAAAAAAGGCTATAAAATCGATGGAAGAAAATAATGTACCACTTTTGAAATGGCTTTCTAGCAGTTCAGATCTGTCACCTATTGAAACTTTGTGGCACGAGATGAAAAAGGTTCTACGACAACATCCTGCTCGTACAATCATCGAACTGAGACAAAAGCTTCAAGAAATATGGGATTGTTTCACACCAAATTGTTGCCAAAACATGGTTAACTCTATGCCCCAAGGAATTTCAGCCGTAATAAAAAATAACCCAATGGTAATCTTTCAATTGTTGCTTTGTTAACTTCGTGCATTTACTCGCACATTGTTTCTTTGTTCAGATGTTCTATTAGTTATAGGTCTTCAAAAACACATATTTCGTCATGTTTATTTTATAAAGGCATATTTTGGTACAAATCTTGAAGTGGGCCAACTGGAGTGGGAAGGGGCTCGTACATATTCCGTAGATAAGAGAATTACTCTAAGTGGTGTAAGAAGGAAATGTCGTCAGGCGCGTCAAACTCCTTTTACTTAAGTTTACATTCTGAACTTCTGACAAACGTTTCCTGAAGGTGCACCATAATATAGCTATAGTTTTGATGACTCCTAATTCGTTTCAAATATTTAAGCGGTTATGATCTTGAAAAAACAGTTTGGTAATTTTTAAAAACCTTTACTCGGATGAGAAATTTTTTTATTATGTTCGAAACTAGCAAAATCTTGGGAAATATACGAAAACGTAGTTTGTAAACGGTTTGCTGCCAGTTGGGTTCATTACTGTTTCGCCTATGAAATAGTATTAGCTTTTGTGGCACCTTTCATTAAAATTGGTGCAGGGGTTTCTGAAATTACGTGGTTAAAAGTAATTTAGTAGCGACGCAGTTACGCAGTTAAATAATTAAAAATCGCTAAAACATCGTGCTTCCACGTTGCACAGCGTCTTGCTCATTTTCGGAAAATTTTTGAAGGGATTAATAATTGCGGGTTGGAAGCAGTAGGGGGTGGATGGTTGTAAATTGTCTTTGGGATTAGCGATAAATCTTCCATTATTAAGAAGCTGCTGATCTCGGTGATAGTACGCACCTATTAGACACAATACTCGCAAAGAAATATGATACATTTATTTTATACCCTTACGTCTGCTTAATGTAACGCTTGAAACTTATCATGTGGTTTTAATGTGATGGAACTCTATGATACCTCATATCGTCGGTCTCCGCACGTACCGACGTAACTAACATTTTACAAATCTTACAAGAGAGCTAGAAAATGAAAATCAGCAATAAATAACATTGGAAATGACATACTGATTTTTTAGTCTGCACGTTGCTGTTTTTTAGTTAGACTAAAATTACGTAGAACTTTGTTTTGGGATGTTTTAATTTTGTAAAAGTGAAATGAGTTCTTGAAAAAAATATCTTTTGTACATTTACGCCAGTTGTTTCTTTTATTGTGTAGTTATGCCATCAATTTAAAACTGGACATGGGTATCAAAGTATCGAAAATACTGTTTCAAAACAGAAATTGTTTTATTCTCTACATAATATTATAAGTTCAAGCAAAAAGCAAATTCTAGAGTAAGTTAAACCTAAAATTCAAATTGCTTTATGAAAATAATGACAGCGTTTAAACTTTAAATTATTTTTAAAAGTTGAACTGATTGTTTAATCTTCATGGGCCAAGGAATAATAAAATGTTTGCAATTGAGAAATAAGGATAACTGGAGTTTCTCCTTTGCATGAATATAAGATCCTCATATTTTTTCTTCGATATCTCACGTCCTTCATTCAAAGGTTTTAACGACAGGTTACTTAGGTCGCCCTTAATCCGCTGTTTCAATAATAACCTATCATAATGGTGGTCTTGATTATTGTATCTGAAAAATAATATCATAGGTTCATCCTGTTTTACCATTATTTCCATCATGTCTGTCCATTTTATTTTATTTCCAATTCACTCTCTTTTACCGCTAACATCTGTAGTTCCTTTTGTTTAAGTCGACATTCACAACAACACAACAATATTTCTAGGTTATGTTTACATACTATTAGAGACATGTGCTGTATAATTTATTGGTCAAATACAGAGAACCGGTTTTAACGCAGAGGCGTAAATCTATTTATTGAGAGACTACAAAAAAAGGAAACTACGGCGTAACTCGATTTTAGATTCTTTTTGTCATTTACGCCTTTACGTGCGCAGACCGACGATATGTTTAAACTACTTTCTACTGATTGTATTTCGGTCACCGCGGTGTACAATCGTAATTTGTAAAATGTTCTTGAAAAAGGCCATGGTGGCCGAAATGTCGTCAGTAAAAAATAGTTCAAACATACCACATATCGAAAATAAGTGAACATCGATATATCTTATAGGTACCTTCGATAAAGGATGGTTTGCTAAACTTTCGTCCACTGCTCCATAAACCAAGCCTAAACCATGATGATAAAAAGCATGAATTACATGTCTATGGTTGGTCGTCTGTGGCCGGGCGGACGAAGACCGCATGTTTAAGTTAACTTACAAAGTCAATGTTCCATTCCGCCTTTTGAATAGGCTTATTGCCTCAATTTTGAAATGAGCAAAATTTAAATGCAGGCCTGAGGGTATAGAGCCAACCTACTTGCCTTGTTTTGTGTTAGAAAAATTGTCCTATTATACCGGCCGTTCAACTTAATGCCACCGGTCCAACAAAATGATGATGTAAGGCCTTTTTTTTTGTAGACTTCTTACACCAATAACCAACTGGCTTTTTAATACCCACAAGGTGATTATTTGTCCAAAATTGACGCTAAAAAAAATACCCGGCAAAATGCTCATTTATCTTGTAGATTCCATCATGAGTTCGATAATAAATTTCAAACTACTTTATCAAATGTCTATTCTGATGAGGAGCGTGCGGAATTCTTTGTAAACGAAGATTATGAGGTTTTCTCCGTTATGGTGGAAAAAAATTATCAAGCTCCGCTACACCAAAAACACGTAGCCTAAAATTAGCTAATAAACTTGCAAAAGCGGTAGCTCATATCACAGCGTCGCATAAACTCCCATCAGTGTGCGAAAAACCTATTAGCATATTGCTAATAGCATGATAGACTAGTCGACAAGAACATACTTTATAACAGAACTACTATCATCTGAGTTATGCAATTTTTGTTGCTGATGCTGAGATTTGAATTGCAGTACCTTTCACCACATTATCCATCAATGGGTAGGTTTCTATTTCGTCAAAATTTGTTAAATAATATTGTAAAATACAGGGTGATTCTTACATGAACCGACAAAAAAATATGGGGCGCTATTTGATGTTTTTTGGTGGAAACCGTAATGTCCTAAAGGCTACAGCTTCCGAGATATGATTTTTTCGTTTTTTTTTGCTGAATTACCGACAATTTCGCAGAACTATCGTGGTGACTTTCTTGTTTGTTGAGATAATAACACAAGATAAATTCGAATCGACTCGGTATAGCATACTGAATCAGTCGAAATTAATGGTTTGTACAAAGCTTTTCCCTAAAATAACTTACAAAGTCGTAAAATAGCGCGGAGTGAATAAACAACTTTAAATTCAAAATTCGATTACAAAAAAACTATACCTCTGGTAATACTTAGTTTTATACCAAAAAGTTCCGTGTTTCTTTGCCTTTGCAACGATATGCTACACATCAAAGAAATAATTTGTTTAGTGGTCAAAATTGCAGGAAACAGTTTGTCGAGCTAATGATTTTTGTGCGATTAAAGTAATTTGAATCAGTCTTCTCGAAATGACTGCCTCCAATTGTTGAGAATAATGAAGTTAGCAAGGGCCAAGCAGTACACAGGTTAGGAATACCTCTTATGCAGGTGCATTTGAAGTTAATAACATCGGATACCTCGATTATCATAATACGTCTTAGGGTATTAATGACAACGGTTTACAACAATTGTACTATTTGGTTCAATAAGCAATTATTTTACTTAGCTGTGATTTAAAACGATTAAGTGTTCTAAACCGCTGCTATTAATGTCTAATCCCATAACCTGACAGGTATGTATTCCAGGTATCGCAGCTCATTAATTTCAGATAAACTTGCCCGTATTGGATTCCTGAGCTTACCTGATAGTTACATATCAATTACAATCGTCATTATCCCATAGATAAAAGAGTGCATTACGAAATTGGTAGACGAGCTTTGACTATCTCTCATACCAGAAGTGTATTTGCGTTTGATTTTGTTGTCTCTGTTTTTGTTATTGTTAGTGTTTTCATCGTCATTATCAAGTTTCATTGTTGTCATAATGCCGATTTTCAGACATAAACACCGCCAAGTCGTGACCCAACAGCCCTTTTTCATCCGATTTGCTAACTCTTTACGTAAGTCCCTCAACCTTTTCGCTAACATAGCACTAAAAACTGAACCCAAAGCTGCACAACGTTCAACCAGAAGCTCCTTCGTGGTCAGCTTCACGCAATGAGGTGAATTGTGACCGTGTGAACCAAGAGACATGAAAGGGAGATTGAGGACGTGCCATGCTGCCGTCTTCTTGCCTCGGGAGAGCATAGCTTTATGTTTGAAGTCAAAATGTAGATAAAATGATTTGGCGCGAATCTCATCACGACCATACACACCAGGATAAAATGCTATACAATGTAATCCCTAATTGTCAATGTCAATATTGTCAATTACAATATTTAACAGGGCAATTTTCGGATCCATTTTAAGGATAAAACTTCATATAAATGCATGCCCTAAACGTCCTAACTGTTGAGATACAAGGTGATAAAGTTTTCAAGAGTAAACCGTTTATTATTAATATCTGTAATACCACTTTACATATTTTAATGAAATGTGGGGTACATGTACTATGTATCACGCAACATTATTTAATATGTCACATTTTTTAAACATCCGCCAGTAGCGTTTGACTGAATTTCACCTGACTATTTTGGCTGACAATGATGGTACGCCACTGATTCCTTCTAAAAATTATTCTAATTCTCAATCATTTCTAAGCAAAGATCGCTCAATTTTTCTCAATTCAATGCCCATTTTTTCTTATTGAGACAAAAACCGTTTCTCTGCATGATAATAACAGTATCGTTAATATAACATCACCATGCAGAGAAATAAAATCGCGTGCTCAAATATTGACATTTAATTAGGATGGCTGCACCGATGAGTTTTGACTCACATTCTCATAGTTTCATACCTTGGCTGAAGATGCCGATGGAATAATGCTTCTGAACCACTTAAATAGTAATCAAGTTTCATCATCTTCCGAATGACACCTTAACTGATCAGAAGAAAAACTCTACAGTCCAGCCAAACTAAAAATTCCACCAGACAAATGACGAATAAAATATTTCTTCAAACATATCCCTGATGGATCGGACTATACCCTAGTTAATAATTTTATGCGCATAATGCATAAATAATTGTAAAAATAGCAGGAGCCTACCTTTCTATTACCTGCATATATGTTATCTGAGAAACAACTATTATCACGAGAGGAACTTAATTTAGAACATGGAATTCGTTCGAGTTATGCAGTAAATGAATAAAACCTGCAGTCGAGCAGTAATCTGGCACAAGATCTGATGACAAACTCGCATCAAGCAGGTTTGCTCTGTACCTAATTTTCGCGAAATTCTCTGCTCAGTTGATAAAAAATATGTGTTTTGAGGAAGTACAGCGGTGAGGAAGCGCTGCCGACTTTGCACCGTGGAGATATGGACAAGTGGTGCTGACTGACCTGGGGATCCGGTGGGTCAGATTGAGCCATTTTATTTTCTTTATTGCTTTACTGCTCCACCGCCACATGATGCATTTTCAAGAACCCTTTCGACCTTGGCATAGTAGTAATCTTGTCTCATAGGTGCATCTAAAGCCTAGCGGTACTTTCAAAATGATAGAGGGTCCAAGCATCATCGAACAGACAGACTGATGGACCGGTAGACATACCGAGAACAATAAGTAACAAGTTTTGCCGTGACTTACTTGTCATATAACATAATAGGTAGAATTACTCCCCAGCCTATTTTTCATACAAACACACACACACACACACACCTACACGGACACGCACACACAAATGCTGTCTTTTTGAGCCGCAAGAAATGATTCTGATTTGATCAACAATTACACAGTTCTACGAAGAAGTGGTATGTGCACTATATTCTTCCCATGTATTTTTCTCGATGAACACGATTCTGAAGTCAGAATTGAGAGTAGATGTGAAAGTAACGTTTGACATCAAGATCAAATATTTTGGAGTTTAGGTGAAAGTGCATATCTAATAGCACAATGCAGATTCACTATTTATGTTTTATACTGAGGCATTCACGAAGGCCTGCTGTGTCTTACAAAGAGAAACAACCGAAAAAAAAAACAGAAACAGGAAGCCATTACCCAGCAGTAAATTTAAACAATTATATTATGGTTATCGTTTTTATGGATATTCTCTAAAATTTGTCCGTCAGCCACTAATTTTGACTTCAAATGACATTGAAAAAGTATACTGGTACCACCAGACCAACCCCCTTTTTGGGGATCTGATAATATGAGAAAGTTGCTAATCAAACAAAACGGCCTTTACCTTTCATTTGGGATTCGCCACGATTGGCCAATAAATTTTGATATGAGGCTCTTCTAGAACATGCTATGCTTGGGGCCTAGTATACAGAGTGTTCCTTTATGATATGCGAATATTTAAGGAAGTGAATCTACGTGAAAAATTAATGTTAGTTTGATTTATAAACCATGGTCCAAAAATGTTTCCTTACAGAAATTTGGGGTGTTAATTTTTTAGGAAAAAAATGGAAATTAATACCTACAGAACCGCTTCAGATATTTCACTGATATATAGTACGTAGTGGAAGTTAATAAAGTTGCACATTGTTCAATGCAAAAATAATTTTTAGTTTTAACAGTGGCGTGCGTACGGATATTGACTTCAATACTTTTTAGGAAAAAAAATTGTACGCCAATGGTTTTTTGCCACATAAAATTTATTTTTGAATTTCCCGTTCAATTTAAAGCAAATGATCTCTTGAATTGTTTTCCTTCGATGCGCCATTTTAGCAATAAATATCTAGTTGCTCTGGAATATGTCACTGGCCCTTGACATCTGACAAGTCTCTGTTATTCAAATCTGTTCGCTGTGAAATCTTTTTCATTATTTAGTTTTTACAATCTTGTCATTAATGGTGAATTATTCAAATGCAGAAATGGGGGAAATGCATTATGTATACGGCCTTGACGACGGTAATGGTGATCAAGCCAGACGGATTTATCACCAGAGATATCCCGATCGTGCTTTGCCAGATAGTCGAACCTTTTCTAATATTCATCGTCGTCTTGTTGAAACTGGTTCTGTCCGAAAAGGAACATCTGAAGGTAGACCTCTAAGTGTGAAAACACCTGAAATTGAGAAAGCAGTGCTGCACGAAGTCGAAGAACATCCTGAAACGAGTACGAGGAAGATCGCTAGATACTTAAATATTTGATATCAAATTGTTTGGAGAATTTTAGTGGATTTTTATCCTTACCTTATTTTAGGAGTACAGGCATTACTTCCCATTGATTTTCCAAGGCGTGTGATCTTTTGTCAGTGGTATTTTAAAAAAATTACAAAAAAGCCGCAATTTGAATTAGTGATTCTGTTCACGGACGAAGTTAATTTTTCTCGAAATGCAATTCTGAATTTCCACAATAATCATTTGTTTGCAGAAGCAAATCTCTATGCAGTAACCGAAACCCATTTCCAACACCAATTTTCGGTTAACGTATATGCAGGAATCATTGGCAACCACTTTATTGGCTCATTCTTCTTGCCGGGACGACTTGACGGACAGACTTACCTCCATTTTCTTCAACAACAGTTACCTTTGCTGCTTGATGATGTTACGTTAGTAATAAGAAACAATATGTGGTACAGGCGTGATGGTACACCAGTGCATTTCAGTGTAGCGGTTCGTAATTATTTACAAACTGTTTATCCAAATCGTTGGATTGGCCGGGGTGGGCCCCAAGAATGGCCACCAAGGTGCCCAGGCCTCAACAGTTTAGATTTCCTTATGTGGGGCTATCTTAAGACACTAGTGTATACAAGTCCGAATAACACTGTAGAAAAATTAAAAGAAAGCATAGTTGCAGTTTGTGATAAGAATAAAAAACACTCCAGGGATATTTCAACGAGTGCGCAATTCCATGGGAAGGAGGGTGGAAGCATGCATACTAAGTGAAGAGGGCCATTTTCAACAATTTTTGTAATCATTTCGTTGATTTAAATGTTATGTTTATGTTGTCAGTTGTTGTTGTTAATTACCCCTAATGTGTTTAATTTTTCCAATTAAATTAAAAATAATTTTGCAAGTTAGACAACAGAACGGTTTTATTTGGCAACAAAACATTGGCGTACCATTTTTTTCCTAAAAAATATCGAAGTCAATACCCATACGCACGCCACTGTTAAAGCTAAAAATTGTCTTTGCGTTGAAAAATATGCATTTTCACTGCGCACTAAATATTAGTGAAATATCTGAAGCGGTTCTGAAAGTATTAATTAATTTCCATTTTTTTCCCTAAAACTTCAACACCCCGAGTTTTTGTAAGAAAACATTTTTGGACCATAGTTTATAAAGCAAACTAACATTAATTTTTTACGTAGATTCACACCCTTAAATATTCGCATATCATGTATATAGAGATGCATATGAGTCTGCCGTATGGCCTAACAAACTCTATGTATACGGCACTAGAAACGCCATAAAACCGTATTCTTCTAAATTCGTACTTTTTAGTGGACATTCTCGCCAGAGAGTAGTTATTCTTTTCGAGGTGCTTATATTTTTATGTTAATCAGCGCGAATTCTAATTAAATTTTTGGAGAGCACGTACACCTGTTACTATGTTTTAATTGCGCTATGAACGTATTTGCAGAAGAACCTAACATAAAGCTTTTGTTGCAATAAAAGGTATTTTAATTAATTAGCTGAAACGCTCGAGGGTCTGTTTCTGCAGAGATGTGACGGTATGAAGCAGTCTCCAAAATTACTATTTTATTAGAACAAAGGCGTTCAGGTAGAATAACTTCCAAGGTAAACGAAGTTGCAGCAAAATTAAATAATTAGAAGGAAACCCAGTCAACTGGGTAGACCCGGCAGTTTTTATCGCGTCATTCACGGAATATTTAGGTACCGTTCAAATTCCAAACTTAACCATTGTTAAAATTTCAGTGAATAATAAAATCTTAAACATGAATACTGATATTTTATATGTATATTTATACATTATCATTTTGTTCAACTAAAAAAACTTCACAAATTTGACAGTCCAGTACATTGACTGTTTTACATGTATACCGATGAAATGGTAAGAAATTCAAATGTTCATTCTTTCTTTTACATTTTACAAAGCAACGCATTTTATACGCAAAAAAAGGCGTCGAGTAGGTTGACTCTGCACTTCTTACGCAACGCTGTCATCAATTCATAAACGACACAGGTTAGTCCCTCTATGAAAAAAGTTAGCTACCAGCATGAATCAAAAAAAAATTAATCGATCAATTTAGTCAATCAAGCCTATAAAATTAGTCCATAGTACCTACCCGTTTGACACGTCACGATCTAGAAATTTCTCCCCTGCCCTACTGACAGTACCGACCGTCTGGCAACGTTGCTATGATTAACCTCACCACTCGCCATCGGTCAAGACAAGCTTTAAAAATCTATCATACCTCAAAGCTCGTATGCGTTACGTTGCGCGTTTTTTAAATATTTCTTTATCACCGTTTTAAGGGCAAACGTATGGGCACATACGTATCGTCGGTCTCCGCACGTATAGGTGTAAATTACAAAAAAAAATCTAAAATTGGGTTATGCCGTAATTTCACATATTTTTTTGTAGTCTCTCACCTAACGAAGTGACGTAACTGTATATCAGTTCGTTGCTTGAAAATAAAATTCTGAAAAAATTGCGTATGAGATAAAATTCTGAAAACAATTTTACGTACCGGCTTAAATAGATTTACGCCTCCGCATTAAAATTGGTTTTCTGTATTTGACCAATAATTATACCGGCACATGTATCTCTAATAATATGTAAACATAAACTATAAATATTCTTGTGTTGATGTGAATGTCGACTTAAACAAAATGTTTATTTTTCTTGTCGTTTACTTTTTGTTTGTACTTATAATATTAGGTAGAGAATAAAACAATTTTTATTTTTTAAACAGTATTTTCGATACTTTGATACCCGTGTCCAGTTTTTAATTGTTGGCGTAACTACACAATAAAAGAAACAAGACTCGTCACGAAGTGGCGTAAATGTACAAAAAATATTTTTTCAAGCTCATTTTACTTTTACAAAATTAAACCATCCCAAAACAAAGTTCTACATAATTTTAGTCTAATAAAAAGACTGCAACGTGCAGACTAAAACATCAGTATGTCGTTTTCAATCTTATTTATTGCGGATTTTCGTTTGCTAGCTCGCCTGTAAAATTTGTAAAACGTGCAGTACGTGCGAAGACCGACGATATGAAGTGTTGAATATGCCTAATAGATGGGTAGAATTATTAATAAGTTGGAAGCATACACTAGCGCCAAAAAATTAGATACACCCTACCACACCCCTTACTGTCTCCAACCCCCAACTTTTTATTCCTACAAAAATTGTTTAGAATGGTAAAAAAAATATGGGGCAATTTATATTTTTGTTTGTGTTCTGCGTGTAATTACACCACGACCAGACCGATTTTCAGAGGCTGCAAAACTTTTTCGTCCTTGGCATAGTGAGGATGTCTTGTGAAAATTTCATCAAAATCTGAGAAGTACTTCCGAGTTATAGACGGGTTAAGGAGTAGCGGACACAGAGATGGATAGATATCCAAAGAACGTAATATCTCATTTTCGAAATGTTTTGCTATTACAATACTTCCTGCATATTTGCATATCTAGCATGATATTGTGTAAAATAGAGACTTGTACTTGTTCTTCAAAAGGCGTTGGGAGTAGGTACACTTCCACAAGTTATATCTCGCCTATCCCCCCCCCCATCCCCTGAGAAAAATGTCTGCAAACGCCCATGCAGTGGCGTGGGAAGTAACTTTGTGTAAAAGGAAATTAAGAATACCTACCAGTTTAAAGAACTACGTTTCTCGAAGGTATCTAGTGCTAGTCTAGATTAAGGACGGCTTTTTATAATTTCTTACCTGAAGTCTGTACTACAACCTCTACAGAGCTCACAGCAGGTTTCATCATGCTGTATTTTCAGACCTAACTTCAAGCTGACCTAAAAAGTTTTGATGCGAGGGCTGAGAACTACGCCATTTTGTAATTTCAACAAACGCTAGACAAATTGGTTTGATAAATATTCGCTCGCTGCCTGAGTTCAAGCTGAATCAAAACAAATCGATTTTCCATTGCTTCAGTCTGCATTCAAGTCAATGAAGGATTGCCACTGGGCTCTTGGGAATGCTTTTATCAACCGACCAAAAAAGAATTAACGATTGGTTGTGTTAAGAGCTCTCAAAGTCCACAGGTAATACTACAGATGGCTGGCTCGCAAAAGATCTGTTTTAACCAAAAGCTTACTCCAGCCTCAATCATCGTATTTTGCGCGCAGGAGCTATACGCCTTTCATTTATAAATACGCCTACCTAGAAGCGTTAAGATTGTCTGCGGGTATTTTCTTTTCCACGAGTATTCATTACGGTAGAATAGTAATGTATCAAAATTCCCCATATCGACACATGACATAATTCTGACGGATCCGTCAACGTCAGGTAGGCAGAGCCGTGTTTTGTTTTAGTTTTTTGTGAGCTACAGAAAGATTCATTTTATACTTGCTAACAAGTCGTTTATTTAGAAAAGTTCATTTGCATAGGAACGAAAAAAAACGTTACAAGCTTTACACCCTATTCATTATTATCAACTTTACAGACTAATACAAATATGTCACTAGCTGATCAGCTGTTCACCTCAGTAGACGTCAAAACGAGATGGATACTCGTGAGAGAGGGTATAGGTTGTCCTGGTTGCTTAACTTTTACGGTTTAGTTATCCTAATGAAAAAAATATCAAAATGCTATAATATGAAAGGGCGTCCGCAGGAATTTTCATCAGGGGAAAGAGTACCTGTCTCCAAAACTTTTTGAAGAGCGAGGCTATCACGGCCCCCCAGACAACCCCCCTACCTTTACAATTCGCAGTATTCCTTCCAAGACGAGACAAGGGGTCTGATGAGCACAAACAGCACTGTCTGCGGTTGGTCGTAGCTATAGAGAAGGAAATCAAACATGTGTCTCTCTCAATCGTCTCTATTTATCCATATATGCACAGAAAGGAATTGGTGGTCTGGTTTGTGAAACTTGGTGTGACGGATGAGTCGACCGGTAGCGTAGGGGTCTTCTGTCGTCTTTCATCGTATGGAATGAGGATGAAGATCAAGTTGGCACATTATTGACAGGTGGATATTGTCAAATGTTTCGCCTACCTCCGTACAGTATTTTGAGCTTATCAGGCGCCATACCCACTTGTTTGCTTTCCGTTCATATGCCTCTACGACTTCTAGACCTACATCGCACTGATGAGTTGTTAGTGAGCAAGAAACGGCGCTGTCTGCTGTTTTCCGTGGTTATAGAGGCGAAAAGCAAACATATCTATTTTGAAATAACATTTATTTTATAAAACAATATAGGTTTCGTTTTCAAATTTGGTTTATTTACAGTTGTGTCTAGATCGAAAAATGAGATTCGAAAAGTTACAATAGGTATGTCGTTTTATTTATAACAGTTTCTGAAGCATTGGCACATTGTTAGTTCCAACAATTCATAAGAAATGCTTCATCGAGATTGTTGTTTTACTTAACAATGTTTGATCGATGCCTCACCGTTGGCACTAACAAACCGACAGCAGATGGTAATATTCTTTTCTGGCGTTGACTTCTATGATTATATGTGATATTATTTACCATCTATTTTAATGCCAGGCACAGGTCTGTTAAAACTTATTTACAGGAGCAAGATACCCCCTTGTTGGATTGACCGGGTGATAGCCTCGATAGGAAGGCAAAATAAAACGTCTGGAAGCTGATGAAGAGAAGAAAGAGATAGTGTGTTAAAAGAATTAATAACAAACAAGACAAGGAAACGGTGCATACTCGCATTGACAGCATGCCGTGTAGAACTCAAGCATTGATAGTAGCAAAAATTCGCTCTACAAAATTATAATATTTTATACTGCTCAATTTAATATTCTTCAGAATTTAACGAACACATTTTGCCTATGAATAGGCTTTATTTGATAATTAAAAATCTTGATTACATAGATTCTATAGTACGTCTAGGGACTGTATATTTGGGTAACAGTACTGTTAAATGTACGTTAACCTATCTGTATTTTAATTTATGTTTGCGACTTTGTCGCTCATGGTACAAAATAGATCATGAATCAAATTTAAAATAGAGGTTGGAAACATCATTACAACAAAATGAAATGTGCGTCTCTTTTCCAAAAGAATCAGGTAGTGTATTTTATAAGAATATGCTTACTATGATGTTTAGAATATGCAGTATGCAATCTACTTCCTGTACTTGAAATTCTTTGCAACTTCTTACATCCATCGTAGCACAAGTTCAATGCAAAAGTTTCCAGAGAACAAATTAAAGTCAGAACAAATAGTGTATTTATTGTGCTTGCGCAACTGTGAAAGCTATGGCAAGTACCGGGCTATTGGAATGCTTGAAAAACAGGGAGGAAGTGACTTTATTGCTGATGAACCGCCTATAGTTCTTCATAAAGAAGTTTCGGTCTACACCTCGCCAATTTTTCTAACCGAGTATTTGATACCTGGAACAGGCTGCCCTACGACGTTCTTAATGCATTAACAAGAATCTTTTCGACAGCTGGGCGCACAACCAACTCCAGTTTGCTTATGACATGATCTTAATTTGCTCTGCGTTTAATTTCTTATCTCTGTTTGGAGTTTATAGCTTGCTCAAATCCTGTATTATAAATAATAATAATACTTTCAATCGCTTATACGTATGATGTAGTAAGGGTCCCGGACCATTTGTAAGGTGAAGACATTCTAGTCCATGCATAATACATATACTCTGTGATAAAGAAAATAGGACACCCAGTAATAATGATTTTATTTGAATGAAATTTTATACACAATTACAGGTAATTAAGATAAAGTCGCGATTATGTTTTGAAACAAACAGATTTGCTGAATCGCCTGGGGAAGTGATTCATGTTTTTTTTTTTTTTGAGGTATTTTATTTCAGGCTAGATGTATTTGGTACCGAATACCTGCTAGCGTTGGTGGAGAAAGAGGTGAAGAGGAATGGGTGGAAGGTCTGGAGATCTACAATGCCAAGGGAGGGGGCTGAAATAAGCGTTATCGCGTCAGCCTAGCATATGGAACAGCAAATATTTTGTTGGAAAATAGAGCTTTCAAGCGTTTAGAGTAAGGGCAAAATACGAGGTTCCTTTATCTCCTAGATATACTGTTGCGATTACATATCTCATCTAATGACAACTATAGCTAACTTAATAGGCTTAGCATCATCTGTAATGGCAGGACAAACCATATACTCTGTTGAACTTTTCGTTCAACTGAAAGCTTATCATTATTTCTCGACTTCTGACTGGTACCTGTCTATTATGAATTCCTAAACAGAACAGGAACCGAGAAAATTGATATGGGGAACGGCATAAAAGAAGAAGAAGTCTTCGCGGCGGAAGACGTAATATGGAGTTTTCAGTTGAACGTCACCTGCACCAATAAATCTGAATTACTCCTTGAGGCGTCCCATTTTAAGTAGAGGAGGCATAATAGCGCAGCAGTGGATCCAGGTGTTAGTAGAACACCATTTTCTAACAACATGCACTTTCTATATTGCTGGAGCAGGAATGGACCACCTCAATAACGCCAAGCAAAACTCCCTTCTTGACCCCCTAGATCTCAATACCTTTCTCCCATTGAACGTGTGTGGAAAATGATGGGAATAATGACAGACGTTACCCCATCCTCCACAAACACTAGCATCACTTCTAGATACAGTTTTTTTGGGATGAGGTACTCTTCCTCCTTGAAAACACGTTCTGACAACTGGATCAATGTGCACAGGGTGCTCCTTAATGATATGCGACTATTTAAGGGTGTGAATCTACATGAAAAATTAATGTTATTTTGCTACGGTCCAAAAATGTTTCCTCACAAAAACTTGGGGTGTCGAAGTTTTAGAAAAAAAAAATGGAAATTAAATAATATTTTCAGAACCGCTTCAGATATTTCACAGATATTTAGTACGTAGTGAAAGTTAATAAAGTTGCATATTTTTCAATGCAATAATAATTTTTAGCCTTAACAGTGGCGTGCGTATCAATATTGACTTCGATATTTTTTGAGGAAAAAATGGTACGCCGATGGTTTTTTCTGAATAAAAATATTTTCAAATTGCCAGTTCAATTTTAAACAAATGATCCATCTTGAACTGTTTTCCTTCGATGCACCATTTTTAAGTAAAAAAATAAAAACCGTTCTATTGTCTAACTTGCAAAATTATTAATTTAATTGGAAGAATTAAACACATTAGGGGTAATGAACATCAACAACTGACAACATAAACATAACATTAAAACCAACAAAATGATTACACAAATTGTTGAAAATATCTCCCTTCACTTAGTACGCATGCTTCCGCCCTCCTTCTCATATAATTGAAATATCCCTGGAGTGTTTTTTATTTTATCACAATTTGTTTCTCTTAATTCCTCTACAGTGATAATGGGACTTGTCGTGTGCACTAGTGTCTTAAGATAGCTCCACAAAAATAAATCTAAACTGTTGAGGTCTGGGGACCTTTGTGGCCATTCTTGGGGCCCACCGCGGCCATTCCAACGATTTGGATGTTCTTCGACTTCGTCTGCTTCCTCAATTTCAGGTGTTCTCACATTTAGAGGTCTACCTTCAGATGTTCCTTTTCGGACAGAACCAGTTTCAACAAGACGACGATGAATATTAGAAAAGGTTCGGCTATCTGGCAAAACACGATCGAGGTACCTCTGGTGATAAATCCGTCTGGCTTGCTCACCATTACCGTCGGCAAGGCCATATACGTAATGCATTTCCGCCATTTCTGCATTTGAATAGTTCACCATTATTAACATCATTGTAAAAACTAAATAATGAAAAAGATGTCACAGCGAACAGATTTGAATAACAGAGACTTGTCAGATGTCAAAAGCCAGTGACATATTCCAGAGCAACTAGATATTTATTGCTAAATTGCATTCTTCAATCATTACATTAATTTTCTCGGACAATAGAACAGTTTTTCTTTTTTTAATCAAAAATGGCGCATCGAAGGGAAAACAACTCAAGAGAGATCATTTGTTTTAAATTGAACGGGGAATTCAAAAATAGTTTTTATTTGGCAAAAAACCATTGGTGTCCTATTTTTTTCTTAAAAAATATCGAAATCAATACCCGTACGCACGCGACTGTTAAAGCTAAAAATTATTTTTGCATTGAAAAATATGCAACTTCATTAACTTTCACTACGTACTAAATATCAGTAAAATATCTGAAGCGGTTCTGAAAATATTAATTAATTTCCATTTTATCCTTAAAACTTCATCACCCCGAATTTTTGTAAGGAAACATTTTTGGACCATAGTTTATAAAGCAAACTAACATTAATTTTTCATGTAGATTCACACCCTTAAATATTCGCATATCATTAAGGAACACCCTGTATACACGGTATCGCCCCAGGAATCCAGCGATACAACAAACGTTTTCACTTCAAATATTTAATCATGACCTCTCCCTGCTTATATGCTTATCTCCAATTGTGAATAAAATTTAATTCAAATAAAATCATTTTTACTCGTTGTTCTACATTCTTAGTCACTGAGTATATCATATCGCACATTCCCACCAAGGGATCTTGCCTCTATTGTAATCAACATGACAGATGATCTTAACCATCAAGCACCATTAATATTCGCTATGCACTATCCTATTTTTCCATAGGTGACGTCCCTGGCATGGTCTGGAGAATCAGCACCGTGGCGCAAAGCTCCAGACGGCCATAAACAGAGCGTCTAGTTAAGCTCTTTAATTCCCTTTTGTGCTAAGCTGGCTCTCTGCCTATAACTAAGCCTAAGAGCTAGCTAATGCTACAGCTGCACCAGCAATCAGATGAAACGCTAACCACCATTGATTGCAGACCGAGACAAAATTGTGGTGATTCGTTCTGCAAAGTCGCTCTCATAGAGAGATCAATACCTTGCATGGGCTAATAGTAATAACAGTATTAAAAAAATCTTAATACACGTCCTTGTTTCTTTATAACGGCATTGCAGTATAGCTAAGGTAAGACTAAAATGGCGAAAAGGTTTCAGTCTGAAAGTAAACTTCAAGTTGATCGTATTTATGAAATAAACGTTTGTGCTTAAATATTCTAGAACATATTGCTTGAAACTATCACCAACATTTTTTTTACTTTATACAAAAACATGATTGCTCCCGAAAGCACAAAGAGCGCAATTTTAACATTGTTCTCCAAAATTATCAAATATTTGACTTAGTACGCGAAAAGAATGCTCTTGTTTAAAGAGTAACTATCGTGACTTTGATATATTTCTAAGACATATTTTGAACTAAGGTCAATTTCTAATTGCAGAAGCAGTATTTCTTTGAAACAATAAAATTACGTCACTTCAAATATCTAGGATCTCGAATCAATGTCAAATATTCACATTTTTATACATCTTTTGTGTCTTTTATTATAGATTTGACGTAGAAGGTGTTATGACCATGCGCTCATATAAAAATACTTGGATTCTCTAGCGTTTGCTACTCTGACATCTAACCATAGAAGCCATTATCAGATCTTAATAATAGTGGAATATTATTCAAAGTAAATTGTAATTCAATAATTTAACAACAAGTAACTGCCCATAGGAGGCATTGCCTGTACATTGACCATTAATGTTGCAATTGTACATACTTGTATTATTGAAATATGATTAGAGATACAACTAGTCAACGAATTATTTGATGTTTGCATTTACTATTAATTTGTGTACATTTGGTCTTGCCAGAGTAAAAATACATTCTTTTAACTTTTTTATTTCTAAAGCGTAGACCCTTCATAACGTCAGGTAAATTTACGTATAATTTTGGACATGGATAAAGGTATGATCGTTTGTTATATATTTATTTGGTCTAGGTGCTACTGTTCCTTTAAGTGTATGCCTTGTGTAGTGATTGAGTTTAATTTTTTGGTCGTTATTCATAAATCTGTGATTGTTGGTTATCGCAGAGAAGAAGCTGTTCCAAGTCATATTCGTCTATATATTTGTATATCAGTTGGATACAATTTTGGTTTACTAAACATTGATTTTAAAATCATTATTTGAAAAATATCCAAATCAGAAATATTAGTTGAGCATGCTATAAATGTGGCTCGATCAATGTATGGTATAAGGTATAGAGACATCTTTTAAAACGGTTTGATGTATTTGATTGTGCAGGAGACATCTAACTTTTTTTTTAGGATACATGAAATATGAACATCCCAAAGCAGACATGGATCCAGCAATATTCCAATGTATTTTATATTTGGTGCTCTGTTAATTTCTAATTTCTGCTTATTAACGATAGAGGAGATGTTTGTGTAATTTGGTTTTTTTTTATTCTCCAACTACCACGAAGGCCTAAGGCCTAAACACCCATTGGGTACCGTGGGGCTATAGGGGGATACAGGGGAAAGGGGGAACGCCACACGGACTCTGGCGAGGGAACACGTGTGCATCCAACATGCACACATTCTGGCTCCGCCTACGAGATCCGCCGGGTGGTACCTCCGCGTTCGACAGTCAGAGACCGTCTACCACCTACGGTAGATGTCTGTAGTAGGAAAAAAATGGTAAAAAATACGTTTTAGAGTGATATATGGATAAGGACATATAAGGTTTTATGGAAATGATACATGATCAAGTTATATTTTCAACACCAGACAACTATTTGAACCAATTGATATACCTACATTCTCTAGACTAGACCAATTTTCAATAATAATACAGAAAAATGGATCACACTTGCAAATGTAGCAATTTCCTACAAATTCCCCAAAATGGCGATAAATCAAAAGCCGTGCACAATCGGATAATGACATATAATTTTTCAGATAGGAAATAAACCCCTCGTATCACCCCTTTTTTCTGATCAATGACTTTTGGGACTCCCTATATAAGCGTGTTTAGTAGTCAGGGTTGTCACTTAAGAATACTACGAGGAAGGTTGAGGGGTGATCTTTTCTGGAAAGGTTGATGACATCCCAAGGATAATCAACCGTTCTTCAAAACGACAATTGGTCTGTTTTTATTACTTCTAAGGGATTGCAATCCTACTTGGCAACTTGACTGTGGCGATGGAAACTGTGAGCTAATGTTCACAACATATGACATACGATTGGCCATCTTTTTACTGAATTCCTTAATCTAAGAACGTTTCATAATTATATATTATTATTAATAATAGTAATATCATTATTGCAATTGCATTATCATGTAATATAAAGTACTCGAATAAATAAACTATCCACAGAAAGAATCATACATTCCTTGTACGTGGGTGGTAATTCCTAACTAACTACTAAAGAATACAAACATATATGCAAGATAATATTGTACATCAATTGAAATTAATAAAATATGAATAGAAAAAAGGTTTGCTGAATAACGAAAATCTAAGTTTTGATTGATACGATACACATACACAAAGAAGAAGAAAAAGTATATTTGAAGGTCCGATACAGTGATTGATTTCATGGGATTATGAGCTGGTACGTACATTCAGGACGCATCTTGTTTATTTCACATAATCGATTTTATCTATTTATATCTCAATCAGGGATTAGATTTGTCATAATGATATATCTTGTTGTCCCATTATTTTATATCAATCGTATTATGGAAGAGTTTTTGACAGTAAAGGAACTCCAGCATATTTGAAATACTGATTTGTTTTTTGAAAATAAATCTCAAGGTAAACGGGATATCAAAATTAAAAAAAGGATAAAATTGTTGGTAAATCATTCAATTTTGATGATATAAACAATCATACAACATATTTATCAAAGTAAAAAACTTCAAAAGCGTAAGGGTGCAGGTAATTTGGAATATAGTATTCCAAATTATAATCGTTTTTTTTTCAATTGCTTACACTTTTTCTAAGAAACAAATAAATTTCTCAACTTTGTAACCGTTTTAGAGTCTTTGGTAATAAAAATAACTTATAATTATTAATTATTAAGTAATCAGTCATAATAATCACAAATCAGTAGTTAGCCTGAACTAATAGTGCTCTACAATTCTTAATTAACAACATGACATCGTAACTAACCTTAAATTCCATGTCACATTTTTAATTCTAAATATATTCACAAAATCAAAATAAAATTTGAAACTAACAAGGACACATAACAGTTCAAATAATTGCAATCAATATGTTGCGTATCATAGTAAATGATTCCTACCGAAAGTAAACGTTTCGTTCCCGTGTGGCTGGTAGCAGGAAATGTCAAGATTACGTCCTGTTTTTAGCATTTGTGGTTTCGTTTGATTAACAACAAATATGCTGCATTTCCACTATCCTTTACGCCAGTTTTGAATCTATTCATACTTATTATTGTTCTTCTTTCTTTCAGGTGGAAGTAAATTATAACTACTTGGAGCCAAGAATGTGTATGAT
Source organism: Acanthoscelides obtectus (assembly GCA_963669975.1). Lineage (NCBI taxonomy): Eukaryota > Metazoa > Arthropoda > Insecta > Coleoptera > Chrysomelidae > Acanthoscelides > Acanthoscelides obtectus. The sequence goes on from CAVLJG010000001.1 coordinate 90,254,454, forward strand.
CTTTGTAATTGTGTCGTAACTATACGAGGTGTAATTTTACTTTTTAGGTAGATCATATCGCTATTGTAAGTCATTGGTCGATTATGTATTGGTTTGAGTATCAATTTTGGGATTTTCTCCAGCTGATCTATATGAGTCTTGTTAGCAGATCCTCAAACTATTATACCATAAATATTATTCGATTAATGTGCAATATATTATTCTAGGTTGCTGTGGTGTTAGATAATGCTTAAGGTGTCTAGTCTTATAGATAATAAATCTCAGTTTTCTTACTAAATGTTCAATATGAGTGTCCCAACAAGGGTGCGCATTTCCGCGTATGTCCTAAAGGTTTTGCCATAAAATATTTATTGGATTTTTTTTAATAAGGATATTTATTTAAACACTAACTAGTTATCATAAATTACAACTCAATATTTAACTAAACTGTACTATCGAATTATGTGGAGTAGCCTATTCTGCTCTACCAGACGTAACTCTCTTCGAAGTCTCTCATGAGGTCCTGGACGGAATTCAGATCTCAAATTTTCGTAAATTCGCCGACTTAATTGTTCTTCATCTTGAGCTTCCCAGCCTCCATGATGAACCTTCCTATACTACAACTATTTAAAACTGTAATGACTCATACGCGTGATCAACACGTGATCAGAGCTCGATCCCGGCTTCCTTCCAGTACAGCCGAGCGTACGACATATGTCGTTTCTGTGGCTTTGCGGTGGTCAACAGCACAGACAGAGATGGAAATAATGGCTGATTCTTCTCCGCCGGTAGAACCAATGAAATCAAAGACGCGCCTCGACCGGCAGACTCATAGGCGTCGGCAACGCATTGGAACGTGTTTCGTTGAGCGATCGCATATTGTATGTTTTTATAAGCATTGTTGTGTGATTGTTATTGTTGTGGTTTCTGTGGTTACTGTTTTGGTTATACTTAACCATGGAGAGTACAAATGGCACGAGTGGAAGTACTGAAAGCCAGGGAACAAGTAGACGGTTTCGTAAAGCACTGAAGAGGGACGCGAAAGAAATCGTGCTCAACGTGTTCAATTATCTGAACAGAACTATGTCGCAGGGAGATGCACTCGCGCGTTGTGAAAGTATGACAGGCGTTCCAGAGTGGACCATTCGCAGGGTGGTGCATGAAAAGAAGAAAACATGAGCTACTACTGATCCAAAGTTTAATTTGAAGGGACGAAAGGCCGTTAAATTGGATGACGATAGCAAAATGGCATTAAGGCGAACCGTACATTCATTCTTCTTTAGGAATGAGATACCAATCCTCAAGGCTGTACATGCAGCGATCAAGGAAAATTAAATTATACCCCAAATGAGCGTCGAGGTAATGAGGAAATCCCTGCACGAAATTAATTTTCGTTACGAAACGCGTAATCGGAAGTCAGTATTGATAGAGAGACCTGAAATAGTCGCCTGGCGTCGAAAATACCTACGCGAAATGATTGAATATAGGCGATAAAGCAGAAAAATCTATTATTTGGACGAGACATGGGTAAATGCAGGTCACACAGTTAAAAAAACCTGGATAGACAAAAACGTAGTGAGTAACCGACAAGCAAGCATTGAAGGTTTGTCAACAGGTCTTCGTGGACCATCAGGGAGAGGTCAAAGATTGATCGTAACTCATATTGGTAGCGATAGTGGCTTTTTTTAGAAGAGTGTGACTTGATTTCCATCTCTAGGAAAGGAGGTGATTACCATGACGAAATGAATGCCAGCTGCTTCGAGAGCTGGTTTCAAGGGGTGCTTCAGCGAGTTGAGCCCAACTCTGTGATCGTCATGGATAATGCTTCCTACCATAGTCGTCGAGCCGAACGTGTACCGACTATGGGATCTCGAAAAAGTGACATGCAGCAATGGTTGCGCGAAAAAGGAATCCCGTTTGACGATTCATGTGTGAAAGCGGAATTGTATGAAAAAATTAAACAGCACAAACCTGGGAACATTAGTTACGTGACTGATGAGATGGCCCGTCAATGTGGTGTCACCGTGCTGCGGTTCCCGCCCTACCACTGTGAACTGAACCCAATAGAGCTCATCTGGGCTCAAGTGAAGGGTTATATTGCGCGCCGTAGCACAACCTTCAAATTACCAGACGTTAAGGTTTTACTTGAGACTTCCATACAGCTAGTAACGCCCGAAGCTTGGCTATCCGTCATGTTGTAAAGGAAGAAACAAAAATGTGGCAGCTTGACCGCCACATCGACACCATCATAGAGCCAGTTATAGTCAATTTCAACGAGGAAAGCGATAGCGACAGTTTATTACTGTCAGATGTAAGTGGAAGCGACGATGAATAAAGGTAATTCCCAAATTTTTGACTTACAATATGTTTCAAACCACTCTTTATTAAGCGTGTGACAAATCTAGTTCACCCATGTTAAACATTCATACCCCGCCTATGAACACCCGACTACTGGTAGTTAAGTAATGTTCACGTGAACATCGATGAGTCATTACAGTTTTAGATAGTTATAGTATAGACAGCAAAACCCAAACATCTTCTATTGGGCGAGCCTGCGGCAAGTTTGGAGGATTATCGTTTTTGGGTACAAAAGAATGTTGTGTTGTCGAAGATAGTTTTGGGTATCTCTTGAGTAACCGCATGATGCTAGGTCTGAACAAAACATGATATGGTTATTAGCATGATCTTCGTGGACAAACTGAAGCAATTTGGAAAAGCAGTTATCAAAATACCTGTTACTATTCAAAGCTTCACCACTCTCTCTTCCCACAAAAGGTTAGGATACACGCCTGTTAGAAATTGCGCAACAGACAAGGATTTTATCTGCAAATTTCGGTTTATCTTTATATCATACATTGTCAGGGCATTCCTGTACGTTGTCCGTATAAAATCCGTCGTGTCCCTTCATTTCAGAATTACTCAAAGTGGAATACTTTTTGTCATCTAAAATAATGATTTTTCATTGACAAAGTGTACCCGCCTCAGTTGATGACAGCATGTTGGGATATGATGGAGTTGCGCTTGACAGTATTCGGGGCACTTAAGTCTCTTTCAGTATTTAAGACCATTCCTTCTCGATTCCAACGATATCGTACTCTTAGAAGATCTGTATTGACGAGCCAGTCTCCTTCAATCTGATTTTTCGCTCATCTCACCAATCTCTCTGACCTCTGTGCAATACATGTACGTGGTCTTCCACTTTTTTGGAGATTCAGACAAGGTATTCCGTGCTTGCACACTGCTATTGTTCGGTAAATGGTACTGCGTGAAATGTTTTCATTCTGGAATATCCGACAGATTTCAACATTGGGTGCCCGCCCAACCAACTTGTGGATACTCTTTCTTATTTTTAATTTATACGACATCTTTAAGCGAAAACTTCAAAATATATAAATGTCAACTGACAGCAAAGTAAGTAAAAAAACTTTTATTTCCAAAAGCAACTTGATATTATTTTGTGTTTGTTAAAATTAAAGCCAATGAGTTTTCTGCCAAATTTTCAGGACATACGTTATATGAACTCCAAGATATTTTATATTCATGGTTCTGCAGTTTCATCACTGATTTTAGCTGTTCGTAGGCCGGTATATGTTTGACATAGATTGAAAACATCATAAAATATGTTTTGTCGTAGTTAATGGTTAGTAAGCGACATATGAACCAATGTACGATAACACTAAAATCTTTCTCTTCCCAATATTTTGCTTTATAAATAAGACAGTGTCATCCGCAACTTTACTAGCTATTGGTAAGCCTTACAGGTCGTTAAGGTAAGTTCATTAGAACAAAACGTATAAGCTACTACATTCAGAGTAACTCAATAAGATAGGTATGTTGAAGTTTTGCGAGGAGTATTCTCTGTTTTCATGGAAAGAATGTAGACCAACTCCTCGACATAGTTTATTGATGAGAATAGCTGTAAAAACTCGTTAACAATTCGCATACTTTGCATTTCTACATTCTCCGCAGAAATTAGAAGGGCGGTGTGTAGCAGATCGAAAATGCTGCTGTAGCAAAAACAAACCATTATTTCTCCATGCGTATATGTGGAGGGACACATGGGGTAAATTAATTAAATTGTAAGCGTTATCAAACCCCATCGAGATTACTCACACTAAATAAATTTTTGTCGGAGCCAAGCAAAATTAAAAATACGGCGCCAACAATAACATAGGCGGAACTGAGGGAGCCATTGATAAACAGTTTAGAATCCGCACACATCAAATAACTAAGGTTTGGCAATATCAATGCATGACGTATTATACTTTTTTTGAATCAGAATTAAAAACTCTATTTAGAAGTGAAAAAATCTGGCGTCCATAATAAAAATAAAGGGGGTGCTGGAGGACAAGGGACGAAACGTCATATTGAAATCCTAATTATGCCACCTTGTAGAGGAGAAAAAGTGGCACGTGCAATTTATATTAAAATCCCACTACAATTCAAGTCAGGAAGAAATTGAAACGATTTTGGGGATATTCGTTTTTTTCAGGTTCTTTCCGGAAGTACTTTTACTATTGAAACTTTTTTAGCGGCAATTTGTTAATTACCTAAATACGCAACTTTGCCCCCATTTAAGCAACTTCGAACACTACTACAAAATTAATAACTTCTCCGTAATTCTGTATTTTGTCATTTCCGTCCATACATCTGGTACCTTGAAATGTCAAAGTATATGTAATGTTTTGAGAAAATGAACACTTCGCCATTTCAAATACCATATAGAAAAGGTTCAGCAAATGTCAGGAATTTGATAAATCAAACTGAAATTGATTGAAATGAAACATGAGAACTTGGATAACCAAACTCGTGCCTGGTCATATTTAAAATTCCATAATTCATATTTTTGTATAGCGCATGTGCGGTTATTAAGACTTTGCAACAAAACAGTAAATTGTTTATTGTTTACAATATCCAGTAATGATCCTTAAGTAAAATAGATATAGGATATGGATGGAGTTCAAGATGCCTTTGCCTTTATTAACCACTTAGATACAGAATAGTGCCTGAGGTGGCAAAATATATGTATAAAGAATATAAGAAAATAATGGGCAAAATCTGCAAAAATGGAAAGTGGATTAGAGCAAAAATTATATATACAGGTGTAACCTAAGGAACCGAAGATGGAGAGTGAAAAAGTCCCCAACAAGAGTCAACCTACACATTGTAGCATTTAGCATTAAAATAGCTAGAAGACCTCGAATTTTCAAGGTGACATCAAACCACAACCACGCGGCCGGTTATAGCCACTTGCTGTGGTACTTAAAGCCCAAAGGTTCTACAAATAGAAAATTATCGTAGGTAGGTTGGCTCTTAATGGGAACTTCGTGTGTCATTTTTTTTTCTCTCCATTTTCGTGTATCTACTTTTGTGGTTGCATATCTGCATTCAGTTCGGGTCTGATGAAGCCAGCAAGCAGAAATACATATTGCTCGAGTTACCTATCTTATTTTATGCTCGAATCTACTTTCCCTTTTTGCAGATTTTGCCAATTTTCTCCTATTTTTTGTCGTATACCTTTCTCCGCATGATAATTTTCTCTCTCTCTCTTTCTCTATATATATGCTATATAATATAAATGTATGACAATATAAATATAGCAATTCATATAAATGTTGAATTCCATCTTTACGTACTCAAGGTTGTACACCACATACACTCACTTATGTTATAAAATGCATTTGAATTTTTTAACTTGATTTTTAAGTCGAAAATAATTGCTGGTTTGCTGTAATTTAGCTGGTAATTTACTATATAATTTTATGCAGTCGTAGTAGAGTGATTTTTGATTATGTGTTACGGTATGCGTATGGATTATTTTAAACTTTTTATTTCTAGTATTCTAATTATGATGAGCATTAGTATTTTGGGTACAGGCTATTATATTTCTTAACCTTACACATTTCATAATTACAAAGTATAGTAAGAATTTCTCGTGACTTAAAAATTTCTCTGTAGGAGTCAAGTGGCTGCATTCCAAAAATTAATCTGTCGATTCTTTTTTTAATCAGCAAATACTTCGGAAAAATTCTTTCATACCGTAATGTTATAAGACATACAAAATACGTTTTACTTAAATTTTTATTGTTGAAGTAAATTTTGAAGATTCCATTTTTAAATAACTTTCCGAACAGATTTGGCCAACAAAACATACTCGTATACTTACATATAAAAAACTAGAAGTGTTTCTTCAACGAAACTAAAACATTGTATATTGTATTTTTGTTTAAGATTTGCTTACGAACCAGCAGTAACTGTAATTATCAAATGAAAATGAAATTCTCTGTTTAGCAATTAATCCTGCGTTTCCATTAGGTAGCAGCCGTCTCCATCAGAAACTTGACTAACAATGAGTAATCACAGTTTCACGTTTAATTTAACTTTTTCAACTATTCCTTAGAGTCCATTTAACACAGCTTATCGAAGGGAAGGTCAGAACCTTGTAAGAACGTCCTTGATAGTTTGGCCCAATAGAAATTCGGGCTCCGGGGGATAGCGAAAAGTTCTATCGTGGCACGAGGCACATATATACGAGGGCCACGCTACATATTTTGAGATACATGAAAGCTAAAAACAATTATTCGAAAACTAGTTTATTTATGTTCAAAGTATTCTACTCCAGCATGAATGCACTTCTGTAGCCTGACCTTCCACAAATGAAATGCTTCTTTCAGTCAGTTTTTTGAAATCCTTCAACAAACTGATTAATTACTTGATTGCCAAATCTGGCGAATAAGGCGGATGTTTCAGCATTTTGATGTGGCGCTGGCGTAAAAAGTCTACGGTTATTGGGCAGTGTGGCTAGAGGCATTGTCGTGATGCAGTATTGCACGCAACAACTTTTTTTAAATGAAGATGGTCATGCAAAATGAAGTGCACTGTTGCGGATCCTACCCCAAGAGTTTCCTCTATAGTCGCAAATGTGCAGCGAGAATCTTCTTCACTTAGCCGCTGAACTTTACCTATTTTTTCTGGAGGGGTATTGTGCCTGCGTTTTTACATCTTCACCATACCGGCATAATTATAGCATAGTCATTTTAAGATACAAATACAAATAACTATGAAATCTAGTTTACCTGTATAAATTATTAATTTGACTCAACAGCGTAAAAGATGCCGTCAGGAAGGTTGACCCTGCACGTCCTACGTAACGCTGTCATCACACGTGATCGTTGAGATGACCAAGTTGCAACAAATATGTAGAGCAGAAAAAATATTTTATATATATTAATTAAATTTTAATAGAAAATGTATACAGCATTCCATATGTCTAATAGACACGTAGAATTACGAGAATAGGAAGCGTATAAACGTACAAACTCAACAAATTTTTACCGACTACAATACTCCGCCAGTGGCATGGGAAGTAAAAACACTAATAATTCCAAATATTTGTTTTGAATGAAGCGAATGGAAAGTAAATAGCCAGTTTCCGTATCGGGATAACGAAAAATTGGTGTGCCTTGCAAAACGAAGACAGAAAAGAAGGAGAAGAGCAAAGAGAAGGGAGTGCGTTAGTTGGAATGGTGTCTTGGCATTGTTAATTAAAAGTTGGAGATCACGAAAGTTTATTATGAAGTTTGTTGTTATAGAAAAATTTAGTTTTGTTTGAGCCTGAAAGTACACGGAATATGTTTGTTCACCACGTGACCCGCGGTCTTGTATGCTTACTCGAGTGTTTTCTGCTGACAACAAAGGGTTGCTTAAGGGATGTTAAGGTCTTGATGAAAGGTTTCACTAAAGATATACTATGGGGAGTTAGTTATTACAGGACTATAAACAATGTCAGTTGCATTTTCCCTTTATTTTGAGGAGCTTCATTGCTGAGTGTACATAACCATTGATTCGTCGACCGCCAGCACCACTTGCTACGACCTTTCCATGTTGTTACGTTTATCTAAAATTTTAGTCAATCTTTAGAGACCACCTAACACGTCTTCTATAAGAGAAGGTCGTAACCTCGTAAGGACGCCCTTGATGCTTTGGCCGCAATAGAAATTCATACTTCCTGTTTCGGCCGAAAGCCAGACCTGAGTTGAAATTGCGTTTTGACACGAAATCCGGCAGTATATAAATACGAAAGGCGTTCTCCGTTGTATGCAAGCGCGGTTTGAATGAGATTACCTATTATAAATCTTCTGTCTGGCTGCTGGAATGCAGACACGAAAACATAAAAATGGACGCACTTGAACGTTTCCACGAGGAGCATGTATCAAGGCAAGGTTAGGGTGAAAGATGGATCAATAAGGTCGAGCCTTGAGGGACAACATAAAGTGAATATACTTGAACCCTTCTACATATACCATAGATCAAGACAAGGTTAGATTATGGTGGATCGTCATTCGTGAAAGGGTTTTAATACTGCAACACCCTGTACAGAGTACGGTATTTTTCACGAGTATCAATCATGGCAGAATAACCGCTGATTATCTAGTGATATTTCAAAGCTCCCCATATCGACAAGTGACATCTGTTAACGCCAGTTAAACAGATCCGTATTTTGTTGTAATTCTCTGTACGCTACAAATTCATTTTGAGCTTTATTTTATTTAGAAAAGTTTCTTTGCATAAGAAAAAAAACGTGCCAAGCAAAATGGCTGCTAAAGACCTTGAGACTATATTTATAGTCAGGTACGAATGAATAAGATAAACAGTATTTGACTATGTTATTCATATGTACTTTTTAGAACTTGAAACACGATATGATCTTGAGGGGCAATGAAACAGCCATACAATTAATTCAGAATGTGCGGCAGTATATGACTGAATTGATAGATGTTCGAGTCCCTGAATTAGATATGGACATTAGTTAGGTAATTATAACAAGTTAGAAATTAGACAAATGTAAGTAAAATGTACAATTATGGTAGGAAGTCATGAAATGTACACAACTGGGACAGTGCAATGTTCGTGAATATAGGCATGAGCAAACTAATTTGCACGTAATGTGCAAGATAAATTCCTTTTACATCAGTCTGGCATTTTAACCAAACTGTATTTATTATTAATTTTTATGAAAGGTTCTGCACATATTTGACCTGTATTTGAATTACGTTACACTGATGACGGACAATGAACCGGAAACATGTGTTTATATTATGTTTTCCGGTAAATGTACAGCTTCTTGAAAGAACAACGCAAGCTGTTCTATTGACATACCATAATGATTTTCAAATAACCTGTTCTATATCTGTACTTCGTACATTTTAGTATCACATTTCTCAGTCACTGAAAAGTATAATTCAGATATGTGAACAACAGCTCCGAATACGGTCCTGAAATTCATTATTGCCAACGTTGCAGACTAATACAAAGATGTCGCTGTTGTGATCAGCTGTTCACCCAGGGCTGGCCAGGGTTTATCTCTGTGTTAACCTCAGTAGACGTCAAAACGTAATCGATGCTCGTGAAATAGGATATACGTAGTCATGCCATAAGTTCTGTCCCTCGTTTTCAAACAAGTGTAGACCTGTTAATACTTGTCCGATTGTTTACATTGTGGTGTCAGTTGATTAAGCGCTTTTCGGGTAATTACATATACCTCAGTTTGTATTGATCTCTCGAAGCATAACGATGGAGTGGGGCAAGGCAGAGAACCGTATTGCAGTGATAGCTTTACATAAGTGTAATCACAGTGCTAGTCAGATTTTTGAACTCTTACGCGGCCTTCAAATATCGCGTAAATTTGTGTCTAGGACCATTCAGCGGTACAATGAGACGTCCTCTGTTGATGACAGGCCAAGAAGCGGAAGACCTCGTCAAGTAAGGACTCCAGCAGCCATCAAAGCCGTAAAAGCCAGGATTCAAAGGAATCCACTCCGGAAGCAGAAGATCCTATCCAGGGAAATGAAGATTCCTGTCCGGACGATGTCGCGCATCATTAAACAAGACCTAGGGCTAGGGGCTTACCGGAGACGTACGGGCCAGCGACTTACGGCCACCTTGCGACACATCAGGGCGACAAGATCCAAGAAGCTCTTGGAGAGGTACGCAGCTGGGGGATTCCGAAAGATTTTGTTCACGGATGAGAAAATCTTCACCATAGAAGAAAAATTCAACCGACAAAATGACAAAGTGTATGCAAGGAGTTCACAGGAAGCTTCGGAGATCATTCCGAGAGTTGAGAGAGGCCACCACCCTGCGTCAGTCATGGTTTGGTGGGGGGTGTCCTACGAAGGGGTCACTCAGCTCCATTTCTGTAAACAGGGCGTGAAAACAAAAGCGGCAAACTATCAGAGCGACATACTGGATCCTATCGTCAAGCCTTTAAGTGGTACATTGTTTGCCAACCAACACTGGGTCTACCAGCAGGATTCCGCCCCCGCTCACAAGGCTAAGAGTACGCAGCGCTGGCTGGAAAGCAATGTGCCAGAGTTCATTGCTGCGGAAGATTGGCCCTCAGGGAGTCCGGACCTCAATCCTTTAGACTACAAGTTGTGGGACCTGCTAGAGCAGTTGGCCTGCTCCAAAGCCCACCGTAATATCGAGTCCCTGAAAGCGGATTTGATCCGATCAGCGGCAGCTATTCCTTTGGAAGCTGTGCGTGCAGTGATAGATGAGTGGCCCGCGAGATTGAAGCAGTGTGTGAAGGCCAAGGGGGGACATTTTGAATAAAACTGTTTGATTATGAATTCTAAAAATGTTGTCGAATAAATAATATCTTTCATATAAATATATCTTATCTTGTTTCATTTTTATCATGAGATTATCATGGGACAGAACTTATGGCACGACTACGTAGTAGGCCACAGTTCTGTTTTTGGTATGTTTCACGAAATTCATAGACTTTCTGAGTTACTATGCTATATAAAGGACTGTAGATTTGTAAGGTTCAATGTTACATAAATTTTGTAGGTTTTTGAGCGAGTAAAACGTGGAAAGGCAAATAGGATATCATTTAAGCTGTCACAAAAAGAGGCCATCTGTAACAATACCTTCTCTAGGCCACTTGACTCATAACTAATTTCATAGAATACATGAATATTTCCCACAGTATTTGCTTTAGGGAGACAAGCCAATTTTAAGATCGCAAGATAAATATTTAAGTCCGATTTTAAAAAAAATGTATTCTTTTTAAGCTTTGAGGCGAAACGGTGAAAACACCATCGGCCATGATCTGACATTATACAAATTGTAAACAGAGACACGTCTTCCGTACGTCACTCGTGAACTAACGTATTCTTTAAATGTCTCTACACGACTCGTTATCAACGTTATCGTTCTCTCATTTAATTGACAGAACGAGCATGGTCGTTCCGTGCAGAACGCACATGTTTGCCGAAATTTGACACATTGATAGTTGGTAATTGTTTGCCTTCAATCCAGATTTCTGCTCTTCTGAGCTGAGGAATATCAAGACTTCTATGTAAGTACAGTGCATCTGATATAATGATAGACACAAGAAGAAAGAACAAGTATTACTTACATAATCTTCCTTTTCAGAAGCCATTCTTAACTAAGCTCAAGTGTTATAACCTCTGAATAATTTTATCTAATATTGTATTCCTTCTTACACATCTATAATATAAGGTATGCTTCAAGAAATACACAGTGATGCGTTTATTTTCCTGGGCACTCTAATCCACAACATTTCTGGGATCTTTACCGATATGTTCGGACGATACAATAACGATAAATATATGCTATATTTTTCGTGTAAACTAGTATGTCATGTATATATGCTTAAAGGTTTGAGAGGTTATGCTGCGGTCAGCTGCTGTTGGGTCAGACATAAAATATAGTTTAATTTTTTTGGTCTAATAGGATGAATATTAACTATTTAATACCTATATAAAGGAACTTCAAAATGATGTGCCACAAGACCCCCGTTTTCATATAATTTTGTTTTCCATTTTCATCTGTCAATTTTACTCTAAAATATGGTATGGTTCAAAAAATCTAAGGGGAGGGGGAATTAAAGTAAATCACTGTATAATAACCAGCTAAACATTTTTATCGACAACCTCCTCCTTAAGTCGTATAAAGTAGCCGCAGTACTTCAGCATCTACGGCTTGACTACGTGGCCTTTCAGTATAAGGTAAGACTAACTCAGAAGACTAATCTGACTGAAAATTTACCGTCATATACAAGGTGATCCAAAGGAGATGGTAGAAGCTGTGGTAGAAGTACCTATAATAGTAGTGATTTAGGATTCTTCCTAGGCTATGCAGTGGTGACCCTGAATTTAACAATGATTATGATAGAGGTGGTCAAATCAAGGTCGAAACGTTTTTTGTTTCACAAGCACCACCCGGGAGGATTTAAAAACTAAGTTAGTTTGTTGCTAAAAATATTTGAAATCCATCGTGAAATTGGTTCCATATACGTATTAGAACTATGTGGCTTCAGTATTAAGGATATTATCTCATAATCTGAACACAGTCTCCAATTTCATATAGTTTCAGCAAAACCTCGTGGTTGGAACTCGCTGACCTAAACTTCTGACCCCTTAAATGGATAGAGCGGAAAATTTTACATTCAGATGTTCCTTAGGAGAACACTATTTTGGCCTTTAACGTCCTGGTTAAGGTCATTGTAAAAACCATAATTTGAAAGATATTTCTCAGCTCAGTCTCAAAAGCTTTTAAGTCTTTTGGACAGAACTGATACATTCTTTTTTAAGATCACACTTCGTCCACGACCCTCGAATATGTGTGGAGGTAAAACAATTTCAGGAGGAGGAAACAATTTAATCACAAACTAGATAATAATTTACCTCGCTATCAGTGAGCATCCATTTTAGTCGCAAAGTACAAAAAGTGCTTGACTCTTTATTAATAATTTTCCTCTAAATACCTCCTCCGCTACCATTACGTTGGCATCTTGCTGGGTATCTTGAAGTGTTGCGGATTTATCGCCATCTGAAAATTCTAATTTCGCTAAGTATGCATAATAAGGCAATTTACTTAAGGGGTCTTGAGGATATTTGCGCTGCGGCTTTCTCTCGCCAGAAATAAGTAAAACTTGCCTCAAGAAGCAGCAATTGCGAGTATCGCAGGTGAAATATTGAGTCTGCGGGGAATGCGGAGTTTGTTTTGTTAACGAATTTAAATAAAACATTAATAAAATAGCTGAATGTCTTTTGACCTAGTTCGGTAGTTGCAAGTTTATTTTTCTCAAGTATACAAAGTTTCAACAGATAGAATGAATGGACTGAAAAAGAAGAGGCTTTTGATTCCAACAGTTTTCCTTCCGTGCAGAACAGCTCTTTTGCAAATGTCAAAGTGATCATGAATCCTTCTAATCCTTCTTATCTTACTTTAATCTCTAAATGATAGCTTAACCCCATCTAATAGTATGACTTTCCACGTCACATTCTGGTTGCCTATTGCAAGTGGTAAAAGAAAGAGGAGTGGGAGAAAGAAAGGAAGAAAATAGGAGCGAGAAGAGAAAGAAAGTAATCGTTTTATGTGAATATTTGAGGTGATATAGATCTAGGGACTGTTACATTTCACTATGACTTGTGCTGAACTAAATGTTAGGTGTTTGGTTTCCAAAAACTTTTGAAGATCTGAACTTGAAGTTAATTTTTTTCACAGTGCGAGTCGCGGCCTGGAATGTTTTCGTATCTCCTCGACTGTGTAATCCACGGCTTCACGCAACAAAGGGTTGCTGTGCGATTCCGCTTGCTGGTAGCACCGTTGTGCCATACCTATGATGTAAGCCCTAAGGTAGTAGATGTCAAGATCTCTTATGAATGATATCGTTTGATACATACCATGGGACATTAGTAACTATTCTGAGAGTTATACGCTGCAGAACTTGTAGTTTACTCACATGTGACTTAGCTAAAATACACCAAGTCGAACATGCATAGGTTATTGCAGGTCTGATGATGATTTTTGTATATCCGAATCTCACTGACTAAACTCAATTTTAAGGTACTATATAAAAGAGAATACAGTTGCCGAAATGTAATCTGGAATTTAATAATAATAATAATAATAATAATAATAATAAAAATAATAATCTATATTCCAAATTGAACAATGACATTACAAAAATTGTATAGCCACTACAAAATGAAATGTTGCGTCACTGTCACCATAACTATAGTAGTTTACCCGAGACCCTTTTTTTGTGTTACATCGTTATTTATCTTAAAACAGCTACTATCTTATACTATTACAACTCCCATAGAACTCATCTATTGTATAAGGCTCTGACTGTACTAGAAATTGCTTAATAGTCTTTTTAAATTTATGTAAACTGTTTATGTTTTTAATTTCACTTGGTAGATTGTTAAAAACACATGTAAATAGGGCTTTTTTCTGTGGAGGATAATATGTGTATTGGATAAGTAACATTGACTGTTCGAGTATCATAAACAGTTTGCACCTCAAGCTCAAATAAATTTTTATTTTTGAAAAAAAATATAAGTCAATCATTCACATAGATAGCATACACAGTCATGATTTTTTCAGTTTTAAAAACCCCCCTGCAAGTTTCATTGAAATTTAGTCCCTTTAGCAGACGTACTGCTCTTTTTTTTAATTTAATTCCGCTGTTCAATGTGTGCCTACCAAGGCATAGCCTTGTTTAGTGTAAGACCTAAATGTTTAGCCGTGTCATCCCATGTTATCAGTAATCTCCGACGGAGCATTACGGCGCTTTTTTGTGAAATGGATAGCGTGTGTCTTTGAAAAATTAATTTTGATTAGTCACCAATTCGCCCTATCCAAAACCTCATCCAACGCTTCCTACAGCCTGTCACGGACTAACATAATGTCACTAAAACATGACTGGACTACTAATGCGGTGTCGTCAGCTTCGAGGTAGATTTCAAAATCGAGTATAAGAGTGGTCCTAAGACCGATCACTGTGGAATTCCGGACCGAATGCTCCATGTTGTAGAAAATACATTGTCAATTTTGTTTCCGAATGTCCTTCCTTCTAAGAAGGATTTAAATAGTTTTAATAGCCGAAAGGGATTGCCCTTACGTTTATAAAGAAGGCATGCCTGCCACACCTGGTGAAGGGCTTCCACGACATCCAGAAAAAGGATGCCGACGCTCTTGCCGTAAGTGAATTCGCTAGTTAAACGCTCCATCAGCCTGTCTGCCTGTAGCTCCGTACGATACTCGGAGCGAAAACTGAATTGAACGTCAGAAATCACTTGGAGATCTGACAAAAGATTGACCATAAATCACCTTTTCGGCGAGCTTAGAAGAAGTAGCCAGCAGCTTCATGGGACGATAATCCTGTGACTTAGTCTTTTTGTCAGCAATAAATCTATAACCAACAAAGTAGTTCAGCTAGTTGGAACATCAAGATATAGTCAAATGCGCTTTTTGTTGACGTTAAACTCGCGGTGTGGGACTTTGTATCAGGCAGGAACATAGTTTGTTTTACTGAATTCCATCAAATAATGAGACTCTATTGCTGCTCATTCATTTGTGACTGACAATGCTACCGTAATTAATTTTTATCTCGGTGTAATCGTAAGTGCTCGCTAGCTTATTCCAGGATAACAAGTATACATATATACAGCAGGTAACGAGTATTACACAGCCGAGGCACCACATAAAGTGTAAACAGCAGGACCGGCTTAGTGCTTCCCGGTGAGGATTCCATAACTAATGATGTTACCTGTCCGAATCCTGTATGGTTTGTGTGATTTGGCAACTCAGGTGATCGCGGGTCTAGTTAAAGATGCAGTCCCTTGATTAGGCAAGCATCATCATTGCCAGTTATACTGCATATGATGACTGGCTGTGTTATAATAATGGTGGTAGTGACATCTGAAGGGACAAGTCCACTAGCACAAAATCAACATATCTGTAATATACCAATATACTTATAAAATGAACAATTTCACAATCCGACCGTAAAAGGATAAAAATCTAAAATGTGGAGCTGGAGAAAATGCATTGTTGTTGGATGTCGATAATAAATGAGAAATATTTGTAAAAACACTACAGGTGTACAACAGTAACTCCTACCTATGAAATACAAAAGCACGCTCAAATGATTATAGACCATTAAAAAAAGTGGTCCGATGCAATTGAGCTGCACTTGGTTACAGAAAAAACAAATTATGCACATTTTCTGTGCAAAAGGGCATAGCTGGCACAGTGGTGGAGCTCTTAAGAATAAACTTGCATATCTTGGATACATGTCCAAAACTGGTGCAAACGGTATCGCTATTCGCAAAATTGTAAATATCGTTGACGAAGATGCTGCCATTATATCATATTATGGATTATTTCAATCAAAAGTAAGTTATTGTGTAGGTGGTTGGGGCAATGCTTTGCACTCAAACTTACAAAGAGTTTTTCTAATTCAGAAAGCTGCAGTGAGGATCACTGTCAAAGCCAAACATCACGACCCATGTAGGAACATCTTTAGGACATATGTCTTAATGATTTATCATCAGTTGATTTGGATCAAGCAAAATAAAGATAAATAAGCTTCTACATTCTGATATACACAAACATGACTCTAGAGAAAAGCATAAAATAGCAATTCTACGACACCATATTGACAAACCCAAAAACCTTGTGATATAACTTTACAACTTGCTTCCTAAACATGTGACTGAACTACAAGTGAGTGCTTTGAGAAGGCAACTGAAACAATATTTAAATAAAGTAGCTCCTTATAGTGTTGACGAATGTTTTGACTCATTAAAAAGTCAAGGTGTACTTTAGGCCAAAATTGTGATTATCAATTTATTTTCATCTAATGTGTTTTCTAATATTTTACCCTGGTTGTTTCGATATATGTTATGTAAATTTCTTATTTTACCGCTTATATACATATCTATGCCTTTATTTAAGCATTTTTGTTTATTTACTACTAAACTATTGTTAGAGTGCCAAAAATGTTTGTTCATTATTATTATTATTATTAACGGGTTTGAATAAATCTATCTACCTTTTGTTGAACAATCAACATCACAAACTCATACATATACTTTCTGTTGCTTCTTAGACTGCCAATAAGAGATGTTTCTACTAGTGTCTCCAAACTTTTGAGTGACAGTGTAATTATAGTAATACTAGTACATTCACATAAAAAATATACCTTTGTAATTAATTAATCAACAACATAGCTGCTCGACGCAATGATATAACATGTTGCCATTAGAGAGCCGAGCATATACTGGTAGTATGCAGTCGTTGCAGTTATTATAATGTGGATATATGCAGAAAATAGCGAACACATACAATAATTATTATAATATAATAATACAAATACGTAATAATTTTATTTAGTCGATATTACAATACGCCATTTTGACTATGTTCGCTATTTGTATAGGGTTGTTCGTTTTGATTCTGTCGGATCAGTTACTGATGATCAAGTTCAGATATCTATTGAGATCTCCTGATCACGTATCTTTGTTTGGGTCAAGTGGATTGACTTTGACTTTCTACGAAACGCTGTCAATAGTTCAGAAAAAAATTAAATAGATGTCCCCAGCCATTTGACAACATAGCGATCAAGAAATTTCGCCTCCATCTTACAGATGGTACCGAACATCTGACAACGTTGCCAAACCAGGCCAGCCAGTCAGCGGTCAGATTCTGTGTTTCGTAGTGGAAGGTCACACCACGACAACACAGGTACTTCCTTCCTACGCTCGATGTGTTGAAAATATTTCTCTAAGTTATCAGGGTGAATGTACAGGGAACTTTATGATGTGTTAATTATGTCTGGGTTCATGGAATTAACGGAGCTGGAGGAATGTAAACAACTAACGCTTTAAAGTTAGGGAAACTTTTACTTTTTTTACCTAGACCGTCCATAATAACCCATAGTTTTCTTTTGGGAGCTTTGTTCAGAAGCAATATTCTGTCCCCACATGGATAGGCCACCCGATATAGCGATATCGAATACAAAGTCAGTCGTAACCATAAAATCTAAGCTGAGAGAATGAACGAGCACCTGCGTTGAAGAAAAGCGACGCACGAATCAAACGTGACGCCTCGCATGCGGTCTTTCTCAACCGTATAGAACGCCATTTCACGTTTGCTGGCAATCATCAGTACAGTATAAGTCTCATCTTGGAGGCAAGCATCGGAAACCAAACTAGCGAATGTGATCTACAGAAAAACTTAGTAAGTAGTACAGCTGCCACCAAATTGAACATCATCTCTAGTATCAGGCGAGTTTTAACAATATATCGGATTTTATTCCGAGGGTGCAATCATCTGCTTTGTATAAATATTTTCAACCAGCATGATTTGAAGCAGTATTAAATATTTATTTAGAGCAGTGTTTTATTTTGAAATATAGCTGCTATAGGCTATTGTATCATTTTCGAAAGCTTTACATTTGCATTGTTGATGAAACAAGAATGAAAATAATGATAGGATATTACTTTAAATTCACAACTATGGGCCTCGCATAGGAAAATATGTAATATACTATTGTGTAAGCTCAAGGTGGCAGACCAGTGAAGAAAACCTGAACACAGATTAAATTCTTCCTTGAAATGATACTCAACCAGAATAGATCACAGTTGCCAATAAACTGGAGACAACAATCTGCTTTCTTTTGTCAAACCAACCGTGTACAGCGCCGTTCCGAATGGCGACACCCACGACAGAGTTCAAGCCTGAGACCAAAATGCGAGATTGGTGACATACACCGATTAGTATATGGTAGCAGTTCACACATGTAGAGCATCTGCCACTGTCATGGTGAAATACTCAAATCTAATTTTAAACGCTATGGGTATAATACCCATTTATCTTGAAAAATATAAATTCTGTCAATTTTTAGCAGTTTTTGATGAGCAAATAATGTAAACAAACGAGGAACCATGAGAGTTACAAGTGGAAACACTCTTATTACGAAGGTTTTGAGCACAAGACGAAAAGTGCACTTTTGGCGTTCCGGAAGGGATTACTTTGTTCTATTTCTTAACGCTCGGAACAGGTATGTCAAACATTTACGAACACTGAAATATTTACAGAGTAGTACAAAGTACACTTAACTGTATCAATTTATGAACGCAGCATTAAATGGCATGAAGGAAAGTAGAGTGTTTGGGAATGATGGAAGTAGATGACATTTGGCGTGTATCACCTTCTGCAAAAATCAGCCACTGAGACGGTAAGAAGGCGAATCTATTTGGGAACAGTATTATCAACGTTCATGTTTACATCAGGATTGCTATCTGTTGTTAGATAAGGCTCTACAGCAAGCAAGACGCGCCAGCGCATAGGCCACATGAGGTGCCCCTTTGCAAGTCTTCATCTCAGGTCCACCACAACAAGCGAAGTTGAGTATGGCCTTGAGCTCTACGTTCACGTACTGGGTATCCAGTATTTTATCCCAGTATATACTGCATATCGTCGATGATACATGAAAAAATCGTAACTCCGCTTCTAAGAATTTTAGAGGAAAGCGTAAAAACAAATTGAGTTATGCATTATATTGTTTTAGGAATAATAGCATTATTGTGATAAATGCAATATTATAGTTTATTTGAGCAGTTTCTGAATGATACTTAAAGAAAGCTGAAATTTTCGAAACAAAAATGGAAAATAGGTAAAATTAAGAATTACGTGTTTTTCCTATTTTAAACGTCATATATAAGGGGAGTTGCGTGGTTTTCTTGTGTTAACAACGATGCAGTATGCCGTATTCTCGTAGGTACACCGAACATGCGCTGAGGGATCTTTCTCTACTACCGAGCGCGCACACATAGGAGCCTCAGCCATCCCACCATGTGCAGGTAGCGTCTCAACGTTTCGTGGCCAGATAACAATCCCACCCGCATATCTCAAGTTGTCTTTGTTCAGAGTTAGGCAAGAACGTCTGTCCTTAGCACTATGCCCTAAAATTGGCTCCCGTGGCTGGTGGCGGTAACGAGAGATACTTCTCCATCTCATCTTTATCCTCCTAGCTTTTTACACAGGCACAGTTAGGGCTGGCTCAATAATATCAAGCCTGCCTTCTGATCCCGCACTCGTGAATGTGTCCACCGTATGATTTCTACGTACTCCAGCGTGAGCCACACTAACGATACCAGATGTCTCGCTGCTAAACTACCCAGAGCCTTCCTAGATTGCAGCACAGGGCTCGAAGTAACTTTGCAGATAGTAGGTGTCGCGTAAGCAGCAGGGCCGCCGCAGCTGCTATGAGGAGCTTAAAGAAACTTTGTTAATTCAATTTTTGAACTACCTAAGGCTAATTGAACTGAGAAAAGCCTTGTTCAACAATTTCGATGCCCAAGCTGTCTTTATGCTATCGAAACTGGTACCACCCAACAGACAAAAAATACAGTTCTAAGACTTACCTTCACACTGTCTCAGTAGCAGATTATGACAGCAAATATGCCTAACATTTGAAACGAAGCTGTTTGCACCTATTCCACCTTAATTTATAAAAAAGCAGCAAGGTATTGATATTCCTACTTTTCAACCCCGCCCCAAGAATAAGCCCACCTTTGGCCTTCGTTCGAAATGCAAAGAATGTGATGGAACTGGAAGATAACACCGCTCGTTGTTCGGAGAAATGTATATGAGTTCGCCTCGCTTGTCTCTCGGATCACGAACCTGTTATACAACTTATTGTCAAAATATAATGTTTTATTTATCAGGCTCGGGACAAGTTACGCGGCGGTTGCAATTTTAACGTTACAGGTGCTGTATGTTATGCCTGCCAATTCGCTCCTTATGAATAAAAATTGGCCTTGTTTTTCACCTCTCGCCATTTCCATTTTGTTGTTCCGGGTTACGTGAGCAATCTGTCGGAATACATTGGAATAAAACCATGAGATGGTAGCTCGGTTAGTTATTACTTCCTTCTTTCCATGTAATACAAATAGGAACGTAGGAAAAAATGTTGGAAATCGATTCATGTGATCTGACAACTGTTTTATGAAATTAAATCATCTGGAACCATTGTTTTAATTGGGATGGGGAGTTACGCGACACCTCATTTCGTATCCATTCCAAGGTGGCGCTCAGATGCCATCTTGAAATTTTCAGCTGCTACCTTTACGATAAGATAATAATTATATTTTTGAAAATAACCTATAAGCCTATAATTTTCATGTTTTATCCCATTATTCTTCCGCAACATATACTTCCTTAAAGTAGGGTATTTAACGCATAAAATTGCATCTATAACATCATACCAAGACTATAGGAATCTTGGTACATGAATATATAATCTTCAAGGAAAAGTAACTCATTTCAAAAAACTATCTTCAGCAGCGTACGCAGTGTGTCTCTGTGTGCAACAGGCGGTCTGGAGTCAGCGTAATACCATCGGGCGTCCCTCAGGGTTCCATACTAGGTCCAGTATTGTTTTTCATATACACTTTTGATTTGTACAAATCTGTCGCACATTCTGATTTACAAACTTTTGCTGATGACACTCAACTTATACACTATTTTGACACCTCTTGTTCGCAAGATGCTGCTGTTCTATTAGAGCAGGATCTGGGCAAAGCGCAAAAATATTCAAGTGACCACAATCTAACAATAAATCGAGATAAAACGCAAATATTACTATTTTGCTCAGAAGCAAGGAGAAGACATTTGGAAAATTCATTTAAAGTTCATCTAAATGGTTCACTGTTAGAACTAACACATTCTGCTAAGATTTTAGGGGTTGACAGTAGACAGCAAATTAAGGTTTATGGGCCACGCCATGTCACTAACTAAAAAGACATATGCCAGAATGAGAGCATTGTTTGCCAATCGCCATCTTCTAAATCATAAATTAAGGAAAAAATTGTGTGAGTCTCTTGTTATGTCAATCTTAAATTATTGCGATATTCTTTAATATCCACGTCTCGACCAGTTCATGAAGAACCGGCTGCAAATTATTCAAAATAATTTCATCCGTTTTATCCAGGGGCCGAGAAAATTTGACCATGTTAGCGATAAGTACCATCGTATGAAATGGATAAAAATTGACAAGCTAGTTGAGTACAAGTACTTAATATTTTCGCACAAGTTGATAGCTACGTCAAGGCCCGCTTATTTGAGAGGTAAGATTATATTTAGTCATGAAGTTCATAGCTAGGAGCAGAAGAGACTGTAAAAAAATCAGAATACCGCCTCAGTCTATGACACTTTTCAAGCGTTGGTTTTCGTATAATGCTGTCATACTTTACAATGCTTTACCAGGTAAATACAAGGAAATGTCTCCTGCCAATTTCCGTAAACAAATAAAACAATTTGTATTTACCCTTACCTGATATTGGTGCAGTATCTTTTCTTATGTATATATGTATCTATATATTATAGGTGTATATGTATATATATATATGTATATACATATATGTGTGTATATATATGTGTATATATGTACATACTGTATATAGTTGTGTATTTTAGTTTATAGTATAGTTTAGTTATAACTATAATTTTTTTATAACATCGTAGGCAACACACATTACATCGTGCTCTAAATGTACTGACAAAGATAGTTTTAAGTGTAAGAGGTAAATACAAGGAAATGACTCCTGCCAATTTCCGTAAACAAATAAAACAATTTGTATTTACCCTTACCTGATATTGGTGCAGTATCTTTTCTTATGTATATATGTATCTACATATTATAGGTGTGTATGGGTGTATATATATATATATATATATATGTGTGTATGTATATGTATATACATATATGTGTGTATATATATATGTGTATATATGTATCCATGTACATACTGTATATAGTTGTGTATTTTAGTTTATAGTATAGTTTAGTTATAACTATAATTTTTTTATAACATCGTAGGCAACACACATTACATCGTGCTCTAAATGTACTGACAAAGATAGTTAAGTGTAAGAGTAGCCTAGGCTAAACTTCGCTATCTTTGTCCCTCACCTGTACAACAAATAAAGGCGTTATTATTATTATTATTATTATTATTTGATATCAGGATGTAGCTCGAAGGGGCTGTTGCACAAAATTCAATTTTATTGCTATTGAACAGATTTCTGCAATAATGCTTCTATGTTTCTCCATGTTTTCTCGAAATTATAACATCCATTTGGTGAAGGGTCAGTTATATTCTAGCGATACTATTCTAAGCAACTAGCAATCGTCAGAATTAGTTCGACTTGGACAGGTGCATTAACAAAAGAATGTCTTAACTATGCGCCAAACTGATTTATTCATAAGTTATCATAAGGGCATATGATTTTTCCGAACAAAAAAATCTAAATAATACGTTGCTAAGAAGCATGTGGCAACAAAAATCCGAGACGAAGACCAGGATTTTTGCACCTGCGCGAATGTTTTTTGTTAAAAAATATTACTGTGCATTGCTTTTTCGATTTTTTCCACAGGCAAAAATTAGATGTCAGAATGGTACTTGACAAGACTATTTCATGAGTAACAGATTATTCTGCATACATGTTTTGCCGCGGGTAAACTCGAGAAAGGTGCTGTCATACAATTTTTTCATCTAGAAACCAGTATTATTCAATGCTTAAAAAATCGTTGTTGGAATTTGCACCCTTGTAAGAACCTGTTAATATTACGCAATCATGTTAATGCGAATTATTGGCGAATTACCGAAATACTAAATCAGTAGTGTAAAATACTGTAACAGAGTGCCATACTACCATCTTGCTCCAGCACCATCTCGGGAAATTGATAATCGCGAAATTATTCCCAGTGTTCGATCTAAACTGTTTTTTTTTTTTTAACGACAACCTAAATCGAGATTTCGGTCTCAGCTTTATTTTTGACCAACACCGAAAACAAAATTTCTTGAAGAATATTGTTTCTTATACAATTATTTAATAAACTAAGAATGTGGATTAGATGTCGTAAAAACCGACCCCTATTTGATTCGGGAGATTGGATAGTGTGTATTCCAAAAAAACGCAATCTTTATAGAGACGATAGTCACACTCTTTAGCTTTAAGCTGCAAGTTCAGTCAGTTCAGTAAAACTGTATTGCAAAAATTTTGAGCATAAGATTATATAGCGTGTTTTTAAGATCATTGTGATGCTTTCCTTTTTTATTGACTCTGCATAACGAGCAAAATGAAAGATGATGCACAAAACAAGAGCTTTAAAATCGGGCCGAAGAAAAGCATGACGGAAAGGAAACCGGAAAATGTTAATAAAAAGCTTATTGGATCCTAAAAGTTCACTGCATCACTGCACCTACTGATATGAGTAACAAAGAAACTATAGAAGTTGCACATTATATTCTGATTGAAGACACCTCATAGAGTGTCTCAATGATATAATAAGGAAAGCTCAGTTTGAATTACCCTGTATAATAACCCAAAAAGTAACTACCAAAAAGGACCCAAACATACAGATTTGAACTGAAGAGGTACCTATCAGTTACCGAAAAAACACTGTCAAAATAGTGTTTTAATTAAAAAGTCCTCACCTCCACAACTCCAACATCCAACATTTAACCCCTACATGTTTGTTCTGCAAATGACCATGAGCTCCTGAAACCTCAAAAAACGAAACTCGAGCGAATTCAATTTTTTTAATCCTTTGCTCCATAGCCACCGGACCAATTTTCAAAAACGTTTTTTTATCATAAGCTCGGCAGTAACTTTATGTGAGAATTTGTTCCAAATCCGAGCCGTACTTTCCAAGTTATAGATGGGCCAAGGGTTAGTGGATAGACCGCCAGACAGACGGGAATGAGTGACATGGTTTTTAGTGATGTGCTTGTCGTATAACATACAAAAAATATAATATTTCGCATTCTAAATTGTTGCCGATTAGTACTATACTTCCTCTCCAATTTTGACTTAGGAAGTTAAAGCAATAGTTGTACACAAAAAATACAAACAGTAAAACAACGGAAGCATGTACGAGTGTCAAAATAAGTAAGGAACAAACGGAAAGGTGCATACAAAAACTAAACAAAGCTTTTGCTAACTTTTTTTAGTGAAGTAGCGAAAACTGCAATTAATAATAAAATAATTATGACGCATTCCTTTTACATTATTACTCGTGTACAGGATGTTCATTTGAAAACTTTCCACCATGGATTTATCAAAAACTACTGATTAAACGTCAAAATATTTGTCAAGGGGCACAACTTTTTAACCAAAAACTACTTCACTCCCTTCCACCCCCTCCACAAGGGTCATTCCCTTAAAAATTTTAAATCACAAGGGGTATCGAGAGATAGCTTGCTTGAAAGGCCTTTATAAATCCTGTGTTTTGACGTTTAATTTTTTGAAATCAGTCGATTCGTTTTCGAGAAAATTAGAAAAAACTTTATTTATTTTAATTTGTTCAGATAGAAAACAAAAACACACGAAAATATCACTTTTTATTTCAACAAGTGTTCAAAATGTTGTCCGTTATGGTTTGCCAAATCTACAATTTATTTATAATTCAAAACCAACATGAACAGCAATTCGGAAGATTAGACGTGGCATCAACCAAATAACAACCCGAATTTTTTTCCGCATTCTTTTCATCAACACAGACATCCTAGGCGAATTGTATTTATTGTTATACCTGTTCAGTTATTTGTTGCTAAGGGAAAGAAAGAATTTGATTTGCTGTCAGTTACCTTTGTTACAATCTTGGGATAGTCAAAATTAATTTAGTGATTCAGATATCACCTCCAAAATGGCTTACGCCCTAGCCGAAAGAGTCGAAATGATTCTAATTTATGGTGCCCAAAATCGATGTGCTCGGCAAACCGCCGTCACGTTTAACGCCAGACATACGGGGAAGATAACTTCGCATGAGTATGTTTTGGACCTTGATACTAAATTTACTCAAGCTGTATCTGTTGCAAATAAAAAACGTGATCATCGGAGAGTTTTGGATGAACCAACTCAAGTTGAAGTTTTGGGTCATTTCGGAATAAATCCTAATACTCCATTACGCAATTGTTGCTGCGACTGGTATTTCAGTAGGCTCTGTACACACAGTTACTACGCTCCATAAATGTCATGCATTCAAACTCAAAATATTGCAAGAGCTGAGCGAAAATGATTTTGTTAGGCGACTTGAGTTTTGTGAACAAATGACTGCAGCGATTAATGATAATATCGTATAAAGAATATCTGCCTCAGTGATGAATGAACATTTTATCTAAATGGATTTGTTAATAAGCATGGCTGCAGGTATTGGAGTAATGAAAATCTTCATGCTTTTGTACTCGTAGAAAGGCATATATATTACTCCCAAAAAAATAATGTATGGTCAGGCATTTTAGGAAACAAAGTGATTGATAATTAATGGAAATTATAATTGAGCCATTTATTTGGATGTGTTGGAAAATACCATCAATCCGCTTATTACTGAAACCATTGAAAACCAAATCGAAGAGCATGGAAACCCTATATTTGATGAGGCTGGAATATATCTCCAGCAAGACCGCGCTCCTCTTCTCTATGCTCTTCCGGTTCGGCAATGGCTAGACGACGAGTTTCCATATAAATAGATAAGGCGAAGAGGGCCTATAGAATGGCCTGCTAGATCTCCTGATTTGACGCCATTAGACTTTTTTCTATGAGGCCATTTGAAATCTATTATGTTTACTCCCCAACCTGAAAATTTGGATGAAGTTCGTCATCGCATCATCGAAAGCTGTCATTATATCCCACAACATGTTTTGGAAAATGTCGGTCAGGAATATGAACATCGCCTATATCACGTTGGGCCAATAGCGGGCAACAGTTTGAACACTTATTGAAATAAAAAGTGATATTTTCGTGTTTTTCTATCTGAAACAAATTAAGATAAATAAAGATTTTTCTTGTAAACAAATCAAACGTCAAAATAAAGGAATTCGAAAGTTATTACTAGATACACCTTGTCATTCACAATTTTTAAAGGTATTACCTTTAAATGAAAAACAAACAATTAATGTATGTAAAATAAAAACAATGACTGAGCTTATGAAAACTACGAAAACATAACAGATTACAAAAAAATTGATCTACGATTTTTGACTTTATGTCAAGCATCAATACGCCTGGCCTCTAGAAAAGAACATATGATAAAAGTCAATCACTAGACATATTAAGGGATGACGTATTTATGTGACTATGTCCAAGTACAAACGACTATAATTCAGTATTTTTGAGATACTGTTAAAATTCACACACAGCGAAAATTAATAAAAAATTTTCACTCATAATGAATACTGGCGACTTTAGAAGCAAAATTTTAAGTTTGGAGTACTGGGAATACCAAATAATTCACGTATTTATAATTTTGAACAGACAAAATTCAAAAACAATTTTGTAAGACCCTTAATATTAGAGAAGTATCCCACTATGGCAATATGAAGAACATAATTTCTTTAAAATGATGAAATTTCAATCTTTGGTTTATTAATGACACCTTAGAAAACATCCAATTGAGAGAATATTGACAGATCCCTCATGTTTGCCTGGCCAATGAAACCACGTATATTTAAAAGTCTTCTTTATTGTATACATTTCAGTCACAACGGTGACCTTCTGCAGTACAAGGCACTTTTTGAGAATATATTATTTATCTTATTTTCAGATTCCTATATAGTGAATTACTACAATAGTCTAAAAGGTCCGTAACATGCCGAGATTGTTCGAACCCATCATTCCAGATTTTAGGTTGGCACTACTCAAATCTAGCATAGCCCAGAACCGCCTGGGGTAGTCATTCCCGCTCTCAAAAAAAAAAATGAAAAAAGAGCATGAGGTTATCTGTTGATTTTTAAATGTACCAGATACTTGACCCTCTTTCATCGTTCCAAAATACGTCAAAAGCCCTCCAAAAAGTGCGAAACCCTACCCGGAACTGTTGTCGTAACACTCCGGTTAATATGCGGTAACAGTTCCGAATCAGTTTTCGCGTTTTTTTTTGTTTTTTTTTTAATCTTTTGGCGTCTTCGGAACGATAGAAGAGGGTGAGGTTCACTAAATGAAAAAAAACAAAAAGCGTCACCTGGAAGACATCTGCCTTCCTCTGAATATTGTCACGTACTGAAGAAGGTCACCATTGTGACCGAAACTTATACATTAAAGAAGACTTTTGCGTAAATGTGGTTTTATTGCTCAGACAAACATGAGCGATTATCAACATAAAAATCACAGGATAAATGTTGCATTAATATTGACTACTTCAATTGGATGCGCCATATCCGTATCACACATTTAATACAATTTTTACACAATCTATGATAGCAGTTACCTAATAACAGGTTGCTAGCTGTAGCGTAGATGGCAGAAAATTGCAGCTAAACTACGATGTCCTGCAATTTGATGCCTAAATGCAGGCTGGCGTGGAGTGCGATTTTCAACGAGCGACCTGCAGACTGATAACGGTCGTTCTACGGCTCGCAGACCTTCGGTGCTCGTTAACATTTTTTTGCCAAACGCGAAACTGTAATCACTGCATTTCGTAAGCCGAGTAACGATTATAGTTGTGATAATAGGTCCAGCAAACGTGACAGTATCAATACTCATCGCAGTGAAGCGGTGTTAATACTGCAAAAAATTGAATTTGATTTTTCTGGATATTATCCAGTTCGTTTAGATACAAGCACGTAGCCGAAAAATCTATTTGTATTAACCATGCGAGTTAAAACCGGCAACAGTGCACTATTAGAAAGATCAGTCCTTTATTAGTAAATCTCCGCCTTCAGTTCATTTGCAAGCGTCTTACGGTGCACGTGGTAAAACAAATTTAAGACGAAACATGGAGTTGTCTCGCTATGATTTACCATGAGCTTAAAGTCTTTTTAACGGAACATCAATGAATCCAACGGTTACAACACACATTTGATAATAAAGCTCCGTCCCGAGCAAGTGTGTTTCGATGGTATGCCGAATTTAAAAGAGGGTGTGTTTCATTGCCTTATGAAGAACGTGGCGGTAGGCCATGTTCTAGTTGGACTCCAGAGAACATTGCTGCAATGATAGGTGTACGATCGGGCTTAGCTAGAAAGCTCAAGGAAAAAAATCCCGTAGTGGTTAGGACACATCGTGTTATTTATCGGCAGGCTTTGGCTTCCATAACATTGCCACAGAAATTACGCCAGACTTTGGACTCGCTATAAGCATTGTAAGCTATAGTACATCAAGAGCAGCGCTTTGAACAGTCGGTTATTTACTTTATTTCTGTTGGCTTGCCTTTATGGATTGAAAGAAGAGGTAATTCTTTTTCTTGAGTTGAGAGTAAAACACGATTTCTTGACAATGTTCAACGATGACACATTTCAATGGAGGTTGGCTTATTCAACTGACATAGTTGTTCCATTTTTAATAACGCCATTTGCTCATGCACAGAGAATATTGAGCATTATGAATCGACAAAACTGATTTAAAATTGATGTTACAGTCTCTGAAATCGAATGTCTTAGGAAGCGATGGCGTGTCTCTCTGAATGCTAAAACTATGCTTCTTTGCGGTTTCAGGTCAAATTTTACACATCATAAATACCTGTTTAGAAAGGGGATTCTGTCCAGAATCATGGAAAGAAGCATTAGTGCTACCTCTAGCTAAAACAAGTAAGCCAAAATTATATTCTGATTTAAGACCAATTATTATTTTACCTGTTTTGTCCAAATTATTAGAAAAAGCAATGTACGCCCAAATTTACGATTATCTCTCTAAACATAAAATTTGGCCTCCCAAACAATGCGGTTATCGAAAAGGATATAACACTGCAGGTGCCCTATTAGACTTGACCGATAACATTGTTAGAGCCTGGGATCAACATATGATCACATCATTAGTTCTTCTCGACTCCTCTAAGGCATTCGATATCATAAATCATCGTCTTCTTGTAGGCAAGTGCAAATATTTTGGTTTTTCTGACTCTGCCTCAAAAATGATTCACAGCTTCTTAGGAAATCGATATCAAAGGGTACACATTGACATGGTTCTATCCTCAAAGTGCCTCATTTCCTCCGGAGTGCCTCAAGGGTCTGTACTTGGGCCTATTCATTTTGTAGATTTCCGATCTCCACTCAGTTGTTAAATATTGTAATATCCAATTCTTTGCCGACGAATAACAGATCTACAATCATTTTCATAATCACGACGTTCGAAGTGCTGAATCTGAGGTGAATGAAGATATATATGTATGCAGAAAATCATAACCTTCAGTTAAACCCTTTAAAATCGAAAGTCATCATTTTTTCACTAAAACTATTTAGAAGTGATGCCAAAAGAAATTTGAAAGTAAAATTAAATGGTGAGACTATAGAAGTAAGTGAGTCAGTGAAAAACTTGGCCGTAACTTTAGATGAATGTCTAAATTTTATACCACATGTAAATAATATCAGTAAGAGTTATTTTTTAATTTTACGTATATCTTAATAAACAATTTCTTGACTTTACAACTAAAAAATTTTTGTCTGAATCTTTGGTAACGTCCAAAATTAGTTATTGCGATTTAGTTTCTCTTCCATTTCTTGACCCAATATCTCTAGCACGTCTCCAAAAAATCCAAAACTCATGTTGTAGGTTGATCAATAATTTGAAAAAATATGATCATATCAGCCCTTTTTCCAATGGCATGAAGTGATTGAGAGTAAATGAACTGTGTGAGCTACACCTAGTTACTTACACCGACAGGCTTTTGCTGTCATCCATTCCGCCGTTTTTGAGAAATAATCTGATATCTAGAAGCAATATGCATTCTAGGGACATTCGATTCACTGAAACACTCACAATGCCCCTCCACAGGACATCATTCTTTCGTAAATGCTTCACTTACAACACAATTATTTTTTACAATGATCTACCTCGTTCCACAAAATTGCTATCATATGATGAATTTAAAAGACATATGAAGAAATTTATTTTGAATAGAAGTATATAAATTAGTTGATAAAATTTATCTGTCACCTCACACAAAAATATTTCGAATATAGCATTCCTTTGTTTTGTATGACTGTTACAATTTTATACTTTTAAATCATGAAATATTGAATAGCTTCCACTTATATATGTTATATACCATATTTTTTATACACCTACATTTCTAAACTTCCAACTTATTTATGTTTTTTGTATTGTTTTTTCAGTTTTTCTTTTTTTTAGGGGGTTAAGTGGCAGAGTAGCATTATGCTAAACTTCGCTCCCTAAATAAAGGCGATTTATTATTATTATTGTTATTATTATTTTTGACTCCTTAAATGAGCTAAACTTGAAACTTCAGGGCAGAAACAACACTATAATAATGAATTATGATTATATTCAGGGGTTCATATCAAAGCTTCAACTTTGGAATCAAAAAGTGTCTTCTGAAACTGTTATATCTTTTTCTCGGCTGTTCCAAGCGATTAAAAATAACATACTGGACGCAAATTTAAAAGCTGACATAATAAAACTCATTTGCAACCGGTGGAAGATGAATTTCGCCGATACTATCGAGACACTAATTCAGAGTCACCAATATGGCACATGACAAGAAATCGATTTGTTTTCGATATGTCACAATTACCAGAAGTTCAGGAAGAATTTCTAGAAATGAAGGCGGATTCGTCCATGAAAGATGACTTCCATCTTTTAACATTGGAGAAATTTTGGATCAAAGGATTGCCTGTTAATCCGACACTTGCCTCTCTTGCTTTACGAATACTACTTCCTTTTTCTTCAACTTACTTATGTGAGACAGGCTTTTCTGCTCTAGTTTTAATTAAAACTAAACAGCGAAATCGTCTTGATGTCGATAGCGAGCTGATGATAGCTCTGGCAAAAACAGAATCTGAAATCAACCAACTGGTACAGAACATGCAATCTCAAGCGTCTCATTAGTACCTGCTCGTATTTTATTCAAGATTTTTGATAAAAAACATTTATTACTTTAATTAAACTTCCAAAGTTTCTTTATTAGAATTAAAATAAAGGTCTTTGTACTTATATAATGTGCTTTTTTGTATTTATTGAAAGAGTAAAGGGGGGCATGGAAATATAATTTATAGTCCGGGGAGCCTCAGCAAAAAAAAGGTTGGGAAACTTTGACCTACAGTATATTCAGATAAGAGATAGACCGGACATAAACAAGACCACGTGATCATCGAACGCTGTAACATTCGGCAGGGATGTATTAAGAGTCACGCAGTACATATTTTAGATGCTGCTTTGCGTAACTTTGTAGTAAATTAGCACAATTCGATGTGTATACGATTGGTGATGGATATAGGATCATGTGGGGGTGGGGTAAGAAATATATAATGATGTAAATATACATAAGGGTTTCAAAATTTTCGCTTCGATTTCCAGCTTCGGATGTCGCCTGATGTTTGGTGAAATACAGTCGAATATAATCTCAAAATGGCGTTTAAATTAGCCTAAATTAAAAATAATCGTATATCTCTTAAAATTGCTTTTAGAATATTGATTAGTATATTTTTTGATTCCTAGGTAAATATGTAACCAAATTAAAACGTTCAAAACGTAAAAAAATGTGCATGGTTGAACATTATCAGAAAGTAGATTCTTGAATAGGTTTTGCCAAAATGGGTTCAAAAATGTCAATAATTAATTAAAAAATACAGTAGCTTTATAATTACTTATAACTTACCGAATTTGATGAACGACATCTTTTATTGGAAAGATGAGCTTGATGAGCTTTCATCATCGCTACTGCCTGAAGCACCAACGTCAATAATGAATGGCTCGACTTGTTCCTCTAAAATATTGTCCAGTTCCCACATTCTCTTTTCAACTTTGTCTTTCACGTGCTTAATACAGTTTTCCCATTCTTGCGCTGTTATTAATTCTAGTGCTTCTTTGAAAAGTCCTTTGAGGTCACAAAATTTGAAAGTTGTATTGTGCTTAGCTATATAATTTTTAACCTCTGCCCATATGAGCTCAATGGGATTGAGCTCGCAATGGTATCGAGGTAAACGGAGCACAGTTTTATTTTGACTTGCTGCCATTTCGTCAATGGCGTATTTTTGATATTCCGCCTTGTGATCCTTGACAATTCTTAATAATTGTACTTTCAGCATTGCTTCTTCAAAGTTGATATTTTTCGAGCGGAGCCAATTTTGAACATCAACTTTCCTTGAAGCCGTTGTTTGGACCTTCTCCATTCTTCGAGAATTAAAGGCGCATTATCCAACACAATTACTGCGTTTTCCTCTAAGTTCGGTAAAATTTTTGAAAACCACCGTTCAAACGATTCGCCATTCATTTCCTCGTGGTAATCTCCAGTTTTCTTAGACTCAAAGCACCACAGACCGTCAACAACAAATCCATCCCCACTGCCAATATGGCAGATAATGAGCCTTTTCCCTTTACCTGGAAATCGAAGTACTAACTGGTGTAGATTTATTTCAATAAGCGAACCTTTTTCAAATGTTTTCATCACATTCAGCGAAAAAACATTGAGACATGAGTATCAGATTTCTATAATTGGGATTATTTAGTCATATTGAAAGAAAGAATATTGAACGTCGTATGATTACTCAGCGCTTCACAATTTAATTTAAAGTTATAAACCTTTAAAAAATGAATGATCAGGAACCTGAAATACGCGCAAATATTAATATTAACAAATTATAACTTTATAAAGCTTAAAGTATGAATTAAAATGATTAGAAATATTAGGAACGGTACACAATATAAAACTTAGTAACTTTTTTTTATAATATTCGACATATTTTAAGATTATATTAAAAAATTATTGAAATATCGAAAACACATAAAAAGTTAAAGCTTAAAAAAGTTCCAGCAAATGAAAATGACAATAAAACATCCACGCATTTTATCGAAAGTTATAAAAGTTTTGTTACTTGTAATATGTTTTATCTGCCCCCTGGAATTAATGTTTAGAACCTTGTTCCCAAGGTTTGAAAAACATCAGATTGTTGTCTATTACTCGTATTTACCTGCTGGATTTTTTAATCAGGTGGACAGTCCATCTAGAAAGGCCCTCCTGGATGAAGTTACAGAATCATCAACCCATACTTTACTTGTAGTGTGTCCTGCGTTTACCCACGTTTCATCAAGGTAATAAATCTTCCTGTTTTGATTTCTATATTTCCCAATTTTTGTTAAATAATCCCTCCTCCATAGCACAATTTCTTCTCTATCCAGTAGTAAACTATTACGACCCCGTTTTTTCCATTTGAAATTTAAATGCTTCAGTAACGCATGGAAAGTTGATCGTTTGAAATTTGGCAACGTTCTATCTCCATTTACCTCCTGCAGTACTTTATCTATAGTAGGTATTTCATTCCTAAAGAAGAATTCATGCACTTTCCTCCTAATCGCATGCTTATCAGCTTCATCCAATGATTTAACAATACTTTTGCGATGTTTACTGGTCATTGGCTCAGAAAAGGTGTGATTTTTTTTGTATTGTGTTAGCACATTAAACACTGATGCGCGACACACCCCAACTTTGTGAGAAACCTTCAAAACAATTTCTTTGATGGTTGATGCCTCGTTCTCCTCGCGCTCGATCTTATATATATTCAAAATGACCTCTTTCATTTCTGCACTCAGGTGTCTTTTTTTAGAGCGTTTCCTAGGTGGACTACAGGAGTTTACAACTTCATCGGCAGTATCTGTACTACTGGGCATTTTGCGCAAGCAGTTGATAACAATAACAATCAATAACAAGGTATAACAATAACAACGACAAACTCAACAACTTAATAAGATAACAAACGAAAACGTCCAAAGAAATATCAAATTGCAATGATGCACACGACATACGTAACACGTCTGAACCTGAATGTGACCCTGCCTTGATACGACTGCTCTGCCGCTCGGCATAGGTATTTAATTGCGAATTGACCAATGAGGGCTCCTGTTTTACGTCGAGACGGCGGCGTTAGCGTGAAAATCACCCGAACCTTTTGTTTACATCCGGTCTATCTCTTATCTGAATATACTGTAGATAAATTTTGTGATACCATAATGTCATATAGTATAAATAATCGACATCACAGGAACACAATAAAGATATTCTCTTGTTGGATATTGACAGAATAAGCAGTTCAAAAAAAAATGATTTTTTTGTTTCTAATGTAAGCATTACGTCGCACATTAATTTCCACAAAGTCGCATACCCTACAAAGAGAGATGATTGTTATTATTTGTTGGAAAAACTAAATGTTATAGAAATTTTGTTGTTGAACTGTCCTGTACAATTCCTGACTCTCATGTACCATCCATCTCATAAGAAAGCAATTATTGGGCGGTAGAATGAAATCCTGCCTAGAGAACATTCCCAAGTTCTGACAGCTACTGACGTATATCAAATAAGTTTGGAAATCCCCCCATTTTAGGCATTTCTAGGATTTCCATATCATATGATTCATCACAAGTCCTCTTTAGAGATGAGAAGGATACGGCTCTACAAAAAGTAGAATAATAATAATAATAAGGAACTAAAAAGTGTTCCATTACCTTGTCTGACAGCTTTTAATGAATGATTTGACTTTTGTTCCTACGTTTTCGAATCATTAAATGTTTCGTTAGATAGAAGCTCGTCTCAAGAATGAGACTGATCTATGATGGTGTGATTCTCGCAAATTTTCTCGTGCTATTTATTACAGGAATCACCGGCAAACTCTTCAATCAATATTAAGAATACCTCCCTCGAAAAGTAATAAGACCATGCCCACATCCTGTTAGTTATACTGGCAAAATGTTTTCTGCCAAGCGATTTTCTTCGTCCATGGTACTTAACAGGTACTTACTGAAATTTCTTATAAAATGCCAAAGACAACTTCAGGAGAAAGAGTCATATGTAATGATCTAAAAGTTGATCACAGATTATGTGACTTTTTGTTATTTACATTCATTTAGCAGTAAAGTTTTCTCGAAACTTCCGCTATAAAGATGTAATTTCGGAAAAGTTATAAAGTTAATCCACTTGACCCTCCATTTTTTCATGAATATTACCCTCCTCCGTGATAATTAAAACGTCAACCCAGTGAAACGTAATTTTATGAGACAAAGCATCCCTTAATAATGACGTTTCAGCCGACAGTAACCGATTTTTTCGTGGATTTCCCCTCTTCCGCGTGATAATTTATACATTAAATAGGTTAAGCTCCTGGTTGTAATGTAATTTTATGAGACAAAACACCCTTTTATCAAGCCGGTCGCGACCCATCACTCACTCACTGTCACGTCGTCACACTTTGCGAAGTTCCTGTAAACTTTTCAGAAGCAAAGGTCCTTTTGTGCGCTATATTTTCCCATTAAAATTTGTATAATTAAACAGAAACAGGTACACGTACACCTTTAGGAAAGCTACGAGGCGGCTGCTCTACAATTCCTGGGTACAACTCCCGGCTACAGGCATTATTCACGCGCCTTCACGCCGAATGAGCAATTTTAAAAGTCCCGCAGCTGTCGAGGATGGAAATACCAGCAAGCTTACAACCAACTGGATGTCTATAAAGTGGACCGATAGAATGGCCATAGAGTCCCCATTGCGTGTGTCAGCTCTTACAAAGGCAATCAAATATTCGTAGCTATGAACAATTTTGCTAATATAAAACGTACAAACGATTTGTGGAGCCGATCGTAAAAAACTTATGAACAATTATATTGTTACTGATGTATACTAAGTGACATATAAATCCGAACGCCCAGTTTAAATGGTTTTATTTTAATAAAATTTTGTATAAGTACTTAATGAAGCATAATAAGTAAATGATAAAAATTTCAAAATGATTGCACTGCTTTAAAGCCCTTTGACCTCTAATAATGTGTGGATGCACCCTGATGTGCTACGCATTCTCCAACGCGCCTAGGCATGCTTCTGATCAGGTGGTCAATGTCCTCCTGTGGTATCTCATTCCAGGCAACCACCAACTCCTCTCGAAGTGCTTCTAGAGTCTGAGGAGGACGTTGCAAATTGAGCAATCTCCTACCCATCATATCCCACACGTGCTCAATTGGGGCTAAGTCGGGAGATCTTGGTGGCCATGGTAACAATGTGACATCATTATGTTGAAAGAAGTCTATTGTGACTCTTGCAACATGTGGTCGGGCATTACCTTGTTGGAAAGTTGGATCTGCCAGGGTGTCAAGATAGGGTAAAAGATGGGGTTCTAGAACTTCGTGCATATAACGCTGCGCGTTCATGTTACCTCTGATGAAGATTAAAGGTGACCTGGAACCATAAGCTATAGCACGCCAAACCATAACTCCAACAGTGTGATGAACATGTCTTTCAACAAAAAACTGTGGATTCCTCCTTTCACCACGTCGCCTTCTAACCCTGACACGACCATCGTGCATGCCTAAACAAAATCGAGACTCGTCACTAAAGACAATACTGTTCCATTCCTGATCCCAGAGTGACCGTTGTCTGCACCACTCAAGGCAATTATGTCGGTGTTCTCGAGTTAAAGGGAGGACCCAGTGTGGCCGGTATGAAAACAAGCCAAAATTTCTCATTCGTCGGTAAACACTTCGCATGCCAATAGGTCTTCCGTGTTCTGCAAACCATTCACTTGCAATGGACCTGGTAGTGGAGAAACGGTCCCTTAAGGCCAATAATAATCTTAGGCGGCGATCTTCACGGTCTGTTGTTCTACGGCGGCGTCCAGTGCCCCTTGCTCTTTGCGTACGGCCTTCTCGAAGCCATGCCTGACAACACCTAACCACAGTATCTACACTTCTTTGCACTCTAACTGCAATTGCCCGAAAAGAAAGTCCAGCTTCCCGAAGTCCCACTATACGGCCCCTATCAAACTCACTAAGTTGACGAAATCGTACAGGTCTCCGTACTCTAGGCATCGTAACCAATCGTAAAGAATGTCAAGAACCAAAATCTGCCAACGTTGATTCTTTACTGCGGCTGAAATATTCATTTTTAGAGCGTTAGTGAATTAAAAAAAAGCAGTTTAGAATCCGGAATGTCCAACTGATAAGGCTGAACATTTTTTCACTTGTTATTTACAGTAAGATAAATACATTCACTTATTAAATTAAAACCATTTAAACTGGGTGTTCGGATTTATATGTCACTTAGTATAAATAAGATTTAAGAAAGACGAAGTAGATAGTCTCATTACCTCTTACAAAATACTGTAACAACGCGTGCAACGAGTAAGATAATAGTGTCTACAGCTTCAAAACTAAATCGGGGTTCTTCAACCCTGGAAATAACCAGTTGATTGCATCTATGCAATTCCTGCATTTGAATATTACAGCAGATACGTATTTCAGACTTTCGTCAACACTTTTCTGTTTATTGTAGTACTTGGTTGTTCTTTAAAGGCCTCACGATTTTGTCATTTTTTGTCCAAAATCAGATTAAGACAATAAGTTTCTGGTCAATTTTGGTTATATTGTATGCCATAAATCAAAATCGACCAGAATACTTAATATTACGACTTAAGGTGGGGAAACATTTTCAAGTCCACAAGATATTCTTGATCAATTTGCCAAACGATACAATCAGCATATTTTCTTCAAGGCCACTCAATGAACCTTCCTTTATAAACTTTGATGTTTCGTGTCAGACACTTTTCTCCTGAGATTGTGGTGTGAGCGTCATTGGACTGACCTCCAGATTCTGGGATATTAGGTGCCAAACATCTGTTTCTGGAGTAATACCCCTTTATTTTGTACCTGACGCTTAGTTGATTTGGTTTCGGTGCTACCCCGTCCATTTTTTATGGGATTTTAACCACAGCACAGTGGCTATAACCGACCGCGTGGTTGTGATTAGATGTCTCCTTGAAAATTCGAGATCTTCTAGCCATTTTATACTACAATGTGTAGGTTGGCTCTTGTGGACTTCGTGTGTCGTTTTTTCCCCCTCCATCTTCGTTTCCTCAGGTTGCACCCGTATCCGGATGGGTGGGCATGTGTATCCACTTTTGTAGTTTCATATATGCATTCATTTCGGGCCTGATGAAGCCAACCAGCAGAAATACGTATCGCTCGGGATACCTATCCTATTTTCTGCTAGAATCCACTTTCCTTATTTTCGCAGATTTTGCCCATTATCTTCCTACGTTTTGTTATATACCTTTCTCCGCATGATCATTTTCTCTCTATATATATATTGCATTGTTTGTTTTTTTGTAGATTATGGTGTGTACTTTTGCAAATGTATAATCTTATTTTTTACCTGGGTTAAGTTGAAAAACAGCTGTACTGACACTTCGACTTTTTACCTGTGCTATTCTGTACTGTGTGAATAAAGACCTGTTATTATTATTATTATTATTATTGTTATTATTATTAGCCATGCTGAACAGAACTCACTTATAGTGTGCTAATAATTTGTTGCCATTGAATGTTGCAAAGTCTCTTTCTCTAGGAAAAAAGCACCAATATAATGTAACTACAACACTGATTTTTTCTGGGGCGTCATTTAATCACTAAAGATCTAGAATTATTATTCGACTCGCAAATCAGTTTCAATAATAATATTGATAACACAGCTGCTGAAGAATATAAAATGTATGAATCCATCCTTAGATATTGTAGATCATTTAGTAGCGAATCAGCACTGAGATGACTACTTTTCTCTTATGTACATTCTAAACTGGAGTACCGTTTGAATGTCTGGAACCGATACTATCAGTGCCACAAGGAAACACTGGATAAACTATAAAGGAAGTTTTTGAAGTATCTAGTGTTTAAAAAGCATCACATATATATCCAGAACAAGGAACTGACTATAATCTTCTGCTAATACTTTTTGACATTGATAGTTTGGAATGGAGTGTCCCTACCATTCCTTTATAAATTGACGTATATTATTGATTGTCCAGATAATTTATCTCGCATTAAATTTATTGTACCCCAGATTAATTCTAGACAATTATTCTACCGTTGCTTGGACAAAGTTAGTGTTGAAATCACCACTATCATTGTTTATATTATAATAAGATATCGCAACATATTTAATTGGAAACTCAGGGAACTAAGGTGTGCTGCTGAAAATACGACATAAAACACATTCGTATAGTATAGTTTTTTTTTATATTACACTGCTCTGTAAAGGGATTATATATCTGTTGAGCAATACATTATATTACTATTATAAAATTGACCCATTTTTTAATATTAGTACTCTAATATGAGCTCATGTTCGCAACATTTTCTGTGGCAGTTTTTGTATGCTCATACCAGCTCGCCGCCAGATCCTTTATTACTTTGTCAAATGTTTTTCTAGCGTTACAGTGATGTATAAATATAAATCAACGGATATGAATAGTTTTTGTACGTTTAATGAAACAGGAGATGCAACTTTTGTAACTACCCTCGTATAATCATACGTATTCCATCTGTCTACATAATAAGGATCCGACTGTTTTAGAAACAGTTGGAACGAAGTATTCTTGCTAGTAAATATTCTTTGGTTATGCTGTGGGCCGCTCTTGTTATAACACCGAATAGAAGAGTAAATCCTTCGGGGGAAATCCGCTAAAACACCGCCGTCCAAAGAGCGGAATCGAATTTACTGCTACACTTATTTACTTTTAGCGCGGCAGAGTTTGCGGGTAGGCATTTTCACAGAAAACCAGGACAAAAAAATAAAAACGCTTGAGAGCACTAGATGCTGGGTTATGCGGTACCTTTAGCGGTTGGTCTTACGGTTCTTTGAGGTGAATCAGTTATACGATACCAACACAACTTTATCTACATCAGGAAAAACAATAGCCACCCATTTCACTCGGTCAGTATATCTGCCACTCATCTGTCAATCGTGCCTGACATCTGTTTGCTGAGTAATTGACCTCTTTATAACTCTTAGGGCCAATTTCACCAACAACAGTCCGTTATTCTCCACCTATAGGGTAACAGCCCGTCAAATACAGCGAATGAGCTTCAAGTTCTAATCAACAAATTTTAGCAACCAATAGCTATGAAATGTTGAAAACAAAATACTGTCAAAGTATGAGATGACAACTTGTCATTGAAACATCATCAGCTTATTGAATATTAATGAATTACATATAATTCAGTCAAAATTTAAACAAATGTTTGATTTTTGAATAAAATTCATGATTTAATTACTATTGTTGATTTTTTATTCATGTTTATCTATTTTCTTCAATTGATATGCGATTTTACTGATTCAAGATCATCTACTGGGTGTTTTTTTCCTATAAACCTCTTGCAGATAGCCATTAAGCACCTACTTGATGACTGGCTCTACCAAAAAGTTCATAGATATTGCTCATTTCCAAACCTTCATTCATTTACTTGCCGTTCATCAGAACCATTATGGCACCTTAGATTGATATTCCCACAAAACCATTCTGGCTTTTCAATATCCATACATCCATAAAGTTGAATATTTTTCGTTGTTCAGAAATTTAACAAAAATCCACACTATATTTACAGCGATTAAGAAATACCCAAATATATGTCGTAGAGCTACCAGCAAACCTAAAACCTGCCGAAAAACTAGAAATTTGCAATATTTTTCTTTTTTCACTCAGTACATATTCTGGGTTATATTTATATTAGACGTTATTTGAATCACAAAACATATACACTGAATTGAATAACAG
Organism: Acanthoscelides obtectus; assembly: GCA_963669975.1. Classification (NCBI taxonomy): domain Eukaryota; kingdom Metazoa; phylum Arthropoda; class Insecta; order Coleoptera; family Chrysomelidae; genus Acanthoscelides; species Acanthoscelides obtectus. Next base: position 90,295,805 of record CAVLJG010000001.1, read on the forward strand.
CTGATTATCTCCTGATATTTTAAAACTAACCATATCGGCAAGTGACACATAATTCTGTGGGATCCGTCAACACTTCGTCCCAGTGGAGCAAACTCTGCTAACTGTCGAAATAAACTTTATTAATTCCAAGTCTTATTTTTGTTTTACTGTGCCTGCTTAGATATTCAAATACGGCCAGGAATTATTAGCGCCTGGCTATTTTAGGCCTTCAATAACTTCTTCTTTTAGATCTCTCCTTATTTTGTTTTTTCCACGCATTCATGATAGAAAGACAAATATTTTATCGAATATCGATACCGTATACCGTGCAGCAGGCATGCCCATCACTACTTTGACAGATTGCAGAATGATGTCAAGGTGACAATCGTTATGTGGCAGTTGTTTTTGTTTTTGTCTGAAATAGGTAAGTAGGCTTTGTGTATTCATTTTTATTTTTATAGCGTTTCCAGAATTTCATATTTCGGAACGATGTCAAGGGCCGGCAGGGAAAAATCTTTCTATGAGAACTGAAAATCAATAAACGCGTTGTTTTCAGTCTATTTTATTCTATCCCTTGGGGAAGTACAGAATGAAGAAAAGACTACAGTGCTCAGTGGCCACACAGTGGCTCAGTGCTCGTCTGTAATGATAATATTCAAATACTACTAACCACCTAAATAGCTTTCTGGCCTTTCAATTTCGAAGCTACCAGTCCTCGCTTAGAGATGGTAGCCCAGTTAAGGATAGACTCGGGGTATACGGTTACGGATGTTTATGATTCCTTTCGATATCGATATATCGTCATGAAGCCATCGATGCGTAATGATCGATGTGCTACGTCCGATGTATCGATGTTTTCGATACATCAATGTATCGTCTATCGTCGCGATCCTTATATTGTATCCCTCCCAGTCACCAGTCAACAACCTTAACCACCAATATTTTATCACTATTTATAATTCTTTTTAGCTCTTATTTTTCAGTAATTACTAATAACTTTAGTTCTATGTCTACAGTAATTGCATTATGCACCTCGGAGATGTAGGGATTAACATGTTTTACACATATCGGTGTTTTAAGATGGAGACGACCATACTGTTTTGATTGCTTTGAAGAAATTCATTAAGCCATGAATTTATAACTAATGATTACTATTATGATGTAAAGAGAGATGAGGAATTGGTTGGAATACATTTTATATTCTATTTTGTTGCAAAGCCGCACAATTCAACAGGTATGTGTAGAGCTATAATGATCACATATACACACAGTATATTGAACTTAACAAATTTCGAGATTGCCATGAATTAAACAAACAACCAAACCTGCTGCCAAATTTAACAGCTAGAAAATCGACCTATTATTTTTCCCATTCCCATTCGCTGAGGGGATAACGGATGGTCAAATGTACACCTATAACATAAATCAAAATACATGGAAGTTGTCCTGTTTTCTCTGTACAAAAGCATCATGTTGGAATCAAAAAGTGGTCTTGTTTATAATACAGTCGAATTTTCACAATTTTATTCAACATTTTAATAGAAACCACTGATATTCTGAGACCTTTGACAGCTTCCGTCAAATTGCATTTTGATAAGGTATTTTCCTATTGGTCCATAATATTAATGTTGGTGAAATCGGCCCTAAAAGTACTATAGTTGTAGTCACCGTTCTTGGCGGTTACGTCAGCAACGCCATATGAAATAAGTAAACAGATTGAGTCTCCGTACCATGGGAAGACTGCTCAGACTAATCTTCAGCGCATCTGCTACTCTCTCCAGTACGCATGAAGTGGGTAACAGGGGATCAGTGTTATCATTCTCTTCTTGGAAATACTCCAATTAATTCAGCACGAGCTGTCGGAATTCTCCATTGATCATATTTCCGGGCATTTAACTATTTTATATTGAAAATTGATAACAGAACAACTCGAATTGCACGCCGACGTCAATTAAGTTGTCACTCTGACAAATATGATTGAAGTGCACTCATACGTAAGGACAAATTTTTGGAGACGAAAACACACAACTAACAAACGTATGTCTTCGAGCTTACCGAACAAACATTCACACACAGGGGTAGATTGCACGTGTATGTATGAGGAAGATGGAGATATATAAACGGATACTGGTAGTATCACTTTGACCAGCCAAGAACGGTGACTACAACTATAATAGTACTTTGATAAAAAAAATTACAGCAGGATAGCAAGATGCAAAAGGTTTTGCAAATCAGTCGTTCGGTGATAAAGTTGCTGCAAGGAAAAGGAGAAGTCAAAACCACCAAAACTTCGTTTTTCCACTTCCGAAATTCCCAGTTATTTTTGAAAAATTGTTAGAAGGGTTGAAAAATTTGAGTTATGTAATTTATTTGTCATTGGCATATGATTTTTGGTCGTGATTTTATCAGTTTACAAATTCGTAATGTGTTTTTGTGCATATATATGGTGCATTTGTTATCAGAAAATTTTAGGATATAATATTTTTTTTTATACTCCAACTACCGCGAAGGCCTGAGGCCTAAGCACCCATTGAGTACCGTGGGGCTATAGGGGGATACATGGGAAAGGTGGAACGCCACACGGACTCTGGCGAGGGAACACGTGTGCATGCGACATGCACACATTCTGGCTCCGCCTACGAGATCCGCCGGGTGGTACCTCCGCGTTCGACAGTCAGAGACCGTCTAAAACCTACGGACAATCACAACATCCATAGCCAAGAGAAAAATTTCTCCTGAAACGGGACTCGAACCCGCACAGGGCACGGCGACTGATCAGGAGACCGAAGAGTCTACTACTACGGCCACCGGTGCTGCCCTTGAACCAATTTCGTATTTTGAGCAAAATTCTCTGTCTCCAAAACATACGAAAGCGTTCCGAAAAACTTCTACTTAGCTTCACCGCCCGATGGAGCCACTGTCACAAGAGGAATTTACTATCGTAAACCGCTACTATCAAAATTTCAGCAAAAATTAAAAAAAATGGAAAATCGGTCGCTGACTCGATTCTTGCTTTTGGGACGGAAATCGCGCAGCGAAATCAAAGAGCGCTTGGATACTGTGTACGGTGAGTTCTCCTTCGACAGCGGCCGTAAAAAATCGGTTTAACTAGTTTTAACGTGATCGCACATCGGTTTTTGATTAGCCACGCCCAGGAGCTCCGAAAACGGCTACCACGGAGGATAACCTTGACAAAAATCGACAATCTCTATTGATAGACAGCCAATTGAAGGTGCGCGAGATAGCTGACACAGTCGGCATGTCAAAACATCGCGTAAGTCATATCCTGCATGAAACATTGGGCATGAGAAAGCGCAACCGTGACACCACTTCAGAGCAGTGTTTGACACTGTTTAAGCGCAATCCGAAGTAGTTTCTGCGTCTTTTCGTAACCGTCGACGAAACACGGATCCACTGTTACTTACCAGAGACCAAAGAACAGTTGAGACAGTGGACTTCACCCGGCGAACGTACTCTGAAGAAGGCGAAGGCTGTCCTATCGACCGAAAAGGTGATGGCCACCGTTTTCTGACATTCACAAGGCTTGATCTATTTTGACTATATGGAGAAGGGCAAAACGGTCCCAGGGCTCTACTATGCCAAATTATTGGGCCGATCCGACGCCAAGTTGCAGACAAAAACGGCTCTATTTGGCGAAGAAAAAGTGCTCTTCCACCATGTCAACGCACCGGCTCACAACTTCGCCATATCCTATGCCAAATTTTTCGAATTAGGCAACGAACTGCTGTTCCATCCACCTTGTTCTCCAGATTTAGCCCCGTGCAGTTACAAAGAAGTTTCCTTGTATTTCCAAACTTGAAAAACTCACTAGCCGGGCAGAAATTTGAGTCGAATGGGGAGGTTATTGCCGCCGCCACGGATGCCTACTTTGCAGACCTCCAGAAAACGTATTTTTCAGACGGGTTAAAAAAGTTTGAGCATCGCTGGATCAAGTGTATCGGACTATGTAGAGAAATAAATCTACACTTTTCCAAAATTTTCGTTTTTCTTTTGTCAGATAAGTACTTATCAGACCGCCCTCGTATACCAAGAATAGAACGACGTCATATACAATTGGTCATTGTCACAAAGCAAATAGATAATAATTCAGCCTACGTATGATTTGTAGCCAAATAACTTAATTTGTGAGAGAAGAAAAGTCTTTATTATAACAAAATCCATTTTGATAAAAATTTATGAGCTGACTCCATTGAGAACCGACATAACCCCATGTTTTTAAGAGAATTTCAAATTTGGGACATTTTACCTTTGACCTCGACCTGTGGTCTAGCACGTAAGTCTTAGCCCCTCTAAAACCCGAAATGCACTGATTTGTGATAAACCGTTGTTCTCATGTCAGAAACGATAGAACAAACAAATTTTATAGGCATTGGAAATGAGTGATTTACTGTAAATGGAAAACGTAGAATTTCAGCGTCCCCAGTTTTACTTTTTGATGCTTTGCAAGCTGCCAATAACTTTCACAACCTTATTTAGATGCTTTTTGACCTTATGACTCCTTTATGGTATAGACAAAGTCATTTTTAGGAAAGCTCAATAGTTGCAGATGCCACTATCGTAATTTGGAATGTTCGTCACCCCAAATTGATGCATAAACTGATTATATCAAAGCGTCGAAATGTGTGAATTAGTCTCTGTCTTCTTTTCTATTTGCTCTTTCAAAACAGCAACTCCTTAGGACTGGCTCATTCTCGGTATGCGCACCTCTATGCTCCAGAAAAGCATTAATTAATTATTCGAGGAAATGCATGCTTTTAACCAGCTAGCCATGAGAGCATTGATATACATAGTCCGTGGCATACTCGCAGCGTTGTTGAGCGTCGCAGTAAATTTACCTGTTACGTATTTTTGTTTTGCGGCCACCAACTGAGTAACAGTGTTAAGATGAAGGACAAATAGAATAGAGTAATAATAAAAACTATTTTACAGGGTGTTCAAGATAAGGATTCTATGCATGGGATTTCAATACCTGTGAGCTTTGTATGTCTATCCCGGGATTCCGGGACCGACCCGAAAAAAATAATTAAAAAATTAAACTTTTATTTTTCAACAGACACTGCAGTGAAAAATATCACATACACTTAAAATTTTGTTGGCATTTCGGCACCTAACATTAATCGGGGCCTTTAATAGTAAGTTAGTTTGAGCTCTTTTTCACAGGAAAGTATTGAATTGTGTAGATGTTATTCCAGGAACCAGAATATCTACTTGAGCTAACAATACAGGACAATCTACTTTTCCATTAGAAAGCTTGCTCAAGAAAAGTATAGATAACTGATATATACGGCTCTCCAAAGACTGATAACCAAATCTATGTAGTAGCTCAGGATTACTTCAGCCTCTTGGTGAATACACACCATCGATTTTAAAAGCTATGAATTTCAAAAACTTGTTTTGTGCTTTTTGAATAGCAACGATGTATTGGCTATATATAGGACTCCATATGACTGAGCCATATTCCAGTTTGGATCTTACTAGACTGAAATACAAAGACGATAATGCTGAGGTGTCATTGAAATTCTTGCAATTCCTAACAATAAAACCAACAAGCAAAATAGACACCTAAATATCTAATGCAATCGATTCTTCCTAGTGTCAAATTCTCAATAGTATGCCGATAAGATATAGGCTTGGACTTGTGACCGAATGTTACTACTTTGCATTGAGATATGTTCAAGTACAGACGATTTCTTACACACCAGTTCTGTAGAAAAGTGATTTTTTCCTGTAAGGTGATACAGTTCTCTTCACTGGATACTGATATATATATTTTTAAATCATCCGTAAACAATAGCTTATTGCAATTAAGTGAATCACACAAATCATTGATGTAAAGTGAGAATAGAAGAGGTCCCAAATTGAATCCCTGCGGCACACCACTAGTCGCAGTGAATACTTCCGATCTCACATTATTTACACATACATATTGTTGTCTTTCAGATAAATATGATTTTAATAGCAAGAAATAATTATTTTGTAAACCTAGATAACAAAGTTCCTTGAGGAGATATGTGATATATCGTTGAATCCATATAAAAAATGCGATTAGATACAGGGTGTACTTTTTTGACCAAAGTTGATGATGGTTCCTCAAAATCACCATCATGTAATGCCTAAAAGATGTCAATGGAAAAGTTAGTTTTTTGATATTCCTTGAAATAAACTCAGAAAAAATAAAAATGATTTGGCCAAATTTTAGTTTTCTCCCAAATATCTCAACTTTTCCTAATTTAACCTAAGCTGTATCTCCCACAGGTATTGAGGATCCCTATCTTAGATACCCATGTTTGATATGAGACTAGTGAATAAAATGGTGTTAAGTGGTTGACTTTGCACTCGCCTCGCAACGGTGTTATTAGTTCATAACAGATATGTTAGCCCCCTTTACAAAAAGAAACCACATGTAACGAAACAATACAATAGATCAAGCCGGTCAAATAGACTCATACACTTACTGTATAGTCCTCAGGCGACACCATCCCCCCCCTTCCTCTTCTCGCCACCCTCCTAAAATGTTTCGGAGCTAATACATAATCATCATATAAACAAATTTTCTTCTGCCAATGTCTTATCGGCAACCATGAAAAAAATTTCTGATGGCGCTCATGTTTGAGAGCCTTCGTGTCGATGTGCTAGCAGTCGACGCCACAACATCTGGGACCCAGACAAGCCGCCTTCGCGACGAGGTATTCTTTTTCGTTTGTTCGCAATTTATGACACATGCCATTTTGTAGACGAGAAAAAGTGGCAATGTTGGTGTGCAATTTATTTCCAATTCCCACTACGAATAAAGTCAGGAAAAATTATTTTATTATTATTTGGGGAAATTCTCTTTTTTCCGGAAGTACTTTGAATTTTGAAACTTTCTAAGTGGCGTTCCAATAATACCTTAATACGTAACATTGCCCCCATTTAAGCGCCTTCGTAGCTCACACTGTTGCCAAGATCCTAATTATGAAACACCCGGTAGACATCTTTACTTTTTTACAAGTAAAAATACTATTTATAATAATCTGTTGAGCTTACATTGTACTAAGTAAAACCGATTCTGAATCTTTCTGAAAATGAGTAACCTTCTCTCTCCTCTATAGTTTGTGTGTCAAAAACATCCTGGATAATATGCCCGACATACAACTTTGCTATTATCAGTGTTATTCCCGCCAATGTCTTCTCTCTGTAAGCACATATCACTATAGTGGCTCGCTCTGTACAAGAGTTGCTACTATATGATTTCAGCAAGTTATGAATAAATGAGAGCAGAACGCACATATTTTATGAAGTAGAGGGCCCCAAGAGACCACATGCAGCCTGCATTCAACCTAATTACGGTCATGCATTGCAGGAGCATAATGTAGGATGCCAAGATCAACCGCTCTCGCTTTTCCCCTTTGCCTTCCGGTAGGACAAATGGTGAAATGCTAGGCCAGTAAGGAAATGCTTTCCTGCAAAACTTTCAGTAAACTTTTTTACATGCTACGTAAGTTAATAGGTTGAGACAGGTATGGATGTTCGATATGATCCGATAGTTAGAAGTATCGTTAGTTTTTCTTCCGATATCCAATGTTACACTAAGTGACATATAAATCCAAACACCCAGTTTAAATGGTTTTATTTTAATCAAAGTTGGTGAATGTCTTATCTTACTGTAAATAACAAGTGAAAAATTTTTCAGCCTTATCAGTTGGACTTTGCGGTTTTTATACTGCTTTTTTTTAATTCACTAACGCTCTAAAAATGAATATTTCAGCCGCAGTAAAGAATCAACGTTGGTGGATTTTGGTTCTTGACATCCTTTACGATCGGTTACGATGCCTAGAGTACGGAGACCTGTACGATTCCGTCAACTTAGTGAGTTTGATAGGGGCCGTATAGTGGGACTTCGGGAAGCTGGACTTTCTTTTAGGGCCATTGCAGTTAGAGTGCAAAGAAGTGTAGACACTGTGGTTAGGTGTTGTCAGGCATGCCTTCGAGATGGCCGTTCGCAAAGAGCAAGGGACACTGGACGCCGCCGTAGAACAACAGACCGTGATGATCGCCGCCTAAGATTATTGGCCTTAAGGGACCGTTTCTCCACTACCAGGTCCATTGCAAATGAATGGTTTGCAGAACACGGAAGACCTATTGGCATGCGAAGTGTTTACCGACGAATGAGAAGTTTTGGCTTGTTTTCATACCGGCCACACTGGGTCCTCCCTTTAACTCGAGGACACCGACGTAATCGCCTTGAGTGGTGCAGACAACGGTCACTCTGGGATCAGGAATGGAACAGTATTGTCTTTAGTGACGAGTCTCGATTTTGTTTAAGCATGCACGATGGTCGTGCCAGGGTTAGAAGGCGACGTGGTGAAAGGAGGAATCCACAGTTTTTCGTTGAAAGACATTTTCATCACACTGTTGGAGTTATGGTTTGGGGTGCTATAGCTTATGGTTCCAGGTCACTTTTAAACTTCATCAGAAGTAACATGAACGCGCAGCGTTATATCCACGAAGTTCTAGAACCCCATCTTTTACCCTAAATTGACACCTTGGCAGATCCAACGTTCCAACAAGATAATTCCCGACCACATGTTGCAAGAGTCACAATAGACTTCTTTCAACATAATGATGTCACATTGTTACCATGGCCACCAAGATCTCCCGACTTATCCCTAATTGAGCACGTGTGGGATATGATGGGTAGGAGATTGCTCAATTTGCAACGTCCTCCTCAGACTCTAGAAGCACTTCGAGAGGAGTTGGTGGTTGCCTGGAATGAGATACCACAGGAGGACATTGACCACCTGATCAGACGCATGCCTAGGCGCGCTGGAGAATGCGTAGCACATCAGGGTGCATCCACACATTATTAAAGGTCAAAGGGCTTTAAAGCAGTGCAATCATTTTGAAATTTTTATCATTTACTTATTATGCTTCATTAAGTACTTATACAAAATTTTATCAAAATAAAACCATTTAAACTGGGTGTTCGGATTTATATGTCACTTAGTATATATTGAAGTACCATTCAAAGGCTTTAGTATTGAAAAGTTAAAACACGGACGCCCAACTTTTGAGGTTGCCATTCATCAACTGCTAAACTCTACATCAATGTTTAGGGTACTCTTGTATCGAAATGTTAGTCTTTCACTTTTATAGTAAGCAAAGCAGCAAATTTGGGTGTATCGATACATTTCACGAGTATCGTTATCTTTTGATCCGGAAGGAGAAAAAGTGACTAAATTCAGATTATGTTTCTTCTTTGTTTCCTTCCGCTGGTGCTACTCACTTCACGACATCACATAATTTATTTTAGATTCCACCGTTGCCACGTAAGTTTCCCCAAAAATTAGGGAGTTTCTATTTCAATTGGGAAGGTTTTGAGGAGATTTTTTGGAATTTCTTTTGGGCAAACATATTTTAATTGGGAGGTATTATTATGTAAAATTTTGACTTTACACAATGTACTTGTTATGTATTTGTCTTTTGATTCGAAACAAATCTTTTACTTTTGGAGGTATTTAAGCTCCAAGAATACCTAAAGAATCGTAAGACTATGGTAACAAAAAATAAATGGTATTTTTTTGGGGATTTTTTAAATCTTGATTTTAGGGGATTAGGGAAATTGAGCTAGTCGACCTGGAAACCCTGTTGGATTCGGTTTCGGGGAATCACACACATGACACCCAGTAGTTTTAATATTGATTGAATTAAGATTATAGTTTAAAACAAAACACTATTGTGATAATGATGCCTCCTGTAATAATTGATTTGTGTGTGTATTTGATAATCTAGTCATGCAGTTGAAGAAAGTAAACATTATTTTGAGGGTTGTAGAAAAAACAACATCGATTTTCAGAAGCGTATGGTCCGCATCGAAAGGTTTCGATGCTTGTGTTATCGATATTTTTATTCTGATATTTTAGTACTTCCTAAAACGATACGAATCGATACATGGTATCCATACTTTTCGTGGATAGGAACATCCCTACCTCAAGGTGGTGTGTGCTGGGAATGCAAAATTTTTCCCATGTACTTTGTTCGGTTGAACATGAATTTGAAATTAGAGGTGGGGGTTGATGAACTTTTAAAGAAAACACACAAAACAATAGAAATCATAACAACGGTCTAAAAAAAATTAAAAATGATGAGTCCTGGGGTCCACTTTATGGAAAAATATAATTCAGACATCCGAATTACATATTTTGGTATTTTTGGTGGCTGTGCTTATCTATCTCAGAAGAGATTCACATTCGCCAAAAATAACAAAATATGTTAGTCCTCAAGTAACCCGTGTTTCTAGTAGCTTTCATTTGAAATAAATTCAATTTTTTTCGCTCTTTTCTAGTTGTAATTGGTGTAAATGTTTCATAACAGTTTACCAATGAATTCAAATTTTTAAAAGCATTATTTTTCTTGCTTATATAAATACAGGGAAAAACAAAGTTGCCTGACGGCTTGAGTTCAATGTGTGCGAGAGAGAATCGCGCGAAGCGTGTATCAACACATGTTAGAAACAGAAAGAAACCGGCTGAAGAGCGAAGGTCATCACCACATTGCCTTGCAACGGTGACGCAGAAGGTCGTGCAATCTGCCGCATTGCCAATATGTTACATCAGAAAATGTTCGCACTAGCTTCTACAATAGGTTAGGTTGCTGTCAAACCCAAAAAGGAGGTCTGTTCGAATATTTTATTTAATTTTTTGTTTTCAATTTCATGGGGATTATTTATTTCAATTTTGATGGGACTTGGTGTTACTTTATTTTAGAATTATCTTCGACCGATGGTGATAAAATCAACACATCCTGAGTTATTGTTACATTTAGCGACAGACAAATACCATTACGCAATACAAATTATCACTACCTGCGTGTATGCATGTGAAAACCATTTTGAAGCAGGACGACAATGGACCCCAATGAGCGCTAGATGGGTACTGAGCAAAATGATTTATGATTATGAAGGTGGAAACCTTGCCCTGGAATGTACGGGATGCAGTGTTGAAGCAAACCAATGATGCCATGTTACAGAATTTGTGACGAACCTAACCTTTCATTTTGACCTAGCGGAGCGCCGTCATCAGGACCGATCCGGAATCCATCCTAAACCGATGCCGACACAATTCACAATACAAAAATGTGTCCGCTTAAAATAAAATAATTATTTCGGCGTAGATAATAAACTAACGCATGTTTTCAACATGCATCTTAATTCAAGAAACCGGTATAACATATTGGCAACACGGCAGGTTGTCGCATCAGTGTTGCTAGGCAACGCGGTGATGACCTTCGCTATGCATTTGGCTTCTATCTCTTTCTAACATATGTGTCTATAAACATTTATCTCTCATACACATTGAACTCAAGCCGTCAGACAATTTGGTTGTCAGTTGCCCACAAGCATCATTACTTGTAGCAGGACCTGCTTTGTTCTAAGCTCTAATACTTGCGACTCTCTGGTTTCATATTGGATTTAAACTGAATCCAAATTCAAGATGAGATGTAAATAATAAAAGTTAGCGCGTGATCTCTTGGTAACCGGTGGGGACAACGCCTGTTATTGGTCAATTCGCCATTAAATTTCAAGCGATCGCCTGGCGGAATAATGCGCGGGGCGGGGGCAGGGCAGGCAGAGTTGCATTCAGGCCACCGACCGTCGCGTGTATTACTGCGTGCTCGTGTTTTCGTATTGACCTTGCTTGGTTGTTGCTGTTGTTGTTAAGTGTATTTGAGTAATTTGTTAAGTTTCTGTTTGTTATTGTCATTCGTCGTTATTATTTGTTTTGAACCAATCCTGAACATGTGCAGTACAGATACTGCTGACGAGGCTGTAGGCTACTCCCTTAGCTCTCCTAGAAAGCGATAAAAAAAGACATCTTAGCGTAGACATGCAAGACGTCATATTGAATACATTCAAGATAGATCGGAAGGAAGACAAAACATCAACTAACCCGAAAATAGCTCTGAAAGTGGCAGATAAAATTGGGGTATGCCAAGCGAGAGTGTACAATGTTTTGAACGAACATAAGAAAAAGCATGCCTTTTCCAAGCCAATGACGGGTAAAAATCGCAAAAGTATCATAAGGATTGAAAAATCCAGCAGGTAAATAGATCGAAGTAGTTCACGGTATCAATTTTTGCGCACAACATCTCTCTATCTTCGTACCTACAAGACGTGCATGTGCACTTAGCGGATTTTATCTTTCTAGGCAAAGGAAAAAGGCTCATTATTTGCCACATTGGGGGTGCAGATGGCTTCGTGGATGACGGCTTATGGCCTTTTGATAAAAAAAAACATTGGCTACCATGAAGAGATGAAAGGGGAAGCATTCAAGAAATGGTTTTCAGGCATTTTACCACGTCTCGAAGAAAATTCTGTGGTTGTTTTGGATAATGCTCCCTATCATTCTCGCAAAATAGAAAAAATCCTAACTTCAGCTTCTAGGAAATCAGACATTCAGACCTGGCACCGTTCCAAAAATATAACTTTCGACCCTTCCTTACTGAAATTACAACTATTAGATATTGTGAAACACCACAGACCAAGACATGATAAATATGTCATAGATGAAATGGCCAAAGCACACCACAAAACAGTACTCCGTTTGCCGCCTTACCACTGTGAGCTCAACCCCTTTGAGCTCATATGGGCAGATGTTAAGAATTTTGTTGCTGCACACAATACAACATTTAAATTTTCTGACATGCAAGAGCTGTTCAGAATTGCTATACAGAGGGCCACACCAGAAAGATGGCAAAAATGTGTGCAGCATGTTCAGGAGAAAGTGGAGGTAGCAACGTGGGAGCTGGACAACATAATTGAGAGAGATTTTGAATCCATCATCATAAACATTACTTAATGACGATAGCTCTTCAAGTGAGTCTGAGTAAATTTCGCGTTTTTGTTTTGTCACAGAATACATATTATAGGAATCCTAGTTATAGTGAAATATTAACTTACAGATAAACTACAGACAATGCAAGTCCGAAGTGCACCTTCAAAATCTATTTTCATTTGATTGAACAGCCTTATATTTATTCCAAGTACAAAAGTGTCATCTCTACCCCTCGTTGACTACCGATTCATTGTGCATAGTGAGCAGCTGGCTACCTCTGGTATGTATTTCTCCATGTTGTCTAGTTTGAAAAATCTGTAGAAAAAATTAGCACCCCTTCAAGAATAAAAATTTGATTTTGCGACACCCTTAACTATAACTACTGTATTAGATAATTTCGTTAGATACTGTCATCTTTGTTTTACAACACGTTGGTGGTAGTCCATCATTCGTACTAGATGCACTAGATGAAGCTGCACCACAAAAAAAAGATAACTGTTCCTATTCAGGATGTGCATTATGACATTCTTGACAATTTGTCAACCATGGACTCAAAGGACAATGCAGATATTCTCTAGTGGTTATTCAACAGTAAAATGCACTAATTGCAATTTAGTTATTTGTTTTTTACCAAACAAAAACTATTTCAAAGCTCTTCATACAAATCAATAAGCTTTAAGTATGTTCTTGCAACGGCAACGTTGCTTACGAGCGATATGCCCAAATTTGCATAAATCATGCTAATAAAGTTTTTTTAGCTCTTCACATTAGAAAGGTCATACATACATAACTTGGATAACTTCCAAATTTATTCAATTGAAACTTCAATGCTTGCCGGATAAAGGGTTAATGTCTGAATGACTTTCATATTTGTCTACCCCAGTTCCGCCTCCAGATTCGTATTCAACGTGAAAAATACATGGAAAAAATATCGGGGGCCCTCCAGTACACACCACATCATGGTTTTGTGGAACTCTGTAATTAAAATAATAGATGGATTCGAAAAATCGTCAAAGATAGTTTACACAAATTTTAGTCATCCGTGTTCGACGTCAAACAAAAAAGATCCGAAACCTCATGAAAGAAAGCTTCAGTTTTTTTCCCTTTTCTCCGCTAAAATGTATAGATGTTCGGAATCTTAGAGACATTATAATAACCTCATTTGTCTGACGGCTTGAGTTCAATGTGTATGAGGGAGAAGCGCGGAAACTGTGTATCAACACATGTTACAAAGAGATAGAAGCCACCTAAAGAGCGAAAGTCATCACCATATTGCCTAGCAGCGGTGGCGCAGAAGGCCGTGCAGTCTGCCGCGTTGCCAATATGTTACACCAGAAAATGTCCGCACATGTTTCTACAAAAGGTGAGGTTACTGTCATTTCACCGATGGTGATAAAATCAACACATCCTGAGTTATTGTTATATTTTGCGACAGCAAGCGGTCAGAAGATGTAACAAATTATCACTCCCTGCGTGAACACCCCAAAAGGGGTAATGACCAAAATCGCTCGTCAATGATCATGGAGATGTAACCTTTGCTTGGAGTGTACAAGATGCCGTATTGCCAAGCGAACCAATGATGCAATATTGCAGAATTTGTGGTGAACCTGAGATGGCATTTCGACATAAAATGGAGCGCGGTAAAGAATAAACTAACGAAGTTTGGTTTTTTTGTTCTCAGAGTAAACTATTATTACTATTATTATTACAAACGCTAAGCTCATGCACAAAATTAAAAAGGTAGTCTACGGACAAGTAAGAAAATACATAAAAACAGGAAATCCATAGCTATAAAGCTTGTACAGTACTTCATCTAGTATGACACACTTTGAAGCTGTTGTCTGAAGTATTAGCAAGATTAACCGCAATTTCTGCTAAACTATTCCAAGTGCTGAACATGTTATTGAGGAGTAACCACTGAGGTACAGATGTTCTCAACGACTCCTGTTTCAGTTTACAGCTGTGACCGCGGATGTAAAAGCAACTATAAGATCGCATCGAAGTTTTCGGTCTGAGAATGCGGTCAAGTGGAACAACTCAGCATTTTTCATAGTTAAATATTTGGGCTTCAAAGGGAATTAGAGTTGCCCGACGCTGTACCAGTACAAGGTTTCTTTGGCACTGCTTCCCATATAGTGCCACCGGACTCAAGTATTGGTCTTACAAATAGGAGAGGAAGTGTTGACATCAGATCCTTTGCAAGAACCGTCCAATTGGTATAGAAGCTTCTTTGCTTTGGTTGTAATGTGATGAAGATGAACACTCGCAATGAAGGGTGCCCCAGCTGCAGTACTTAAGATGATGGACCACTCACCGATACAATTTGTGATAATGCGGAAGGCGAGACTGGGCTACACCAGGCTACAGTTACAGCCAAAGGGAATGTATGAGGACCTTGGGCACAATCAAATAAAAATACATACAAATACTTGACATGAGGAAGGACCACCTAATTCCCAGATTTGTATTCAAAAAGAACTTCGAGACCAAAATAAGAGATTGAACGGAACGCTAGAGGCACAACCTGTAAAGAGAAATTACTTGGTACACAGACGGGTCAAAAACCGAGCAAAAAAACAGGTGCAGGTATATATGGAAATAGGGGTAATCCTGAGCAAAATATACCACTTACTGACAGTCAGCCGTCACTAAAAGCCTTATGAAGTCCTAGAATGTCATTTGCATTGATTTTAGAAGGCCAACAAAAATTAAACGCACCGGCGAAACAATGTAGCATTTATGTGGACGCCATGACATTCAGGTAACGCAGGAAATGATAAGGTGGACGAGCTTGCAAGGAAATGATCATCCACACCCTTTCATAGGCCCAGATCCCGCATTGGGGGTTCTCAAAAAGCCCAAGGAATATTGACACTTAGTAACTGGCTGCAGTCTCAGGACCATGTCCAAATATAGCTGCGGAATTACGTGTAGCTACAGGCCCTCTAACATCACGTAATGGTATGAATGAACGCTTACGCAAAGTAAAGCTGTATGATGGAGACATCAACTGCAGACAACGTGGAAAACGAAAAAAATCAGCCTTACATGTCTTATGTGAGACGCTGGATCACAAAAGACATCAACTCTTTGAGAAGCCAAAACATGAACCGAGGGAGTACCAGCAGGGAAACTGTACCAACTGGTACACACTAAACAGCTGGAATAGGTACTGTAAATTCGAACAGCGTTTCGTCGGGCGGCTCTCGGATAGGAAAAGGAAACATGAACACTCCCTGAATCCTAACAAAGTCGAACTAGCTGTTACTAACATGGATGTATAGTTCATAAAAAATTCCAATACATTCTTAATTCTAAGACATCCCAATATTCCTCTAGCCTATGACTTGCATGGGTACAAATTTTCACAACTATCCCACACTGTTTTATCCGTCATCTGGGAGAGATCAATAAGTTCTTCAATTGTTTGTTTTGCATTGCAGTTAGTTCCAGTAATAACGCAAAATTAAAATAGAAAACAAAATGTGTCAATTTAGACTTTTTTCATTCCGTGGTCTTTCTTTACTGGTGTATTCTCCTTTTCCCTTCCGGTAGGACAAATTTGATCTTACTTAATACCCGACTACGGGAAATTTGGGAAGGTTCTGACAAGTTATATGCGTGTGTTTATAAAGCCAGCTTTTATCAGATTACCACTGGAGAATGGGTCCATTAACCGCCGGAGTGTCTCCCATGGCGAAATCAAGCAACCCACCAGTTGACAGTGGTTCATGTAGTTATCTCATAATGTCTACTCAGTTTACTCTTGAGATGTGTTGTGCTTCTAATAAAGTCTTCATATTACACAATAAATCCCGCTGATGAACAAAATACTAGCCACTAGAATCCAGGACAGGTTGTGAATATCGTTCCTGTGAGCATATGAATTCATGAATACACTCATGAAATATAAATGTAACAGCATTGCCATTCCCAACTTGCAAATGATGAAAAATGAAATATGTAAATAGAGATACTGTATATAGCCGACTAAAAAGCCCGCGTTGCAATCATCTGAAAATACATATTTTTGCCATCATTCCACACCTACGAAGCATCTGGTCTCAAGATGACTTCTGCTGTCGCACTAAAAATATATGCATCGTATTCTCGACTGTTCCATATCTGTACTTCCAACACTTTCCCAGGGAGCTTTGAAGTTGCCTGTCCATTGAGAAAAGGGGAAGCAAAGAGAAACCTTCACGTGCAAATTGTAGCTTACATATTACAGAAAAGGGGATGAATGACTCACTGCGGCCAAAATGGATCTATTGTGAGCCGTATATATACGTTTAACCAAACTTGTGATTCCTTCTACCTGAAACCGTGGGCTTACCAGGCCTTCAGTGACCCAGCAGATGCACTGGGATTTCCTCATGTTCTCTGCATAAACGACATGTGGCCTCTTCTGTCAGACACTAGAGCCTCATATGTCGATTTAGACGACATTATCCTGTCAGAAGATCCACTACGATCCTTCTGGCCTTCCTATTGAGTTCGAGTAGGTCCTCTGTAAATGCGGGATTCCGTTCTTTGGCGAACTCTTTTGGCTGCCTTTCCCTAATTGGGTGTTCCATCATTTTAGGGACTTTTTCTTGGTCCTGTTTTTTATAGACTGATGCGTTTTCTCTTCACGCCACAGAAAGACTCTGGACCTATTATATATATTTTTTTTGTGCCGTTTCTATACCAGTAGCTTTTGGCAAGTATAAGAGGTCCTTTTTTCAACGCCTTTTTTTCTGGTACTAGTATTTGATAGGTTTAATCAAAATTGTACATTGGGACTATTCTGTCCGTGGGCATTACCGATATGAGATATTCTGTGAACCACGGAACGAGCATTACTCTACTGAATAAATATGTGTAAGGGTGATAAAGGACTTCCAACGCTACAGCGATAGCCAGAGCCACTTAGTAGCCTCCCCGCTCCCAATTCTGTAGTCTTTGTCCACCATATCACTGATCCATGGGTTATCATGGTTCGTGTATAACCACATTGTCATTTTTGAGTTTAACCCCCAACTTCTCCCGCACATCTGTATACAGCTTTCTAGAACTGTTGTAGCTTTCTGTGCTATTTTGTAACGTTAGTTTTTGGTCAAAACTGACGCCAATGTATTTTGTCTCACTATCATAAGGGATATTTACACCTTGCAGGGTTAGTAGTGTAAAGCCTTCTAGTACCCGCCATCGTCCATTCCTTATTGACCACCTTTCTCCAACACCCGTTTTAAAATCCAACAACTTGCCAAAAGTAACAGCACTATGACAAAGATGACATGAATCACAAAAATTTAATTCCATTGTCGCATGCGAGAATATTTCGTATGAGGCACCCATGCCGCACGGGTACTAGGTATCTTGAAAAGTGACATTATATCGATTTTTTGACATTATACTGGTTTTTTTTACAATATGTATTTTTTTCGACAAGATGTTAACTTAGTACTAGCTGATGGACACTTTTGTAAACTCGATTTGTAGTATTACTTGTTGCCTAAGCATCATGAGGCTTCAGTTATCAATGTTTGGCTATGATGTTGATGTAAAAGCAGCTTCAGAGATGGCATTACTGGTGGTAACGGCATAGTGAGGATTTGTGTGCTAATCATATGTGTTGATGATAATTCCATAGGATACAAATACACTTACTTGAGATTCAAAGTTGGAAATTAGTTGCGCGTCCACTTTTTCTTGTCCATTCTGGAAATTACATATGTAAATTTGCTGAATTTAAAAAATGAGAGAGATAAGAAATAATTATATTCACTGTACACTGTCGAATTACAAGTCATATACATGCTAACAGTAATTACATATAACGTCAAAAATCGTAATTGTTAACATTGAAAGGACAACATATAAATAACCCTTCTGGCACAGCTAATAGACATACTTCTTAGGCAGCATATTCAGTATTGATTTTCTCACACAGCAAATATCATACAGACGCGATCTTGCTATTCAACCAAATAACCAACTTTCTTCTCAGAGACTCAGGGATGAAAACTATAGACCACTCGGATCCACAAAATATATGCAACCAACAATGCGTGTACGTGTAGTTGAGTAATTCCTCCATAGATGAACGCTCACCACGATCCTAGTGAGCTAACGTGGAATGACTGTTTGCACCCTAAAAACTACCTAGTCTGCAAGATGACATTTTATAGGTTTTTTTTGATGTTATATAGGTAGGTATTTTACATAATACCCGTGCCGGAACGAGTACACTAACTTGCTGAAGCGTTTGACATTTCTGTGCGACTAAATCTCGAATGCGTGATTCGATAACACCTCCCTCCATGACTAGTTTTATCTTTATGTTTTTAGTTAATTCAGATTGTAGCAAATTTTTAACGAGCCCAGAAATTTTTGTTTCTTCTAAAACTGCCCCTTTAACTTTCATGAATTTGGGAATTTGTTTTGTATAGTTTGAAGTTAAAAACTATAGATAATGGGGCCACCGAGTCAGTCTACTTGGCTTAATTAAAACTGGAGATGCACACGTGTATTCGCTCGCTAAATCGTAGTTATAATGGCCTTCTGCATAATTGCATACTGTCAACAAGTCGCAACTTCAGGCATACTGACGTAGTAACCCAAATATCTGTTGATGAAGGGCCTATTATCAGTAATCAAACGGACTCGGTCAAGTGTGTATTTTACAGAGCAACATAATTGATCAAGTTTGTCATTAATTAAAAGCTAGTCGCTGCGCTGTTTGGGCAAACTAGATGTTTGCTAGTATACAGGGTGTCAAGCTGATCGGGCCTTTTTGAGAGAAAGTTTGGATTGAAATGGGTCATTCTTCGGACTGTTGTAAGACTGTTTTGTCATTTGATCATTTTCGGAATATCGCGTCGTTCCACAGCTACAGCTCTATTAGCAAAAAATCATATATGAACTTCTAACGTATGTCTTAAAAGTTTTGGCACACAATTCATTGGCTTTAATTTTAACAAACACAAATAATATCAAGTTGTCTTTGGAAACAAAATTTTGTTTAGTGACTTTACTGTCAGTTGACATTTATTTATTTTAAAGTTTTCGCTTTAAGATGTCGTATAAATCCGAAATAAGAAAGGGTTGGTTGGTTGGCTGGGTATCCAAAGCTGAAATCTGTCGAATATTCCAGAATCATAACATTTCATGCAGAACCATTTATCGAACAATAGCGGAGTTCGAGCAGGAAATAATATGTCTGAATCTCCCAAAAAGTGGAAGACCACGTCAGGTAATGTCAACCAGGAGACTGGCTCGTCAATACAGATGTTTGCCAATGGAAAAATCATTATTTTACATGACGAAAAGTATTTCACTTTGAGTAATTCTGAAATGAAGGAAAACGGCAGATTTTATACGGGCAACGTAGAGGAATACCGTGACAATGTTAGATACAAACATAAAGCGAAATTTGTAGATAAAATCCTTGTCTTTTGCGCAATTTCTAGCAGGGGTGTATCCCAAACTTTTGTGGGAAGAGTGAGGGGTGAAGCTTTGAATAGTCAGAGATATATTGATAACTGCCTTTCCAAATTGCTTGATTTGTCCACAAACACCATGCTAATGACCATATCATGTTTTCGCCAACATCATGCCATTATTCCAGAGATACCCAAAACAGCTCAATATACCTTTTGCTCCCAAAAACGATAATCCTCCAAACTTGCCGCCCAATAGAGGATTTTTGGGCTCTACTGTCTAGGAAGGCTGGGAAGCTAAATATGAAGAACAATTAAGACGACGAATTTACGAAAAACTGAGAGAAATTGATCTGAATTTCGTCCAGGACCTCATGAGATTGGGCCGCCCCACATGATTCGATAGTATAGTTTAATTAAGTACTGAGTTGTAATTTATGATAATTAGATAGTGTTTAAATAAACTGTTTCATTAAAAAAAAATCCGAAAAATGTTTTGTGCGAAAACTTTTAGGACATACGTTGCCAACTATCAAAATGACTAGGATGTACAAATACTATAAGCAACGTCCAGCAACCTCAGCTTGGTTGCTTGTTAGTTTTTGACAGAAGGACACGGTGACACTTGAATAGTTTGGAGAGGTTTTCATGTATAACTTGGACAATCTAAAGCTGTTCCGTTACACTACTCCAGTGGAAAATGTAAATGGAAAAGTCGGACAATTGCTTTATGTATTTCAACATTGAGGAAAACGTTTATAGACCACCTTTTCCTATATGGAACTACTGTACTGACCACTTGCAATAAACAAACTAGTTTGCCTGAAATAAATATCAATTTACAAGTAAAGCAATATTTCCTCAAATGTCTTAGTTTAATCAAACCTAGTATATCATTTACTTGTTATAAGTAACGTGGTTCTTTGTGGTAAGAACCTATCCAACCAGGTACAAATATTAATTCGACCACTGCAACTCAAAAGTCCTTTTATCTTACTATATGGTATCGATAGACTTTATCGGGTTCTCTTTGGTGGAAGTATATGACATCTCAGTTATGCAACTATAGGCAACCAGTAAATCGTCTACGTCATATAGTAAGTATAATAGTTGCGGTTGCTCCTGCAAAAACTACATCAAATTGAGTTACCCACTTCAGTTTTCAATGCAAAAAATCACGGAAAGCCTAACTTACACTTAGACCTACTGTCTGACTTATTATGATTTTAGCGGCATGGTTTGAGGTTACGGTAGTTAATAGCGAAGACGTTTCAAGTATTAGCTGTATGAAAAGAGCAGTTTTCAAAGCGATGTAAAATGAATTCAAGAAACCACATAATTCTTGCAGATGCAAAGAAGGAAAGTGCAGTTGCTGGACCGTTAAGGTTTTGGTACATAAATAGGGATAAATTCTTTTAACACAACAAAAAGGTTCAAACATAGCATCCTCTTCTGCACATTATGCATAAGGATCTGTCGCATCACAGTCTGTTTCTCTCATACCTGTGAAATAAAAAAGTTTAACAGAGAATTCAACTACTACGTCTCTCGATTTTGCTAACACGACACTCATGTGTTTGATTTTCATTGTTTCATCTCCAAATCTGGACCTGATACAGACCTTTATTACAGACATATATCGTACTAATGAGGGCTAAAGAGCCCTGTCTGCGGTTGGTCGTGAATTCATTAGTTTTAAATAAAAGGTAAGATCGGAAAATTGTAACAAATACGATTGTGGAGAAAAGTTGAAAATAAATAAGATAAGTGCCTCGTGAAATGAAATATAAGTGTGACTATGCTGATGATCTCACGATAGTAACATTGATAATCACAGAATGAGACCGCAAAACAATACGCTTCAGGAACTACCTTTGCTGTACACAAGCTTGCTTCCAGTAGATGCTAGAAAATTAAATGGTTTATTAGACCTATGTAAATCGAGAGCAAACAGTCTTCCTAGCATTCCTGAGCCTTATCGACTATTCATTTTTCTCTAAAAGCCAAAGAAGATAAAAAAATACAAAGGCGACATAATATTATTAGTGCTGAAAATACAAAAGTTGAGAACGATGATAGTGGAGAACACGAGGATGAATATAATTTGAGTGACTCAGATTGGCATTAAAGAGGTTTTTTCGGCCATTTGTTTAAAAAACACTATAATATTTCAACAAATATCCTAAGTCTAGAGCATGTATACTTTTTCTTTAATTGATCCAACGAAAATTGTAGTAAGTCAACAAAATTTATCAAAAAAATTGTCATTTTCGCTCGGTTTGTATTGTAATACCATTTATAACCTTCTATATACCAGAATTACTACAACATATTTTTGATGAGATCGTCATTTTTCTGACAACAAAAATCATTAGAAAATCTTCTAATGCCTGTATTTCAGTTCAACCAAAACTGAGTTACAATAGTCTTCCTTGCGGGGGTCGAATTCATATCGCAAATAAATACCTAACTGGCTCGACCCGAGGAGAACCAAATGATAATCAAAACTTTATATTAAATTAGAAAAAATGTAAAGAAAATGGTGTAAAGTAGATTACTCTACACTTCCCATGCAACGCCATCATCAGCTCATAAAGGATTATGTTCTGCACAAGTTAGACCCTATTCTGGATAGAGGATAGTTGCTACGCTTTTGTTCCTTGTAACAGAGATCAACCTGATGAGTTGTCAAAAGCACAAAGCAGCTGTATATGATGTGCTGTTAGTTATGACAAAGAAATTAAACAAATCAAGTCCGTAATACAGTTCCGTACAATTAGTCCATAACATCATTTCCCTCTCCTACACATAGCACCGTCCATCTGGCAACGTCGCGTCACCTCTCCTCAATGTGTGAAAGCATTATGCGTCACACGCGGCAGAGTCACCGGTCACGCAGGAAATGTACGAACACCGGCACGCTGGGTGCGGCCGTTGGAAGTTGGAAGTCAGTAGTCGCAGGGACGTTTGCCAAAAACATCTTTCTATCATTCTAAGCTTCACGGGCAAATTTACGGGGCAAGAATAGAATTAAGGGGGTTGGAAGAATACTGACATCAAAAAAGTCCGATACAAGTTCCTCCACCCCAGTATTTGTTACCTCCAAAAATGTTTTCAAAAATCATCAGGATCCTCTAAAAAAAGTCAATAAACGAAGTTGGAGCGATTTTTTTCCTTTTTGGCATTTTCTCCGCCGCGTTGTGTGAAAATTTTATCAATATCCGACGGGTACTTCTTGAGTTATAGACAGGCCAACGATTAGCGAATGAACATAGAGACCGACAGACGGACAGACCGACATAAATAAAAAAAAGTTGAGATCATCACACGTGAGCAAGTTTCACTGTACCAATTTGATTGAAACGAAACAAAACTTCACTGCAGATATATGTTATGAACTTCTTATTATTCTCAATGAAAAAGGAGTTAGGTACTCGGTTTAGTTTCCTACTGGTTTTCACAAAGGATGACACTGATTCACTTGGAAGGTTACCCTATGAGGAAACACTGGAATATTGCATACTTGCTGAAGAAGCAATTTTGATTAGTTCGTTAGTTTATTTTTAATTGTTCATCGATTTTAATAGAATAGTCCAATGAGTTCCCTTTCAGCTTTAGCGCCACTTTTTGGTCACGCCCTGTAGAGAAATAACAAAATTGAGGATCGAACAGCTCATACGCTAATCACTATTAATCCCAAAAATATGTGAATGAGCCAGCATCCAGTATGAAAATGTATGTCCTGCGTGATTGTCCAAATCAAATACAGCTTGTGTGCAGGTTAATCTAGCTGTTTACAAATAGATTTTGAAAGACAAACTGGTACATTCTGATGGCAATAACGAACATATCGATTTGATGTTACTTTACAGTGAGTGTATTCAAGATTCTACTTAT
Organism: Acanthoscelides obtectus; assembly: GCA_963669975.1. Taxonomy (NCBI): domain Eukaryota; kingdom Metazoa; phylum Arthropoda; class Insecta; order Coleoptera; family Chrysomelidae; genus Acanthoscelides; species Acanthoscelides obtectus. The sequence continues at coordinate 90,319,938 of CAVLJG010000001.1, forward strand.
ACCTCGGGAGTTAACACATCGTTTTCCTGGATGTTTCGGTCTTGATCTGCATATATTTGTTTATACTATGCAAAGGGCGTAGGGAAAAACACGTATCAAGGGCGCATCTGTCTAGAAGGGGCAGCTTCGATGTACAGGAAGATAATCGTCATGGGGGGAGGGATATCGCTGATTTAAAGTTGAAGAGCGGGAGGGGATGGTGACTGCGTGCTTGCACACTTGGGCACCACTTCTGGAAAATGTCTTGAAAAGCAGGGGAGAGGTTATGTCTACGTGCGCCCGCATGTCTCACAATTCAGATTTGTAAGGGGGCGCCTCGCTCGAAATCTGTCCTTGCACAGCTCCAAATATTGTATTACTCCGGAAAAAGTTAACAAACATGTGCTTTCTGAATGGAAAAGCAACAACTTCAAGTGCATTCACAAGTGATTTACATGTGACATGCCTGTACTTGAAATTTTATTATTTTTGCATGTTTAGTTTATTTGTTACTGGCACTGTATACTCAGATAGCATATTTAATTTGCCTTTATTGTTTATGAACACCGACCAAAATAAAGAGACTACAAATATTATAGAGGATTAAAATTTATCTAGCTGTAAAATTCTCTCATGATTTGCTAGTTCATCATTTCACAGTGAAATGACTGACGTTATTGGGTTTGATAATTAAAACAGCGCTATACCCAGATATTTTTAACATCAACAGATGAAAATTTAGAAAATCCTAATTTAAATATAAGCTGAAATTAATTTAAATCAGTAAACGAACAGTTTATGCCATATAATATTTAATTATTTTGTTTCAATCAACGTTAAACGAATAAATTACGCTTAATTTCAAGCCTTGGGTTTGTATCTCATTTTTGAACATGAATACTAAATGATAAAAAAACTTGTCTACTGGTTGGAAATGAGGTTAATTTCCCCTTAAATTACTCGTCTGAAAGTACTTACCAAAAGGTTACCCAAAACATTAGAAACGTCCATAAATTGAGAGTTCAAATAATGTGGAGAGTGATCCAAAAATCTTCTATAGTAAGTCTCCAACCACCAAAATACCAAATTGAATAGTGTTACAGTTTTCTTTGTGGTCCACTAAAAATTAGCTAAATCTTGATAAAGTAAATTGTTGTAGCATTTTTTTTATTTAGAATAATAATTTTATAGCAGTTCTCAAAAACATCGAATATCATTTTTATATCAAACCACTTCTCTTTGTATAATAATTTTGTGATATAAAATCATACTCTACTATCCATCTCGATAAAGGTATTTTTTCATAATTTCTGCCGACCGTAAATACGAGAGCTGAAGGTGACTTGGTGCTGTTTCCAGTGCTCTCGTGTAGAAATGCAGCTGACCACCACCCGATTTTGTGGAATAGTTTCACACGCGGGGTTATGGAGTGGTGAAGATTTTAATAGAAATCAGCCTCCATTAGTGAGTTTGTTGTCGGAGCCCTTTTTCTCGCCCTCTTGGGGATTTAGCCGTAGACATAAAGACACTTAAGTGACGGGAACCGTCTGCACGAGGACAGCACCCGCTCCGAGACTACGGCAGTTCCTAGACACCTAAATGGTCCAGCACCGCACCATATTAGGCACCTGATCAGGGAGAACAGAAGACTCAAGTGAGAACATCTCCAGCTGTAGACAGAGGAGTCGAGAGTTGCTCGAAACAGAGCATCGCTAGCTCTGAAGAACGCACTCGCGGAACTCCAAAACAGCAGATGGAATGCAGCCTGTGCAGAACTAGAGACCCAGGATGGTACGGCCTGGACTATGCAGCGAAAATTTCGTCGTCAGCGCACCACGATCCCCACTCTTCACGGCCAACGCGGCTTGGCCTACTCCAGTGAAGAAAAAGCCGAAGCATTCGCCGATTCGCTAGAATCCGAATGCAGACTCAATTACCATGAAGACGAGGACGACAACCACGAGGAGGCCGTGGAAATCACAGCCGAAATCATGAGGAGTCGACCACCTGGCCAGGAGACGCATCACCCCTCCAGTCCAGAGGAAATCCGTCTGATCATCCGCAGGTTGAAGGTCAGAAAGGTGCCGGGAAGGGACGGCATCAACAACAGGATGCTGAAGAACCTTCCCTCCAAAGGCATTGCTGCGCTCACCAACATCGCCAATGCCACTCTGAGACTTAACCACTTCCCGCGGCGGTGGCGGGAAGCCCAGGTTATAATGCTCACCAAGCCAGGCAAGGACCGGAAGTTGCCCCAGAACTACCGGCCCATCTGCCTGATTTCCTCGATGGGCAAAGTAGTCGAAAAGGCTATCGCCGTTCGACTAGAGAAGCAGGCAGAAGAACTGCAACTTCTCCCCCCCAGAGCAATTCGGCTTCAGATCCTCCCACAACACGGAACTCCAAGCGCTACGACAGACAGAAAACATCACCAGCGGCTTCAATCTCCAGGAGGCGACCGGCCTCGTCCTGCTGGACGTGGAACGAGCCTTCGATCGAGTTTGGCACGATGGACTCATCGCCAAAATGGAAGCCGCCGGAATCGATGCAAACATGTGCCAACTGATCCAGAGCTATCTAACACAAAGATGGTTCACTGTGAAGATTGGTACATGCCATTCAACAAGACGACAGCTGGAAGCAGGCGTGCCCCAGGGGTCAGCCTTAGCCGCTCTGCTCTACAACATGACGTACCGAAGACAGCTGACACAATGCTGGCCCTATATGCAGACGACACTGCTATAGCCGCCAAGCATCGACGACCCGAGATCATCCGTAGGAGACTACAGGATGAACTGGACCACATCCAGGACTGTTGCGTGAAATGGAAAATCCGCATCAACGTCCAGAAGATGCAGGCGATCTTCATCCAACGAAGAAAGATTGCAAGACCTCTCGAAGCATCCATCTTCGACGAAGATATCCAGTGGAGTGACAAAGTCAAATATCTGGGGATCGTATTTGACCCCTGGAAAGACCACATAGAAGCTGTCATCGCAAAGACCAGAGCAGCCATGGCTCAACTCTACCCATTACTGGGTAGACACAGCCGGATGCCGCTAGTGACCAAGCTACGGCTGATCAAGGCCATCGCCAGACCTCAGCTCGCTTACGCCTCCGCGGTCTGGGGGTACGCTGCCCCCAGCCTACCGAAAGCGGCTTGCTGCTCTAGAGATGAAGCTACTCCGGATCGCCACCAGTGCACCATCCTACGTAAGAAACTCAACCTTGCATAGAGACCTGCATTGGGACACCATTCATGAGTAAATGAGGAAAAAAGCGGAGAAGATCTTCCAGAAAGCTCAGGACCACCCGAACGAGCAGCTACGATTCCTCATGGATTACGATCCGGACGAGAGGCCTCGCAACCGCAGAACCAAGTACCCTAGACCAAGGTCCCAGTTGGCACCCGCTAACTGGAACCTTGACTAGGAGACTAGGAGAACCCGCGGTTGCCCCCCCCCCCCCCATGGCGTGGATGCAGAGGACCAGGAACCACCGGGACCAGGACCCACCAGGACCAGGACCAACCAGGACCAGGACCCGCCACGACCAGGACCCACCAGGACCAGGACCCTTCAGGACCAGGACCAGGAACAATATATAGGTAAGAGGACTTGAAACTCTTGATTTTTCGAAAACAAGAGTTTCAAGAGAACCTAGCAGACCCTCTATCGATGATCGCTTAGCGACATCGATAGAATGTGCGAGGTAAAGGGAACCAACCCGGCGTTCCCAGAGACTGAAACACATGAGGAGACGTTGTAGCAGACCGCAGGTCACGCACAACACATGGCCTACCGAGACGCTGATGAGTCGGCCACGCGGAGGTTAGGGTTTAGTGGGTATTAGGTGGTCTCCTCAAGACAACCTGGAGTCCCACACACGCCGTAGCTCGGGCTATGGTATGGTGCATAAACGCATTCCCCCCTCACAAAAAAAAAAAGGAGTAGTTCCCCATTTCTGTGAACTCTCATTGTTCGAGGGTTCTACCTTCGGGATCTAACTTCGAGTACTGTGTTGCATGGGACTTCCTGTCCTCGGTTGCCTTCCGGTGATAGCTGAGCACCTGCCAAGGTGTTTTTTTTTTATTTTCGTTTTGTTTTTTTTACTGTAAACCATATAGCTGTGGGAGTAATACAAAATAAGTGTCTTTGCTTGTTTGTGTACCTTGTGAGTTTGTATCTCCTATAGCCAGAAATCCAACAGTGGTTACTTGTTATTCCTTTTCCTCGTGCTTGGAACTAGGTGGCGCCCAAACGGCAACCATTTGCATCCAAAAACCAAGGTATAAAGGACCACCCCCTGAGTGCTCATTAACTACGACTGAGCACAGCTTTCGCGGGATAACAATAGATACCTACTATGGTAGATAATTACATACTAAACTATGGCATTTAGGCCAACATTAATTTATGGTAGCGAAGGTTGGGTGGTAAAAAAGAAAAGTCAAAGGAAAAACTAGACGAGACAAAATCCGTAATGATATAGTAAGAGCAGAACTGGGAGTAGAACCAATCTTGCATAGAGTTAAGATGGTTTGGACACCTGAACCACATGAAGGAAAGTAGACCAGCTAAACGGGTGTGGGAAGCAAGAGTTCAAACAAAAGGAATACGAGGATGTCCGAGAAAGAAATGGAACAATGAGGTGGTAGTGGCACGTACACATAGGGGACTAAGCTGGAAGGATGCAGTGAAACGGACAAAAAACAAAAAGCTGTGGGCTGCAATGATATATTGTATACAAGTTTGAGTGGGAAGTAGATTTATATTGTACTATTTTATACACCTTACACTTTCGGGTAGATAGGTTTTTGATAATATACATAGTTATGCAATAACTACCACAGTTTAAACATACATGATGGTCTGAAAGGGAGCATTAATACTTCTATAGCAAGAAGTTTGTATGAAAAATACCAGATTTCTACTAAGCAAATAAGCATAGGTCCTTGAATCTAATAGCTCTTAGGTATACTGCTTTTCAAAAAGTTAGCAAACTGGAATTTCGAGCGATGAAACTGACCCATAAACACTATATTTCAGATGGCTGGGTGTCACCTTGGAGCATTATTGTGAAGAAATGAAGGGTCACATGATACCTCATTTTAAATCTTTTAATGGGTATTTTATTACCCCTACTATAAAGTAGCTATCCTTCAAAGTGGTGTATTAACAGGCTGTCAAAGCTTTGATAACTATTTGTTGAGTTATAACTGGGCAACCTGCCTATTCCCTATTTTGAATGATAGTGAGTTCATAGGGAGCAGTAGCATAACTTCCTCTTTTAAAAAGCGCGTCATTCAGAGTTGGTTGATGTCGTGACAGAGCGCTAGGGTATCGATCAAGGTGGCTACTTTTCGAGCGGATGTTATGTACCAGCAAGCCAGCGCGCCTTTATAAATAGTATTAATTTAGCCCCGTTGGCCCCTGTCCCGGTCCGGAAATCAATTGTTACGTGGCTGACGATTTGTGTGGATTCTCCAACCAACAAAACATGCGCTACTGGCCTTACACCTAGCTCCGAGAATTGCATCAACGACCTTTGCATCCATCTGAGCTAACAGTATCATGTGCAGTTTACTCATCTGGAACAATTATTGGTCCCTGGTTCTTTGAGAATAATGAAGTCGCAGTGACAATGAATTAGGAGCGGTATGTGAACAAGTTATAGGAATTTTATTTTCTGTGGCTAGATGAGTTGGACTTAGAGGACATTTGATTGCAACAAGATGGTGAAACGGCACACACTTCAAGAGCATTGATATTCCAAGGCTATAAAGTAACATACTCATAATAAAGAGCTTCAAAATGAGTTATCAGTTGACCTCGTTCCATTTCAACTAAACAAATGTTCTAGGATGGCGCCGATTACCCAACTTGAAATTATTACCTTCCACTTCCACTTTTGCACTAAAATCTACTAGTAGATGCATTATTTTCATCATCCCAAATTTCAACTTGTTAGCTTGTCCCGTAGCGAGGAGACGTTTTGTTATTTTGTTACTTTCTACTTCAGTGGTGTGATTCGTCGACATGAGATTGTTACTCTTCAAATGTGATCATATTGAGGCTTCCAAATTCCCCAGTGCAATTTTATAGGAGACAATAAGAGGAACATAATTTTTTTGTTTCAAAAGCTTTTTGGACTGGTATAATTCAACCCGAACAAAATGCAAAATTTATTTCATTAACTCGCTCAAGATGAACAATCAATGGCTGCGTTTATTAACGTACTCTACCTGAAGATAGCCAACCCAATAGTACATTTGAGGCCCCGAAAATTTATCTAAAATGAAATGAGTAGCATTATCTATGGCAATTTGTCATAGCTCTGCGCTGTGCCATAATAACAAATCTTCTCTGAATCTTACAGGGGCCCCCGCAGAAAAAAAATGCGGAAAGTGTTATTCACAAACTCACGCAACCTTTTAGGCCGTTCGGTAAATTAGAAATTGTCAACCTCTAAGCTTGACTAGGACTGCAATTTTGACTACCAAGCCTACTACTGTCTTCAGAGGCTGATAATTTCGAAACACTAACATTGTCTTTCGCTTTGGAGAACTTGATGAAAAAATTTTCGGAAGAGAATAGTTGCAAGTAAAATGTCTGGGTACTTCTCAAGCATTCAATTATGCCTATTTTCAATTTATTAATGAGTTAAGATAAATCTGGCTAAAGAAACAAGATCTTTCAGCTCCGTAATGTTTCTGAATATGCCCTAACCTGGAGCAATCAGAAACGATTGAAGAAAATTTTCGAAATTTAAAAAAATGTAACCTCTTCAAAAGAATGTTTAATCACCCTCATAAGTAAAACATAATGCTTTCAATCAGAAAGACAGCCAATGATGGATAGTTGTTTCCTGATTCTTGGCTCCTCATCAGCATGGTTTAGGCTTGGTCTTTTGTTTCTCGACTAACGATCGGAATCTTGTATACCGGAGAAATAAGACAGCGCAGATCATCAACTATCACACCTTAATTAACCACTTCGGAAGGCACATAGCTGCGATTAGTTGAAACTGTCAGGGATCTCAGCTCGCGTTAATAGCAAAGTCACCACATGGCCGCTACGTGGATGACGATTCTGGCTGTAAGGTAGATGTACTCTACTTGCCATTGAACAAACCAACCCGTATAAATGTTCCGACAGTTGTAAAGCATACAAAAACAAATGGAAGCTATTTTAATTTTTGCCCAAAATACCGATGCCATTTAAGCAACTTAAAAATAAAGTAGCACTACCTATTACTACCCCGCATGGATTTATGTCTTATAGACATCGCAAAACAAAAACATTTAGCTGCATTTCTAAAATGTTCGCATTCTTCTACTATCCCCACCCAGAAAAGCTTTGCTACCCTCGCTCTTCAAAAAGTGTCAGGGGTAGATACATTTTTACAGTTACTCTAGTCGATGATCCACCCTTTTGATAGTAAATACGTGACCATTCATATTATTCAATGTATGCATTTGTTTCTTTTGTAAAATCTATACTTCAAAGTTTGGGATTCGCCGCAATTTGGAAGATCCTCCCTACAAATATTAATAGCATCTTCGATAGAAAAGCACACAGATTTGTACACATTCATTTTCAACCCTCTACTCACAGTAGCATGACTGGCTCCATATATGCATATTAGTTAGGCCTCGTTCACACACATATCATTTTACAAATACAATACGCTGGATTTTAGAAATATCACCTAACGTAACTTGTGTTAAGTCAGCTGAATCTTTTACATGTAACTTGTTAACAGCGCCATGTTGTAGCAGCAGATAAGATCAATGTTCGGGTTTAATGGAGACTAACATTTTTATGGTTATAGTAAATAAATACATAAAATTTACAATGTTAATCCCCATATACTTCTCTTCACATGTATTGTTTAGGTAATTACTACTCCAATAAAGCGCGTTCTGTCGGCTTTGTAATATCCATTCGGTACTCATTCAATTAACTTTATTAATTATTGGGCTCAGTTGAAATGAATAGATTCCATATATAGCAGAATACCAATATTTTATCATGTATGAAACATTCATGTCTGCTCATATGTCATCAATTCAAAATCGTATCATTAATCTCAGTGTATTTTGGTACACTATAAACATGTGATAAACATCCTTACCAGCGTAGGATGAAGTCTATAGTCATGCACAAACAAGATATCAGCGTAATTTGACAATTCCGTTAAATATTGTGTTGTCAAAAAGTTCTAGCCTGCACCTGAGCCATAAAGTAAGTGTCATTTCGGCGCGGAAACTCGAATGTAAATTCCCCCAGTACAATCATGAAAGAAGTTTTAGTGCTCAGCAGCAGCCGGTGTTGCCACGTAACATGTCAGCGGCCGTAGTTATTATTTGCAATCGTAAAAATTATACTATTCCGATATGATCTGGTTTTGTTTGTGTGAACTAATAATAAAAAGGAATGTTTGTATCAAAAGAAGCGACTATTTAATTATGAAAAAGTTTAAAAATAAATTCGTATTAGTGAAAGTATTTATAATTAACAGAAGAATATTTACTTTTGCCATGCTGTTGAGATATTCTCAATCCATTCCATTTCCAATGTGAACACTCCCAACTAACAATTATCACTCCTATTAGAGTTGCAAGAATGATTATACAGTATTCCTTAAACAGCATTGTATACTGTAAGAACATTGGAAAAACCCTCTTAGAACAGCTATACAAGCGGAATGGGCACACCTAATAGGACACTTCAGTAATTTAAGAGGTTAAATAAGGGCTGCAGGTAACAGTTATAAAACAAAAGTGTAAGCCTCTTGCAGCCCCTATAGGACATTTGCGTCAGTCCAAGATTCGGTTTTTGTCAACTATACAACTATTCTGTTACGTGATTCTACTTTATTGCAACCAAAATATTTCTTATGTATTGTATAGACGAAGTGAAGAATATATAACTAATACATTACAGTCATCTTGTTTCCTTATATATCGGCCATTGTGAATTTCATACACAGGCATATGATAAACTTCTACACTGTGATATAGGGATATTGCATTACTTGCGCAGCAAATTTTATTGTGATTATCGTGCAGATTAGTTACCCAATTTCTACGGGCTTCGTATTTGATTCATATTTTGACAATGATCAAGAGTATGTCTAGATTTTTAAGATGGAAAACTGAACTTATCTGCGTTAAATATTCCACATATCCTATATTTAGACACAATTACACTAATGTTTATCACTTTATATCTGTAATTTCGAACTGAAGCACGCTTATTTAATATCAAATAGAGGAATAAATGTTTGCCCAATATGGCGGGTGGTTATGTACAATCATGGCATCGTCCATGTTGTCTTTAGGTTATTAGAATATTTTGGTGTTGCCTGCAGGTGTTATACAACAATTTGACAAATGTCTGAAATGAAATACCGACAGAGTCGAATGATTTACCCAGAATTTGTACCAGATCTATATCTTCTGTTTGAACAGTTGATAAAACCTTTTGAACCAATATGCATGCGTTGTTTGTCTTAAAACATTGATTATGGCATTTTACAAAAATATGACAGCAGAAAGTTAGGTTATGGTGAAGTTGTTTATCAACATATTTAGCTTATGTACAGCCTTAAACAGTTACTAAACAACAGTTGTGTAAGTGCTTCCGTTGGGAGCAATATTGTTGGCTAAAGTAGTAAATTTCACAGCAAAACAACAAGGCTCGGGTTTGTTTTATAAACGTTACCATGGATGCCACAACACAACCATTTTGACTAACGTGCAAATATGCCGTATAAAATAGTTGTATAAACGTTTATGCAACAGTTAAAAATTTGCCCTATAAGGTGTTGTATAACTATGCTATAAGAATATTTTAAACACTTCATTTTAGAGCAAATATGTTGCAGAAAGCAAATCTGCATTCCACACAACATTAAGCCAGCATTTTGGTGTTCAGGCAACAACAATAGAGAGCTTTTATGGCTGAACGGTTCTTTTACCAAAAGCCACTACTTCGCTAGTTGGGCTATGAAAACACCGCAACCAGACCTGACACTTCCGGCGACTCCTCGCCTAGGATGCTCCTTCATACACGGCAAGTTTTTAATGTGTAGGCGGACGGTAGTAACGATATTTTAACATAAATACCTAGAAAAGTTAGTTATAAAAATTCTGGCAGCTATACCCTCCTTAATTGGAAAATATGCCGCTCTCCACAACGTAATTAATAATTAGATGACAAAAGATACATGTTTTAAATGAATTTGTTTAGAATGAGCTAAGAATAAAAAATGGTTTATTTTTACAGACGAATAATATTTCTTATATCTTCCATTTAAATGTTCATGTGCTCTCGTTTTTTCCACGACAAAGAAATCGAAATGATTGTGATTGAGTGAAGGTTGTTTTTGTCTGATGGTTTTAGCACTGCTTTATTGAAGATGCAATGCAAATATATCGCAGCAGCCTACAATACATAGCAAAAGTAAATACGATGGGCACGCTGTATCTTTTGAGATGCACATTAACTATACTAGTTAAAACCGGATAGAGTGCACTATCAGAAAGAATAGTCCTTTATTAGTAAGTCACCGCATTCAGTTCGTTTGCAAGCGTCTTACAGTGCACGTGGTGTAAACAAATTGAAGACGAAACATGGAGTTGTCTCGAGAGAGTTATTGCGCTAGGATTTACCATGACCTTAAAGACGGTTTAACTTAACATCAGTGAATCGAACGGTTACAACAGGTATTTGGAAATGAGACCTCGTCCCGGGAAAGTGTGTTTCGCTGATATGCGAATTTAAAAGAAGGCCTGTTTCATTGGCTGATGAAGCACGTAGTGGTAGGCCATGTTCTAGTGTGACTCCAGAAAACATTGCTAAAGTTCAGGGGTTAATTGAAGGAGATTGTTGCTGCACTTGTGCGACGATAGAGGCAACTGTTGTGGTAGGATCCGCAACAGAGCACACCATTTTGCATGATCATCTTCATTCAAAAAAAGTTGTTGCAGAGGTACAATCCTGCATCACGACAGTGCTTCTAGCCGCACTGCCCAACTAACTGTAGACTTTCTATGCCAGCGAAACATCAAAATGCTAGAAGATCCGCCTTATTCACCAGATTTGGCAATGGGTGACTTCTGGCTCTTCAAGAATTTAAAGAAAAATCTGCGTGGTCAAAAATGTTCGTCCGAATAAGAAATCGATCAAGCAATTAATCAGTTTGTTGAAGGCATTCCAAAAGCTGACTGCTCAGAAGCATTTCATTTGTGGAAGATCAGGTTACAGAAGTGCATTGATGCTGGAGGAGAATACTTTAAACATAAATAAACTAGTTTTCGAAAAATAGTTTTTAGTTTTCGCGTATCTCAAAATATATAGCGTGACCCTCGTATTTTTCCGTTTATTGTAAATTCGTTTTCTTGAACTAGCATACCCCTTTTTATTATTGACTCAAACTACACTGGATCATATTAAAATATTGTCATTTTACGATTGCAAACGAAACCTCGGAACCCAGTTCCACTGAATGGATGTTTGAGATCTTCAATGGGATGCACTCAAAATATTGTATATTGAAAAGTTTACCTATTAATATTGTGCGCTTTTTGGTTTTCCACTGTCTGAAATGTTATTTTCTAAGCATCCGAGTATCGGTTTATAATACACCAGCTAGTAATTTTCATTAAACTGAACAAACTTCATGTCAGTTTATTTACTTTACGGTGTCATTACAGAGGTTCTGATTCATTTCTTTTAATTTACTTATCTTTAATTTCTCTTAAATTGCTTGAGTGATTCGTTAGTACTAATCATATCATTAAGAAACCTCTGATCCTGGTAACAACGCCAAAATTAAATCATAAAAGTCCGATGTATTATGTTAGTAGTAATCCAAAATAATTTAATCATTGGCGTAGCGTGCATGGTGCGATGCTGCATCGTCATGAAGGCCACTGCCCAACTAACAATTATCACTCCTATTAGAGTTGCAAGAATGATTATACAGTATTCCTTAAACAGCATTGTATACTGTAAGAACATTGGAAAAACCCTCTTAGAACAGCTATACAAGCGGAATGGGCACACCTAATAGGATACTTCAGTCATTTAAGATGTTGTATAAGGGCTGCAGGTAACAGTTATAAAACAAAAGTGTAAGCCTCTTGCAGCCGCTATAGGACATTTGCGTCAGTGGAAGATTCAGTTTTTGTCAACTATACAACTATTCTGTTACGTGATTCTACTTTATTGCAACCAAACTATTTCTTATGTATTGTATAGACGAAGTGGAGAATATATAACTAACACATTACAGTCATATTGTTTACTTACATATCGGCCATTGTGAATTTCATACACAGGTATATGATAAACTTCTGCACTTTGATATAGGGCTATTGAATTACTTGCGCAGCAAATTTTATTGTGATTATTGTGCAAATTAGTTACCCAATTTCTACGAGCTTCGTATTTGATTCATATTTTGACAATGATCAAAAGTATGTCTAGATTTTTAAGATGGAAAACTGAACTTATCTGCGTTAAATCTTCCACAAATCCTATATTTAGACACAATTACACTAGTGTTTATCACTTTATATCTGTAATTTCGAACTGAAACATAATTATTTAATATGAAATAGAGGAATAAATGTTTGCCCAATATGGCGGGTGGTTGTGTACAATCATGGCATCGTCCATGTTGTCTTTAGGTTATTAGAATATTTTGGTGTTGCCTGCAGGTGTTATACAACAATTTGACAAATGTCTGAAATGAAATATCGACAGAGTCGAATGATTTACCCAGAATTTGTACCAGCTTTATATCTTCTGTTTGAACAGTTGATAAAGCCTTTTGAACCAATATGCATGCGTTGTTCGTCTTAAAACATTGGTTATGGCATTTTAACAAAAATATGACAGAAGAAAGTTAGGTTATGGTGAAGTTGTTTACCAACATATTTAGCATAATATGTACAGCCTTTAACAGTTACTAAACAACAATTGTATAAGTGCTTCCATTGGGAGCAATTTGTTGGCTAAGGTAGTAAATTGCACAGTAAAACAAGGCTCGGGTTTGTTTTATAAACGTTACCATGGATGTCACAACACAAACGTTTTAACTAACTTGCAAATATGCCGTATAAAATAGTTATATAAACGTTTATGCAACAGTTAAAAATCTGCCCTATAAGGTGTTGTATGACTATGCTATAAGAATATTTTAAACACCTCATTTTAGAGTAAATATGTTGCAGAAAGCAAATTTGCATTCCACACAACATTAGGCCAGCATTTTGGTGTTCAGGCAACAACAATAGAGAGAGCTTTTATGGCTGCACGGTTCTTTTACCAAAAGCTTATACCACTACTTTGCTAGTTGGGTGCCGTCTGTTCAATGGGTAACAAACTCCAACTGGTCAGTGGTCGTGTCGTCACTGACACACCGATACAGGAGAAGTATTTATACATTTTAGCAATATATACATATATCTTTTTCTGAATTTTATGATCCTTAAATATATCACCTATTTCACAACAAACTCACAAGCCGACATAAATGAGAAACACGGTATTGTAACAGAAACAGAAAACTTGTGAACCGAAGTTCGAATAATGCTTTCATGGGTTAGGGAGTCGTAGATTTTGAAAATTGGTTCAAATGCGGCGGACATAAGATCGCTGGAACATAGAGTTACATTTTAGAGATTCCTGCTCATTTTCAGATGTTGTAGGGGCTGAAGATTATGCGTTGGAAGCTACCTGTGCTAAGTGGTTGTAAATTGCTGCATATTTCAGACCTTCTATTATAGAATATAAGAAACTGCTGATCTCAGTAATAATATGCACCTGTTTGACATAATAAGTCATATATATTGTCCCTACATCTGCATGGAGAGACATGATAAATTTGCTTAATATAGTTTGATATACAGAAGTGAAATATTCATTGTACCTAAGTAAACCTCCCTAATCTCAATTCGATTTCACCTTTTGAAACGATTTAGCTCATCCCGTTTCCTTGGAACCTCCAACATAGGCGTGGGAAGTATTGAATCAATCTACTTGACGTCATTTTTTTATTGGTCCCAATGGATCAAACTAGAACGATGTTGTAATATTTGGAACAATTTAGAGCTTCTTTTTCATTAATGTGAGGTTCAAATTAGATTGATTTTCATAGCTACATACTCTGAAATGGCTTATCAACAGGCAAACAGAAATGCTTGTGCATCTTGAAGTATTCTGGTCACAACCACAAGGAAACCCCTGGGTCAACTCATTTGAATATAGCTAGTAAAATTTAATTCCTGTATTTCTTTCGGTTAGGAAGCCGTAAACTATATGAGTTGACATACATTTATTTGTTTAATTTAATGAGATCTTCTTGGTATATTATTAGCATAAACAACCTAATAAATATATAAACAAAATTAAAAAAAGAACAAATGGAAGTTTACGCACACAAAGTAAATAGGTAAGCTTGAACTTGAATTTATTTTTCATAAGTTATTAGTATTTTAAACGCATTTCACCAAAAATTGTAAAAATTCATTCAGTGGACTCCAAGGCTTAAACTAAGAGCATTCGAGAATAAACATTTCGTACACCAAAAATTATGCCGTTCGGAAGAAAATCCTCCTAGAACTGAATGTATAATTCATAAAGCTACTACAGTGAAGCTAATAGTTAAACATTCACAGCAGAGTCTTATGAAATCAGAGAGAATTATATTTTTCAGGCTTTGATTGTCCTTCCTTTGTGTTCCAGTACACAAAAGAAATTAAAGCTTTATTAACATATTGGCAATTAAGGAGCTACAATTTTACTTTTTCTTGTCCCCTAATTAGGTGGTATCCTTAGAAAAGTATCAGATGAAAGAAACTCGATAAAAAACTGAGTGGTCCTTGATTATCTTCCGGTAAAGATGAGCTTATTAACATTTTCCTTCGGATTCCTCTAATATCTATAAAAGAAGTAACAATCAGAAGGGATAAAAGGAAAGTCTCTAAGCACATAATAGCAGCGGAAACGAAAATTGACGACGAGTAAATTGGTGTAGTACTGACCACGTATTCATATAACAATCTACAGGGTGAATTCGAAGTTGAGTCATTTATTTTAACAGTGAGTAGATCTGATCAAAAGAAATGTTTTTTTTCCTTTAACATTTTTGTGGTAAAATTAAAGTAACAAAGTTATAGCCCTTTAGAAGTTTGAGTACCGCCCTGTCTCAATAATAATATTATGTGCTCGTGTTTGGCAACAACGGATATAATCCGCCTTATCGGTTCATCGCATCGGAAACAAAAAAGCGAAAGAATTTGAAACGCTTATCACGATGTTTTTACTACAATTTTATTCAGTTTTGTTCAGTCAATGTGTCAGTCGGTAACGCGTGAGTGAATAGTGGTGTTTGTTGCGTGGCTCAAACGAAATAAGAAATGGCACATGTTTACGAAAATGCTGAACTTGTGGACATGATTCTTATTTACGGGGGGGGGGAGGCTTTACAAAATGCTGCCGCGGCATCATGGATTTATGCGGATCGGTTTCCCAATTGAGTGCAACCAACCCCTCGTGCCTTTGTTAATGTAATACAAAGGACTCGTGAATCAGGTGACTCAAGACCTCACAGGGGAGGGCATGCCGGTGCTCCAAAACCGCTCGATCAAATACAGGTCCGCACTGAAATACTTGTCGGGAGGATACTTTTTAAAACAAGGTAACATTTTTTTTATTTTTTTTTTATTTTTACACACATATTTTGGTTTATCTTCCTTCTACAATCATTATCTGAAAATTAATGACTCAACTTCAAAGTCACCCTGTATATTAAAATTTGCCGTATACAGGGTGTTTCCAATACATGGTGCAAAAGCTCGAGGGATGTCTAATTAAAATACCCTGAGACCATTCTTTAAGTCACTAGATTTGAGCCCCGCGATTTTATCCGCGGCACGTGTACATACGTCTGAAGCTCTTGACAGTCACAGGTGGGAGAGGCGGAGATGGCTCACCGCGCTGTTGCCGGATTGGCGGTAACCATAGAGATTTTGGTACTCGCCACGACTGTTGATTGCAAAATTGATGATGACTTCTATAGCCTTCCTAAGAGTATACAAATGTTTACGTCACTCCGTATTGTGGATCAGACGTGTCATACCCTGGATAGATATTCACGTTTTTCGAAAAATCATTTGAAACATTAGGCTTAATCTCCAAAAATTAATCAAACGAGCTAGGTATCCTTATCTGATGGAGTGTGACTAAGATACTCTCTTTATCGATTGCAGAGTTGTTTCAAATGCACCAAGGTCATATCTTCTTGAGTTGCATTCAACAACTTTGGTATTGTTTTTGCGACATTTTAGGCAGAAACATATGAAGATGGTCGGGGGCGTAAAATGACGATAAGACTGGGACTTTCCTAAAGGTAGTAGTTTTGAACCGTTTTTGTAGATTGAAGAGCATCACGTGTGACTTATACTATGAAAAACAGTAATTTTTTTAAGCTTTACTTCGCCTGTATCTTCAAAACGTAGCAGTTTTTCAAAGAAATGAAATTTCTAATGTCATTGAGAATCATTACTGTTACATGGAACACAAAAGTATTTTCATGACAGCGTAAAGTGATCAAACACTTGTAGAATGATGATAGGATTAAAGGGCTTTTAAAATTTTTATCAAATTCAATGTTTGATTATCGGATCACTAACTAAGATATACGTTGCTTGCTAACGAGAAAGGTGTAAGTATGAATAAAGGAATTGTTCCGCAGTATCTTAATCTAGGCAATCTGGTGAAAGTTATAACTGATATTCCAGGAGAAATTGCCAGGGGACAAAGTACTTGATTTAAACATGTAAAAAGGGATACTCTACCAAAATATGGGCCAGGTCAAGGAATGAACTACCGCATCCATTTTTTCTTGAGCTAAAAATAAATATTGAATTTATTGTGCAGATAGTTATAAAATAAATCTTAGAATATTTAAGTTGTCAAAAGAATGCTCACGGTATTAAAAATAATACTAATTTAGTTCACTTCTATCGGGTTTTTAGCAATAACTTGAAAAAATTTTGTTGAATTATGTTCCAGAAAATTTACCCTATACTATTATTGTCGATAGAAAAAGCCGATCTGCATTATTTTATCAATAAAATATTTATATACAAAAAATATGTATGCTCATTTTTCTCAAATATCACATTATCCATGCTCGATGCTGTTCACAGAAGGGCTCTCCGACAGATCTATGACTCTTTTCTAATAGGTAGTCTGGGAACTTTTCGCACCGGCAGGCTGTCGGCGATCTAGCTCTCTTCTACTGCTACGCCAATGGCCTTTGCTCTTCAGAGCTCTCCTCCATGATGCCGCAGCGCGATGTACCTGCCAGACAAACCCGTCTGACTTTGGCCTCGCATACTAACCCTGTCGAACTTAGTACCATCCAGAACTGGCCGATGCGACCGCTCCTTTGTCTTTGGGGTATCGAGATTGTGGTACGATCTACATAAGGAGGCTTTTCCCAGCTCGACTAACCTTAGGCAGTTCAAAAATCAGATTAACAAACGTTTCGTGCCCGGGAATTCAGGCTTTTGCATGTACGGCTGCTTTGACACACTTTCACTAACTATTTGTTCCCCTCACAGTTTCACCTAACGATTTTGTTAAAAATATATATTTGTTTTTTTTTACTAGTACATAGTTAGGACACAATATTCAGACGATATTATGTTTGAGGATGCTTTGATATAAAAATCAATCAATTCCCAAACCACGTTTTCAAACATGTCTATCGACTAACGATTTAACGGACACATTTTATTTTTACAGCGATCGAGGGTTGTCATCTCCGTCTTCTTATCGGTTAAAAATGGGTAAAGATCGACCTAACAAAATTGAGGAAATGAACATCCTCAGATGGGACCGAATGTACATTTTCTCGTTTTCTCATTTATCAGTGAGACGCATCTTATTTCCCGAAGGTCTCCGGGTTAAGGACCCCATACACGACCTTTCCTCTAGGGTTATTTAGTTATAAGCACAGAAACGTGCGAATAGGTGTGAACCCATACTAAATAGTGCTGATGTATCAGTTGTAGCTTTTGAACCATTTAATGCAGAACGATAAGACGGAAAAGGACTAAAAAGGTGAAGAATCAGCTTTTCTTAAAAGAGAAACTTATCGAGGCAAAAGTAATATCTTTCCTGTTAGTTATAATTATTTCAAATAATTCAGTAAAAAAAACAAGAAAATTATTTTAATGGAGAAAGATTTATCGGCCAAAACAAGAAAATTTAATTTCAGCGTCTCGAAATGTTTTTTCAAAACTATCGCTCCTTATGCGTAGAGTACTTACTATTGGACTTCCACATTTCATATCTGTCAAATGTACCTGTAAAGAACGAAAAAGTGTTATTTTATAGATATACATATACAAGGTAAATATTGGGGAATATGGAAAACAATACATCGTTATCAGCACCGTATGACAATTCCGTCAAGGTAGACGGCTGTACTTGGAATATTGGGAATTATTATTTCGAATCCGAAGCCTCATGCCGTATTTCGCGGAAAAAGCTAAGTAACATGGAAATATAACCTTTCTCCAACCTTTCTGTTCCTCACAGCACTGGCGCGAAAGTATTGTTCTCACAAAAAAAATTTGAAAATGAGATCATGGGTCCTATGAATAAAAATGAGCATTTAGTATGTTCTCAAGAATTTGGAGCAAATACTACATCTGATATGAATAAAAATAGGGAGCTGATGCTCCACTTGAGTAGATACTCTTATGTATAATTTGTTGTGAGTTCATTCTCAGTTTTCCTATGAATAAAGAAGAGGAGAATGTACTCCATAATTTTGGAGTCTGATATCTAGCAGACTTCAGTTTGACTACGGTACAGCTATGGCTGAGTTCTTAATTTGCGTTCTAAAAAATATTACAAACCTAGAAGACGTACCTGTGATCGTGATTTTAATGTGTTATATCGATTTACTAGAGAAAACGTAGAGTGGATATCAAATCACCTTTTGGGTACAGAATCTATAGAAAGAAGGGGTGGTGCTGTATGTAACATTGATAAAATTAAAATATCTTTGAGATACGTTGGTGATCCGTGTTTCCAATCAGGAGTAGGAGAAGATGTTGGAGTTCATCAAAGTTCTGTCTCAAAAGTAGTGACGGAAGTTACTGAGAAGATAATAGAAAAATGCGGACTGTGGATAAAATTTCCTCAAACTGCTGCCGACATAATAGAGGCGAAACAAAAATGGCAATCAACATATTCTTTTCCGTGTGCAATGGGCGTTATAGACTGTACCCACATAAAAATAAAAAAGCCACCTATTCATATCGATGAATATATTAACCGCAAAGGATATTACAGCATTAATGTAAAAGCCACATGCAATTCAGATGAGCGGTTTACAAGTGTAGATGCTTCATGGCCAGGATCTGTTCACGATTCACGAATTTGGAGCAATTCAGTAATTTCAAATATTGCCAGGAACAATTTTCATAGGTTGCAAGCTCTCTTAGGAGATGAAGGATACGGCATGGCACCGTGGCTAATGGTACCTTTTAGAAATCCGAATACACTACAAGAACGTGCTTATAATAATTTATTTACAAATGAACGTGTAATAATGGAAATATGTTTTGGTCAACTAAAACAAGGATTTCCAATGCTACAATATAAAGTGCGGGTATCCATAGAAAAAGTTCCAAAATTTGTCATATGCTGTTGTATATTACACAATGTAGCAAAATATTTAAAAGATGAGCTAGATCCTATGGAGCTCCCATTACAAGATATCCCACTTGCGAATCCTGCAGACGAGGAGGTGGACACTAATAATATTAGAAGAAGCGGGCAAGTGAGGAGATCTGAGTTTGCGAATACCATTGCTGCTCTTGCTTGAAGTAAGTAAAATGTAGAAATAACGTATTTATCATTTTTATTATTAACACTTTAGAAGAATGTCACATGTTACAATTCTTTTATTTCGTAAGTGATTCTAAAGAGTATTATAATTTGAAATATGCTTGTCCATCTTCACCGTGAATGATATTATTAAGGCTTGAATTAGATTGTTCATCAACATATCTGTTTAGCTGTCTCTTGAGTTTTTCCTCTTTCATTTCTAACACTGTCAGTTGTTTCAGCAAGACTAGTCTTTGTAGTTCGTTATTAGAGAGTTGCTTAGTAACGTTTGTTTCATATTCTTCGAGAGGACTAACTTTATTGTATTTCTCTTTTTTAGGTTCGTGTTGTACTGTGCTAATAGCATCATCATTTGCTGCACTCGTTTCAGAAGCAGAAGTTGATTGCCTAGGGATTGTATCTTCGTGGCTGATTTTCGTCTCTGTGTGCTGTATGCCGACGGATAATCCTCCTAAAACGAAAAATTAAGTAAATATTCATACAGTATCTACTATAAAAAATGGACAGGTGATAAAGTTTCGCATATAGTATTGTAACCTTTTTGTCTCTAAGCTACAAAAATGTCAAATGCACAAAATAACAACTAATAGCATACTTTAGATAGGTTTACTAATAATATGAAAATGTAAGTAAAGTTATTTATGAAGAAAATACTAACTAATTTACCTGGAATTTTTGCAAGTACTGGATTTGTGTTGCCTTCCTTGAGTTCCAACAAAATCTTTTCAAAATCCTGCAGCACAATTTTCTTATTTCCAGTTCTGTTTATGTCAGTCTTTTTCTTGAGTCTGGATTTCATATTATTAATTTTGTCGTACATTTGACTTGTCGTTATTTGTGTTCCGAAATTCAGCTTCCACTGTTTTTTGATCAGTTCTAGTGCTTTGATTTTTGACTGTCGGACAGTTGGTGTTTGTGACTTGGATAAAAGTATGGGAAAATCACGTAGTATATTTACAAATTCCAATTAGGATTCGCCGGTTTTATCAGTTTCTTCTTCGCTTTCACTCATTGCACGCTGATTGACTGTATACTTGAATTTATACTAGTACACGAATATGCCGAACGCCACACTTTTTTATTGTTGTGCAGGTGCAGGTGCAGACTTGTATGGACGAGTATCTACTTTATGTGCTAGGAGCAAATTCTCCTCTCAGCGAAATATTTTTATTCATACAAAACGGAGAACAAACTAGCACTTGATGCTTATGCCCATGAGTACATACTCGGAGTTTAAACTCAAGTGTTATTCATATCAGCCATTATTACTGACATGTATAACACGAAAAACCATCTCACTCATTTCCGTCAGATCTACTCTAACCGTTGTCCGCAGCGGTCGTGTCGAACAGCCGAAGAGACTTTTTGTTTTTTGGTAAAGTGATAAAAAGACAATTGTGTGTTTATGCGAGAGATTTCTTGGTCAAGAACGGAAGGTCGCTCCGAATAAAAAAACAAAACAATGCTGCCAGCTGGTAATGGTCTCGGATCAAATAATGAGGTACAGCCAAGCAATATACAGGGAGAGCCAAATACATCACTGTCAGTAGATACAGCAAATCAATGCTTGTACTGAATGTAATCAACTAGTGAAGAAGAACAGAGTGGAAATACATCAGGAGCACAAAACGAAGAAAAATAAACAGCAATCAATGCACAGAAACCCAAAAAGTGACTGTAAATAATAGGTTCAGCCCATTAACCATCGAAGACGAACCAAGCCAGAACACAACGATGAAAAAGGTGCCCAGACCACCGCCCATATTTGTATATGGTGTAATTGACTTCCCCGAGATGGTCAATAAATTATCAGAAATAATAGCAGAGCAACAGTACATCACAAAAAGCATGCCAGACAACATAATAAAAATCAATTGCAATACTTCAGAGAGATATAGAGCATTGGTCCAGTTCGTGACAGAAAATAAAATAGTATATCATGCATATCAAAAGGGATTATTACCTCCATCAACAAGAAAATAGAATTATATAAGAAAACCAAAAAATATCCTTATGATGTTAAACTTTTGAATGAATTTAAATCATATGGAAACAGACTGACAGATATAATTAAAGAGGCTAAAATTAAATATCTCCAAGAAGAGTATCAAACTCTACAAAATTGTTAGTCCAAAATGTGGCAATTTATCAATAAAATACAAGGCAAAAAACAAAACAACAACAAATATATCTCAATAGCGGAACAGCAATATGGTTTTCAAGAAGGCAAATCTGATCAAGATGCTATAGTCAAATTAACAAGTAAAATATACACGAATCTCGATATTGGCAAACCAACTGCATGTGTTTTCGGCAAAGGCATTCGACTCTATTACTCATGAATCGCTTTTAACAACTTTAGAAAACTTAGGTTTCCGGGGAATAACATACAAAATTATAGAAAATTATTTGTCAAATCGAACACAGTGCGTCAAAATTAATAACACATTCAGTGAACCCCATATTATATCATACGGTGTACCTCAAGGCTCAGTATTAGGACCCATTACAACTATATAGCATTTTCTTGTAACGACAGGCTCTCACCACAATTTAAAAAACTTGAAGTTCATACAAGCAGTGGACGCAAAGAGATTCAGTCAACCGATAAAATAAAATACTTAGGCGTGATTTTGGACAAACACTTAAAATGGGATACCCATACAGAGTACCTTGTGAAGAGACTGAGATGTATTATTCCAAAATTCAGGTACTGCAGAGATATTCTAGATAATAAATATCTATATAATCTAGATTATGCTCTTGTTTATCCTCTATTACTTTACGGAATTTTGGCTTGGGGGGGAGTTATGAATAATAATTACAAAAAGGTTGATGTAATCCAAAAATTAATTCTAAAATTGATTCTCCATAGGGAGATTACTTATTCAAGTGATTTTCTATATGTGAAGTCTCAGCTATTAGATTGCAGACAAATTTATCTTTATTGTGGTCTAATACATTATTTCAAATATTCGAAATACTTGAATCGTACCATTCATAACTACCCAACAAGATTCAATCAAAATTCAATGTGTATTCCACAAACATCAAAAACCATTACACAACGATCTCTGTTTTTCTTGGGACCAAAATTCTATAACTTCATACCAGAGTCATTAAAAGTAATTAAATCAAATAAATCATTTAAAAAAGAACTAAAAAAATGGATTTTACAACAACCAAGGTACCCCATCCACGAAATTGTAGATCTGAAAAATCATTATCAAAATCAATAATATCTTACTTACACTAACATCCATACTTTTACTTTAGTTATAATTCTCTCGATATTTTTCCTGACATTACCATAATAATTCACCAAATTATACAGTATTAACGGTTTTTTTTTTTTCATACACTGACTGTACTATTAGTTTTTATTTTTAACAAACCCAAACACAAGTGCAAACTTTTTTTGGGTGCTTTATGTTTATTGTGCACAATATTTGATATTTACCTGTATTTTGTGACAATAAACGTTATTATTATTCTTATACCAGCCCAAGGGAGAACGAGCCTTCAGGGTAGTCATAAAACACATGCACCATACAATTGCTATAGATGAGATTAAGGAAGAATTAGAGAAAAGAAGACATGAAGTGAGGAACATCATGAATGACATGCAAAGAATAACCAAAGAACAATCAAATATGTTTTTCGTTCATTTGGCGCCAGCAAGTAACAACAAAGATATTTATGACCTGACAGTACTACAAAACAAAGTGATTCATGCACCAAGAACCCAGAAAGGCCCGATTCAATGTATGAGGTGCCAGCAGTATGGTCATACAAAAAAATATTGTAAGAGACCAGTTGTCTGCGTTAAGTGTGGAGGGCCACACAGCACGTCCAGTTGTATAAAAAGCAAAGATACCCCTGTCAAATGTGCACTATGTGATGGTCCACATCCGGCCAATTATAAGGGATGCGAGTTCTACCAAAAACTGAAAAAGCCAAACAATCCTAACAACAGACTAAACCTACAGCAGCAATCCAGTCAACCCAAACATCTTCACACGCGCAACCAAATATGAATTATGCAGCAGCGACATCAGGATACCAAAACAACATTTAACAAGCAGAAGAACAAGCAATGTCCCTGAGCAAGTTTCTCCAAGAGTTCAAGGTGATGTTTGATCAGCTTATACAGCAAAACAGCATGACTTTAAACATGCTATCTACACTGTTGAATAAAATTCATAATGGCCTAAAAGTTGCTTTGTGGAATGACAACGGCCTTCTACAGCACAAACTAGAAGTAAAATTGTTTCTTGAGCAAAGCAGGATAAATATTCTTCTAGTTAGTGAAACACGTTTTACTGATAAGTCTTATTTCAATATTCGACATTACAATACCTATCATACCAATTATCCTGATAATACTGGGCATGCTGGTATAACGATCATAATAAAGTCCAACATCAACCACTAGGAGTTGCAAAAATTCGAGAAGGATTACCTGAAAGGTACAGCAATTAGTGTACAAATGACATCTTATCAGTTAGCAGTCCCTACAGTACATTACCCACCCCGTCATAAAAATAAGGCAGAACATTTCGCAGAATTCTTCAAATCCCTAGGCTCCAAGTTTATTGCCGGTGGTGATTGCAATAGTAAACATACTCTCTGGGGATCACGTTTGATTACATCTAGAGGTAGAGAACTCATCAAAACAATACAAAAAGGAAACTACCATTACTTGTCCACAGGATCGCCAACATATTGGCCCACAGATCCACAGAAAATACCAGATCTTCTTGATTTTTTCATTACTAATGGAGTATCCCACACGTATACGGATGTTTCACCAAGCTACGGCCTCTCATCGGACCACTCGCCATTAATAGCAACTATAAGCTCTTCACCTATATTCAGACCGCCACCTCCTAGACTACATAACAAATGATCAATTTGGATGTGATTCTGAAGACACCACAGGATATCGATGCAGCCCTGTCAAACTTCATTGAAATATTAGTACAGGCAGCATCCCAATCTACGCGTCATCAAAGTCCTGAACAACAAAAACCTAGCATCCCCGGAAAAAAAAGGTTGATAGCTGTAAAAAGAAAAACTAGAGCAAATAATCCAGAGGAGTCAATCGAAAGTACTCCGTATGCTAACTGATGCCCCTTGGTATGTGACCAATGACACAATCCACAGAGATCTCAATGTTCGATTGGTGAAAGATGTGATTCGAGAGAGGAGCAAGAAACACCACAGAAAACTGGAAAATCACAGTATTACATCATTACAAACTCTATTAGAACCCCTTAACCGCAGACGACTTAAGAGATATTGGCGAGCAGACCCACTTGATGTTTGAAGACGTCTCATCACTGGATGGGACTTCACCATGCCACAACTAGTGCTGTGAACAGTACTGTGGACAGCAGATTAGCTTATATAATTGTTAATTTCTGATTGCTAATAAAGGATTGATTAAAAAAAAACTCATTTCCGTCGATTTGTCAATCTGTCTGCCTTTTGGTCTGTCCGCTAATCCTGGACTCGTTCAAAACTTAAAAAGTATCATTAGGATTTTGATGCTTCACTACTATACCAAAGACAAAAACAATTTTTAGTTTTTTAAAATCGGTCCAGTGGCAGCGAAACTACAGGAAAAAACGGAAAAAAACAATTGCTCAAGCTTTTTAAACATCATAGATTTTCCCGTATATTTGCACTGAAACCAGAGTGATAGACAAATATTCTCAACAAACGCGTCTCTGGATATACTTAAGTCGTGAACTATCGTGATTGACGAGCGGCGAGGTTACTTTTAACAACGTTCATGGGCGCACGCAGGAATTTTTCTCAACGGGAGGGGTGCAGGCGTTAATCGGCCCTGGATAACTTTACGTGGAAGTGTGCCTGCGCAAAAACATTCTGAAGAGCGGAGTGTTGGTCAAATCTTAAGAATCTCCAAAAATATTCACAAAATCCTGCTAAATATTCAAGTTTCAATTGTGTGAACCTGTTTATGTAACATAAAATATCTCGATTTAAAGATGTTTCGCGATTACAATACCTCCACAAATTTGCGTATGAATCATGACGACTCATTTGAAATGTTAAAAGCTGTTCCTAAGCCTAGCTGGCTTTGATCGTCAACCATAATAAGCACAGTGTCCCTTGCCCCTTTAAAATGACAAAATAACCATGAATCCCCTCGCATTAGGAGATGACGGGCGGAAGCCTCTCGAACGCCGCCACCGTTTGTTTTTAATTATACAGTGGACGATGGGGCGTACGTTTCTTTTGTTCTGCAGGAAAAATAATTGCTTTGTTATGCCCTGTTTTGTTTCCGCGAGCATGAAATCGGTGGCTCAGTCCTGCTGCACTGCTTGCTTGTTTTTAATATTCACTCTTTTCTGTTTTTCAAACTAGACGTTCACATACATATTCATAATTCTCTGTTGTTGGGCTGCTGTATTAAGTCTGAATTTATTGTACTTTCTGCGTTATCAATAGGGTAGTAGCGTGATGGTGCGTTTCAGCTATATAGTATATACTTATAGTAGTCAGTATTACGCCTATGCATAATAATTATCGTGGTTAGAGTCGGGTTTAGTTGTAGTCACCGCTCTTGGTGGATATGTCATCTGCTACTCTATCCAGTACGCATGAAGTGGGTAACAGGGGACTTCGGCCTCCCATCCTAACCGTGCCGAACTTCGTAGATCCAAAACTGGCCGATACGACCGCTCCTTTGTCCCGATGGAGTCGGGATTGTGGAACAATCTACAAGAGGAAGGTTTTCCAATTTATATTAACCTTAGGCAGTTCAAAAATCGGATTAACCAAATTTCTTTGGAAACTTCAAAGCAGCCGCGGTGTGCTGGAATTTATGCTTCTGCGCGGCTGCTTTGGTAAAAAAATGTGGGATTCTGTTGAGCTATAGCGGGCGCCGTATCTGTTATTTTGTTTGGTAATTTTCTTACGGCACTTTGCTCAATCCAATCCGTTCATACTAAAATTCTCGACAAACTGGAACCAAAAAGCACTTACTAAATAGTTTGACAGCTCAACCTAGTAGCATCACTTGTTTCACAGTCAACAAAATTCATCAAATAATAATAATGATAATTCATTTTATTAGCATAAGCAACTGCAAGGAGGTTAGAGATGGAGCACACATTTATAAATAGAATCGACAATTAGCAATTTGCATAAATGCAATATACCGCCGCCTACTAGTGAATATAAAATGACCCTTAAAGTGTCATACAGTACATACATTACTACCAGTATTACACAGCCGGACATCATGGGTTGTATAAATGGCAACACCGCTTTGATGATTTGCCAAATCACACAGATCAGACAACGTTCGGTCCGGTAACACCATTTATTAAGGTATCCTCTCCTGGTAATAGTAAGCTTGACCTTCTAATTACACTCCCTGTTAGGAGCCAGCTGTGTAATACAAGTTGCAACATACTTCGTACGTATCGCTGCCCTCTTAGAGGTTGTGATTTTTTCAGAAAACTAGTAAACGCATCAATATACGGCACAAACGAAGGTACTTATTACTTTTAAACTTTTCTTATATTAGCGAGAGATAAAAATGAATTCTGATACTTGCTGTGTGTGGACCAATCCACTTTGATGCGAACATAAAAAAGTACAGGTTAGGACTAGTCGAAATTTGACAAAACCATTTGACCTGAAAACAACGCCCTGTATATCCGTATTTTTGAATTTCATTCACACATTTGGAAAGAGCGCAGAAGCTTAATTCTGATGATACACTTTTATTATTTGACTAGACAATTTCTTGGCAGCTGGAGAAACTGATTTTGTTATTTTTGGATTACAAAGCTGGATACTTTATGGTCTATGGTTTTATAACTTACTATTCAAGATTATATGCACCACATTAGTGTTGAATCTAGAAAAAGGTCGTCTTATCGAGCAGTTAGTTCATCTAACCAGTAGAAATATACTTCCAGGACAGTATTAAGAACTAAAGGTCGGCGGTTGCGTACTCACAGATTGAGGACATTTTTGTTACACAGGCGGAGCATCACGGGCCGTGTGAATGGCAACATTGACACGGTGGGACCTACCTTAAGGTATTTTTGCTGGCAGTACCACAATTCAATTGGATAGACTGAGAATACGTCCCAAGTTTCAAATAAAGTTAAATGCAATCGATTTTGGCCGTTTCTTTTTACCTCACAGCTTCATGGCTAACCTTTGTATCTATCTCAAACCAGGGATGCGCACCCAGCTCATCCTGTCGAATCGATTGTTTTTAACCCAAAAAACTAATTCAATATTTACAATCTTGTTTTATAACACTCACTCAATGCAAATTTTCCCAATACGTACGTGGAATCGGAGTCAACTTTCAGTGCTTCTTAAGGATCTAGAAGAATGTTTTTATTGATTTAGATGACGTAACTGATCGACAAGGTGATTTTCTCTTGAATCTAGCACTAATGTGGCGCATACAGCCTTAAATAGTAAGTTTTAAAATGGATAGATCAAAAAGAATCTAGCCTTGTATTCTTAAATGACCTAAATCAGTAGGTGATTCGTTAGGATCAAGCTTTAGTGCTCTTTCCAAACATGTAAACAAAAGTCAGAAAGTCCAACATACAGGGTGTTGTTTTTTGGTAAATTTTGTTTGGCCGTGAGTAAATTACTAATAACTATAAAACTCTCTGTAAAAAAAATCAATTTGCAGACCACCCTCCCTTTTTTCAATTTTCAATCGCCTATACCCCCGGGACAAGCATCCTTCTGGTCATAAATTCTGAGCCCCCACCCGATCCCCAACCCCCAAATTCTACAGATGGACCAACTCCCTCCCTCTCGCAGTGAACAGTGAAAGCTGTTAAAAGTGAGAAAAATTAGAAGAAAGACATCTGTCCACATGTATACGGGGTGGCCGATCCATGTGTCGGCGGAATATTACTCATAAAGTACATTTTGGGAAAATCTATTTATGGGATTGTAGAACAAATACAAATAATACGCCCAGTCTGCTTAGATAAATGAAATGAGACCACTATTTACAGTTGTGTTCACTTATCTAGGTTACTTCCCCGTAAACGCTTGCTTGTACCTTCATGACATTTTTAAATGCAAAGATTAAACTTCAGTTTCAATGGCAAATATGTGTGACTATTATGCCTAACAGGTGCGTGATAGTACGGAAATCAGAAATTTATTGATAATAGAACATATGCCACGACCTCCAATCACAGCCTACACAAAAAAATCCGGAAAGTGAGCAGGAACGTCAGAAAATAAAGATAGAATTGACTCCGCCGACTCTGAACCAATTCTTGAAACCTACAAAGCATTTTTATCTTCGTCATAGTAGTAACTTTTTATCATTTCATAAAAATCCGAGGCTTCCCAACTTATAGGGGAACCAAGCACCAAATCACTTGGTAATGTAATATCGCCTACTGAATTCAACAACGTCCTCTGCGACCATTTTTTTTATTATCAGAAACGATGTGGATACGACGTTGTCAGTTTATCGTGAAAAAGATATATTCTGCCATTTTTTAGCACTGTTGGATAATCGAATAGACTAAACAAAAAATGAGCCGTAAGAAAGTGTCATCACTTTTATTGGTATTGAGCATGGGAAGGAAAGTTCACTTTTGACGTTTTAGAAGGAAGCATCAGCCTATGGAAATCAGTATTTTTTCGTGATGTATGTTACGTAACATCCAAAATATAATATCATAATTTCGAAATACTTTGCGGTTACAATACTTTTTTTCCCGTTGAAGTGGAAAGAAAATCGTGTTTCACCTCTCCGTATAATAAACGCTACCGGACCAGAAAGTAACTTAGAGGTCAAAGGGAAACACTCAAATTATTTATGACTTTAGGCTTATTCCCTTCATGCTTGATATGTTGAATATTTCAGTGCTTACAACCGTAACACAACACAACTAGCAGCGGCAACCTGAAAACTCCCCTTCATCGTTTCTACATCCTAACAATCTGAAATTCCGATCTTAAATTTCAGTACAAATATGGAACGTTCGCCCTTAACGTAACCATGTCCCGAGTAACAATCTGGCATTTTTATAATCTCCTAATTGAAAGAACCCGTACAATTCCTAATGACCTGCCATTAAACGGAGCAAATTGCTGCCTGCCATGAAAGAGCTTCGCCACAACCAGCGTTATGCTGTAAATATTGAAACACAAAGCGGCTATTCTAATTCTGCCATGGCCGTCTTCACAAGTCACATTGTATGGAATGAGCTTATTAAACAATTTGGACAACTCTACAATCAGCCTTGGTGACAGCGTTCCAGACATTATGAATAGGCTTTTAGGATGAGGACAATCATTGTCATTTTCTTTCAAAAGTGAGAGAAGATTACTCTAAACTTTCTTTCCTAAAATAGATCCCTGGTCTTATCACATTCGTTGAAACTACATCAATACATCATTACTAAGTGTAAACAGCACAAACCATATACACTGAAGAAGGTTTAATTCCATGCTATTCAATGACTTGTATGGTTGTCAGCGGCCATTTTTGAGGGTGCGACATTGTTGCCAGATTATGCATTAATATCCCGAAACGTTGCCAGCTCTGCATATAAATCTGAAATTGCTATACTTATATATATATATATATATATATATATATATATATATATATACAGGGTTATCCAAATTAAGTGTCCACCATTAGTAACTTTGTTATTAGTGAAAATACAAAGTTGTTTGAATTAGCAAACTAGTAGCATTTTTAACGCTGGTAAAAATGAGAAATAAAAAAAAACAATTGAGAGTCGTTATTTTGATTTTTTTCAGTAAAATAACATTTTTTTAAATGGAAACCCCTGTATATTATATTTTTTTCTGTTAAAGCATCAAATTTTAAACAAAAAAGCTCACAATAACTTTTCTCCTAGGTTACAAATTGTTGAAGTTATGGCCTCCAATCTGAAACAATTAAATTGTATCGACAAACTTTATTTTCAACATCAACTTATAATCTTACAAAATACAATAACAATTTTTTTTAAAGAAGATGCTCGAAAACACCACCTTGTTCTTCAATACATTTTTGGGCACGTTTTTCAACTGCTCGAACTGTCTTAAGTATGGTCCTACCATCTATCTGGGTTATCTTTTCCCTAACTGCAGTCTTTAACGCGTCAAGGTTATCGTACCTTCGCTTGTAAATTTGGTTCTTTAAGTAACCCCACAAGAAGTAATCAAGTGGGTTTAGATCTGGTGATCTGGGAGGCCACTGTATTGGGCCATTTGTTCCTATCCACTGATCATTAAAAGTAGTACTTAGAAAATGATAAGTACCTCTGGAGTTGTGGGCAGGTGCGCCATCTTGCTGAAAATGCAGATGATGTCTACTTATAAGATCCAATTCGTCTAAGAAATTAGTCAGAATTTCTGACATAAATTCCACATATCTTTCACCAGTTAGGGTTCCCTCATAAAAGAACGGGCCAACAATTTTTGAACCAATTATACCGCACCAAACGTTGAAACTGAAACGGACTTGTGGGCCTCTTGGATGTACTAGCAAAAGATTTTCTCTTGACCAATAATGGTGGTTTTTTCTATTAAACATTCCAGAATTTGAAAAATTTGATTCATCTGTCCATAAAAGGTAACGAAAGTTATTTACATTTTGGCGACAGAAGCTAAGATACCAATGGCAAAAAACAAGTCTTCTCTCTGGATCCCCTGCCAAAAGCGTTTGAACTGGTCGGTACTTATACGGAATAAATTTGTATTTTTTTAAAATGCTTTGAACAGTACCATAACTGAAATTAGAGTCCTTGAGAATA
Organism: Acanthoscelides obtectus; assembly: GCA_963669975.1. NCBI lineage: Eukaryota > Metazoa > Arthropoda > Insecta > Coleoptera > Chrysomelidae > Acanthoscelides > Acanthoscelides obtectus. The sequence continues at coordinate 90,351,670 of CAVLJG010000001.1, forward strand.
TCTGCTATTGAATTCTCACGATAAGCTTCAAAATATCCAATAACTGCAATTTCCGTGGCCTCGCTTATTATGAATTCTTTTTTTGCCCTTGTTTTAGCAAAAACATTTTCGTTGCCCCTAAATTTTCGATAAAGTCTCAGAAAATATCGTTCATACGGTTGAATGCGAGCGGGATATAATTCACTGTAGTATTCTCTTGCTCTCAAGGAGGATTTTCTGCACACTAAATAGCATTCTAACATATCACACTTTTCTTCATGGGAGAACATTTTTCTTTAAATTAATGACACAATAAAGCTTATAAACAAGTATTTACACTAATGTTTGACATTATTTGATTTTATCATTGTTTTCCAAAGCCTTCTAGTTGCGAGTATGTCCAGTTTAACAATTTGTCGCTTATCTTAATGCTGTCAAATCGCGAACGCCATGTTGTTTTCATAGCCGTCTTAATATTATAATACTGCAAATAATTAAAAATATTTATCGTTATTTTGACTTTATTTTTGACTTTAGCGGAAAAGTCATTATGAACTTTTTTGTTTAAAATTTGATGCTTTAACAGAAAAAAATATAATATACAGGGGTTTCCATTTAAAAAAAATGTTATTTTACTGAAAAAAATCAAAATAACGACTCTCAATTGTTTTTTTTTATTTCTCATTTTTACCAGCGTTAAAAATGCTACTAGTTTGCTAATTCAAACAACTTTGTATTTTCACTAATAACAAAGTTACTAATGGTGGACACTTAATTTGGATAACCCTGTATATATATATATATGGGATATGGGAGATCTTATAACAGCATGTGTTACGTGTTACTAACATTTTGCGCTATCCTGAAGAATAAATGCTTTTTTTGTATGTTAAAATAGCAACTTCAATAACACAAGCTGTTATAAGATCACTCATATCTACTTACTAATCTGGAAAGGTTCAAAAGAAAAACATATACTACAAATACCTAAATATATATTTGTTATATAAATCTCATACATTTTTCCACAAACAAATCTATAGCTTAAATCGCGGTACAAATACAGTACCAGTTCCGAACGGTTCAGAACTAGAAAAGTTCAATGCTTTGCGCATGCGCGGTTCAGTGCTGGTTCAGGATTTTGTGGGTACCGCGATCTCATGAAAACTGGCGATGACAGCTCTATGTCTATGACAGTTGACATTAACACTTTGCGCTTGACGTTGACACAGTGTTGACACATGAAAAGTCTTTGACTGACGTTTCGTCGTTTATTCCTCAATCTCAACTGTTTTTATGCGGTTTTTAGTGTATGTTTTATGGTTTTAAGTTGGAAACTGGCAAATCGGGAAAAGAAAGAAAATTATGTCACTCCAGGGTGATGAAAATACTCACAGTGTTGGTAAGAATTATAGTTGAACAAAAATCATACAAACAAACTAAATCTGGATTATTTTAGGATGCAGTGAATACATACTAATCAGTACAGAAGGTAATTCTGCAATTCAATCACAGTGGCAATCCCAAAATGCAGAGGTTTCATATAAATGGACACGACAGAATACGTTACTGTTTTTGGATTTATATAAGAAATATAAGCAATTGCTGATGGCTGGGAAAATAAAACTAAAAAAGTTGTACGAATCCATTGCCAATGAGATCAACCAGAGAACCAATGAGAACGTGGCTCCATCAAACTGTGAAAATCGATGGAAGGTATTGGAAAGAAATTACAAAAAATTTTGTGACAATAATAAAAAACAGGCAGGGGTAGAGGCTTTTTTGAGTATGCGGACATAATGGCCGACATATTAGTGGACAAAAAGAATATCAATCCAGTGCTCCTGTTATCAAGTAACACGGTAGAACACTTAAAGGAACCCGAGATATCTGATACAAGCAGGGTTGATATGCTGAACACTCCTGCATTGGAATCACCAGAGGAGCAATTATTAACCCCACACTCATCCAAAGAAACACCACGACGCCGACATCACAAAACTAAAACGTATCCTAATAAACGTCTGAAGTATAACATTTCACAAGAAATCAGAGACGATAGGAGAGAGTTCTACAAGCAGCGATTAGATGTTGAAAAACAAAAGATAAATATGGCAGAAGAGAGGAACATACTCTTAAGAAGGCAGATTGGAAAGAGAAAAATAGAGTCCTCAGTACTAAAGTTAAAAAATTAATGATTGTTATTTATATACTGGAGCCACTAAATGGGCAATATAATCATAGAAATTTTGCTGTAGTAACAATAGCAACCGTATATGATAATGTTGCAGCATATGGTGCAGTTATAGCAATGTATTTTGACGAAAAGATTGCCCGTTTACAGGCTCCATAAGAATTTAAAATAAAGTTTGTATGAAAAACATTAATTTATTTCCAAAATCATTTAAACAGATTTATATTAAATAAGGCCTAGACTAATACAGATAAAAAATATTGCTCCGCTTATGCACCTTTCAGGTACTGATCTGTGGGCTATCCAATATGAATAAACCAAAAATAAATGCATACCTGAAAAATAATACACTAATGGGAACAATCAAGGGATCAAATAGCAATTTTAAATTTTAGTGAAGCGCTGTATCTGTGAAAAATGATCATATTAAGGTTTTACAAGTTATCTAAAGCCTTGAATGTCCAGTTTTTAGATGTTTAGTCAAAAAGTTTAATTTTGAGGTTTCATGTAATCCAAGAGAATAGTGCGAGGGCAACAACCGTTCCACAGACTGAAATTTTTTTTCACTGAACCATTTTATTAGATCAATAGCCTGTAAATCAACTATGTAAAAACATTTTTCATCCTCCCATATAGGCTGAGAATAACAGTAAAAAATGGGGTAATTTTAAAAAAACTCATGTAGTCGTTACATAAACAATTTAAGAAGGTACGATCATGTTTCTCACTCAATATCTTCAATGAATTGGTTGAAAATTTCTGATCTTTTCAAATACAACTTTGTTACATTTGTCGTAAAAATATTAAAAACTTCTGTTCCTGTTTATCTTATGCAAAAGCTTGTTCGTAGGAATTTAATTCACAATTTGAATACGCGCAACATTAATCTCCTGACAATGCCACAACATAGGACAGCCATTTTTCAACGGTCTTTTACGTATAATGCGGTGAAATTGATCAACTCTTTCGAACAATGTTTCATCAGCAACTTTTCTAAAAAAAAATATAAAAACTACTTATTGAGCTCTTAGGTTATTGTCCTCTCTTTGAATCGTACGTATTATGTTTTTTGTTCTAATCGTACGCATTATGTCATATTTATTAATTCTTCTTTTACTATTATTCTTCTTTTTCCTTTTCTTTTTCAGTTTTTTTTTTTTTTATTTTATTTTGAAGGTAGTAATAAGCATTGACATTTATGGTTAAGTGTAAATGGCCATTGGCCAGACTTCGCCATTTGTAAGGATACATAATTATGTATGTGTTACAATAAAGTCCATTGAATTGAATTGAATTGAATTGAATTTTATGGTTTTTTCCAGTCCACATATGAAGGAAGATAAATGTTTTTGAAACGAGTGATCTCTGATCCTGTTAGAGGAATTGACTCCAATTTTTTAAACAACCCTTAGGTCTTCTGTAAGACGTTTACAATATTATAGGAAGACGATTCATGATGTCATATCGCCTCTCATTCCCATTCCTGTTGTTGTCATCTACAGTATTATCAAGGACCTGGTTTATTGGCAATTCTGTATTTTCAGGGACTATAACAATTGTCTCTTCCAAACATATATTATGAAGGACTGCACAAGCTCGAATAAAATGAACTATATCTGCAATTTTGTGCATTTTTATGTGATACAATTTTCTCCATTTTTGTTTAAGAATTCCAAAGCAATGTTCAATAATATACCTATTTGTTGCAAGCAAATAGTTATAATTTTTTTGCCGCCTAGTGAGGTGACTGTTATCCCTGAAAGGTGTTAATAAATTAACCAGACATGGATAAGCACTGTCTCCAAGTAGATGATACTGTCCACACATCTCTGCCAAATGATCACCAAGGTGATGCTGAAAAAACTCTGCTATCATGAACAGAGCCAGGAAATCCCAGAAATATATCCCGAATTCTTCGCATGCGTCATGATAAAATAAAGCCTACAATTAATTCTATATCAAAATCTAATTGTAACTTGATATTTTATAGATACTGTAGGGTAGTCTTGCAATATTTATTACTTGGATGGAGTAGAAACTTTTTCTATTGAAGTACGATTCTGGATCTTGTGATGGTTTATCAATTCTAATGTGTGTACCATCTAGAGCACCTATCACACCTGGGAAGTTATTTTCTGTAAAATGTTGGCTTATAATGACTTTTTCCTCTTCATCTGGCCATCTTATTACTTCTGGGGAAAGGTTACTCAAAAAATACGTAAGCCGTTTTATAATCTTGTGCAAGCTGCTTACTGATATGTTGAATCTGTCGGCTACATCTCTGTTTGAACAAGCCTCATTTCCAGCATACCATAAAAAAACAGTTATAAACTTCAGTGCGCTAATTTTCTCTGAATCACCTTCTCTGCCGACTGAAAAGTATTGTGATACAGCAAATTTTTCAGCAAGATACTCTGTTTTTTGCCGGCTCATACGGAAGTGGTCAAAATATACGTTGTCTGGCATTTGCCGAACAACGTCTTCAAAATATCCCTCACACTTTGGTATTTGAATGAGGTCCAATGTCTCTTCTAAATCATCATCGCTGGAGCTGAAGTGCTCAGATGCATCACTGATATCTGTAAAATTAGTCTATACATTCGCTTATTTACAATAGCAGTAAAAAACTTACCAGACATTGCTACGTGTCCTATCAAATAAGTTGTTTAAAAATTTTTACTCACAACTAAACAAGTAGGTCACGTTCAAATTGCCCATAATCGATAACTGCGCATGTGCGAACTCTGCGTCCTTCGACCGATTCAGGAACTGTTAGAACCAGTTCAGGACTAATTCAGAACCGGTCAAATCGGTGCCGCGATCGCTGAACTAACTGTTCACTGATGGTTCTCTCTGTACCGCGAACGCTGTTTATGACACTGCGCAGGCGCGAACGGTTCATAACCATTCAGAACTGATACCGCGATTTAAGCTAGTATTAACATCATTATGGTTCAGATGTTTGCATTCCCTAGCCTTTGTTGGCACCTGCATAAATCAAGAATTCGAAAAAAATTGAATTGTGTTGATATGTCACTACAATCCATTCTTTTATTATTAGAACAATAATATGATTGTCCACGGGTACCCACAGGAATTCCCCATCATCAAGAGATAACTGTTACCAGGGCACCCATGTTATTGTTCAATAACAATACTTGGCTTTGATTTCATTGAAATTATAGTGAGCTTTACATATCAACCCTACTGCTCTGATAATAGCTGTTTTAAAACGAAGTATGGAAACTAACTTGGACAAAAAGCAGTACAAATCATCATTAGTTAGCGAGTCATATGAAAACTTACAAATGTTGTATTCTGCAAACATCATTCAAAGCTGAGCCTTTTGGTTAGATCAGAAGTAATCTCTGAGTTTATGATAATTCTCAGGACCTCAGGGGTTGACAACGGCAGCTGGTGAGATGTTCGTGGCGCTCCACTGTTCAAATACTAATGTGGAGATAAAAACAGGTACGATCTTCAAATATTACATTCCTAAAATGAGTAACCGCTGCATCTCCGATCTTCCTCAGGATCTGCCAGAAGCCTGGCTAATGACTTGGATCTCCTTAAAAAGGAAAGTTTTGCTGTGGAGTTAGTTTTATAGTATTTACAAACACAGGTATTACAGCTTTGTGTACTTACAATGTTATACTTCACAACTCCGAACAAAACGCGTATAGCTCAAATAACATAATAGGGACTTGATTTAATTCAAATGAAATGTTAAGAAAATGACATGCTGATAAAAAGTACGGTTATTTTTGCAAAGCACAGAGCACAGGAAGAAACCCGCCGGAAATTTAAATCTGGCCAACCGACAACGTCAGTTGTGAATAAGTCGCCATTTTTTGAGGGTGCGACATGGTTGTCATATTATGCACCAACAACACTGCTTGGTTTCCCATTCGGCACTATGAGTTTCACCCCGCTGGTAAACAGTAAATTAGATGTCTATCACGGCGTTTGCTTACTAGCGATGTAAAATATTTAAGTAACAGTTACAAAGTAAGCGTTACTTGCCAGGACTCAAAGTAACTAATAACAGTGATAAAAAAGACTCGTTCTTTTTGCTATTTAGTTACTTTTTTATTTTAGACTTTGCACTATAACTTCTAATTCTAAATTATGTCACTCATTTCCGCCAGTATGTCTGTCCTCTAATCATTGGCATACTTGGAAAGTATTACATGAAATTTCCACACAAGGCTACCACTATGCCAAGGACATATAACTTTGGTATATTTTGAATTGAAAAAAAAGAAAAATCGCTCAAACTTCATTTTTGACGTTTATACGTTTCCAGCCCCAGAACACAACGCATTTATTACAGCAATACCGAGCAGGGCCGTGGCATAAAAGCGTAAGATGTGTGACCTTGTCGCTCGACATCAACAAAGCATCTGTACCGAACTTGTTATGTTGAAGATATATGCAGCGGAGCCAGCTCCAGTTCCTTTGGGTCTCTTCCAGATATCCTACGAATCCAATATTTTCCTAGAAAACTGGAAAATCGCTCATGTCCAGCTCGTCCCAAAATAGGATCTAAGCCCAACCGTTATAACTATAGACCTATAGCTCTGCTTTCTGTTATAAGTAAGGTTATAGAATGATGCATAAATCGGGAGTTTCTGGAGTATCTTGAAACTTACGGCTTGATTAGCGATAGGCAGGATGGTTTCCAGTACCAGCGATCAACCTAGCTTATGTCGCGCAACGGAGGAATAAACCTATCCAATCACATGGTGAGTCTTATGTCGTTTCTCTTGATATCACAAAAACTTTCGAACAGATTTGCAAATGTGCGACTGACTTTTCGTTGCAAGATATCCGTCCTGATTAAAAGGTTCCGCTCTTCACAATGTCAACGCGGATGGATTTTGATATATGAGATCTCTCTAGATTTTTATTGACAATGCAAGTGACAGTGTGCAAGTGACAGTAGGTATACTAAAATTTTGTAAAATCAAAATGACGTATTTTAAAATGAAATATTAGGATGTAGCTTTTACGAAAATATCATTTTTTCTTTAAGGAACCCTCTGCTTGCTATTTTATGGAACTTCAAAGTTGCATTTTTGGTGGTAATACTCTGTTTTATACGCTGTTTTTTTTGCTTTTTGCAGTAAAGGATATTCTAAATTATAAGATTAGAACATACACTATGAAAAAAGGTTCAAACCTAGCCGTTTTATTACACATTAGCTTATTAGCTATAATAACAGTTCAAAATACATACGTAAGTACAAATAAGTCTCAATGTCCATTTTATAACGATCATTTCTTGACAGATAAGATAAATGATGTCCATTGCTGCCAAGTTGTACTTTTTTGGGAGATAACGTAATAAAAATATGGGGTTATTTGCAAAATAAACGTCTTAATTTAATTTAAATGATTAAATGGCTTGTGTTATAAGAATTTGTCCCAACATTTACTGAAGACTAGATGAAATTTTGAACAGTATGTGTCTAAGCAGTGGAAAACGCACCAGCGGCTTGCGTGACAAAAAATACAATAGGCACCAGCGGTCACCTTATATAAAAATACCCAACTTCGATTAGTCGGACCACGTCGCTAGGTCCACCCAACATAGAATCGTTCAACAGTATGGTTAAATAGAGACCGACGACCATTCCATCAAATCATCAAAAAACTTGCAATGATCTCTTTTGTTATGTTTTCATGATTTGGTAACTGGCAACAGACACCTTCCCGGTAATTTCTCATATATATACATATATATATATATACATACATATATACAGGGTGACTTTGAAGTTGAGTCATTAATTTTCAGATAATGATTGTAGAAGGAAGATAAACCAAAATATGTGTGTAAAAATAAAAAAAAAATAAAAAAAAAAATTTTACCTTGTTTTATAAAGTATCCTCCCGACAAGTATTTCAGTGCGGACCTGTATTTGATCGTGAGGTCCCCTGTGAGGTCTTAAGTCACCTGATTCACGAGCCCGTTGTACTACATTAACAAAGGCACGAGGGGTTGGTTGCACTCGATTGGGAAACCGATCCGCATAAACATGTGCCATTTTTTATTTCGTTTGAGCCACGCAACAGAAACTATTCACACGCTAACCGACAGATACTGACTGTATGTATAACTGAACTGAATAAAACACTTAATTGCAAAAACGTCGTTCCAAATTCTTTCGCTTTTTTGTTTCCGATGCGATGAACCGGTAAGGCGGATTATATCCGTTGTTGCCAAACACGAGTACATGATATTATTATTGAGACAGGGCGGTACTCAAACTTCCAAAGGGCTATAACTTTGTTACTTTAATTTTACCAGAAAAATGGTAAAGGAAAAAAACATTTCTTTTGATCAGATCTACTCACTGTTAAAATAAATGACTCAACTTCGAAGTCACCCTGTATATACAATCATATTAAATTATGTATATTTTGTGATATCGGATTCACTTTAAATAATTCTTCAAGTACATACATAGGAAAAGTAGATAGATTTTAACTAAAATATAGGAAAACCAATAACCGAAGTATTTTTGTGAAAGGCGTACAGCATTCTTCCGAAAAGTGTCTTTATATAGCTAACGCCATTGTAAGGTGCGAGGTGAATTTAGTACAGTAAAAACTGCCGGCCACACCTCCATATCGCATTTTCATGGCAATCCGGTGCCGATTGCACATTTTTGCGACAGTTGTATAAGTAAGAATTTGACAAACCAAATCAAGGTATATTATATATGATTTGGCAGCATCGCAACTAGATAGAGAAATATTGATAGTGATGGTGGTGTAGTGATGGGAATATTTATCTGAAATAAAATAAATGACTACATAACAATGATCTATTTTCATCATTAAAATAATGCAAAATTGCATTACTGCGATGAACAGTGTCACAGTAATATACAGTGTATATTATATTCATATAATTTTGAGCAATATTTTGTGTAAACAGGAAAAAACAGCTCATAAAGCAGTATTCTATACCACAGTATTACCACCCAAAATACAACTTTGAAGTTCTATAAAATAGCAAGCAGATGGTTCCTTAACGAAAAAATGATATCCTGAACATCCTGAATTTGTATATTAAATATTCAATTTTGTTAGTTACTGCAGTCGGATTGAACATATTTTTTAAAAAATGTGCTTGTTATTATTCACTTAGAAGAAAAGCTACTTCTCGGCGGGGTGTTGCGACAAATAATGGTAATTTCTCATGAAAGCCGTGAAAAAACATTCATATATAGCCAGTCAAATGCAACTACATCTGCCACTGGAGCAAGAAATGACGAGAAAACCACATATGTCGAAACACGTACAGCTGAGGCAGATCTAACTGAAAGGTGAACGAAGCTGTGTGATAATACGCTATCGTTTTGCGTTGGCAAATAATAGGGATTTTGCAGTGGCAGAAGCTGGAGCAGTAGCACGTGAAATTGGCATGCATTACACGTTGCGGTACCGAACATGATGATTGCTGTTTGTTTTCGATCAAATGCCTAGTCGCGGATTAACATAGATGGACCCGGCAGATGCAGGTGCCGATAATATGCAGAAATTATTGTCCATTCAATAATAGAGCACTTTCACGTGGCAGCGGCTGTAACAGACATAAAGCATGAATGCGCAATTTCACTAATAGTTCAAAGAAATCTTATAAATAAGGTGTGATCCATCAATCAACAAATATGACAAGGGTCATCACCAAAGTGTAACAAATCTTCGTGGTTAGGTGACATTTTTTAGTGAGACCATATTTTAGGTCATTTGAAGTACTTATAGTGTAGTCACCGTTCTTGGCGGTTACATCATCAACGCCATATGAAATCAGCAAATAGATCGAGTCTCCATACCATGTGCTGAACCCTGCGCAGACTAATCTTTAGCACATCTGCTACTCTCTCCAGTACGCCCGAAGTGGGTAATAGGGGACCGCTGCTTTCATCCTCTCCCTGGAAATAAATTTAGCACGAGCAGTCGGCCTCCTCTAGTGCTCATATTTCCGGGCATTGTACAATCTAAAATTGAAGACTGATAACAGGACAACTCGAATTGCACGCCGACGTCAAGTAAGTTGTCACTCTGACAAATATGACTGAAGGTCAAACATGTGTAACGACAAAGTTTTCGAGACGGAGACACACAATTAAAAAACGTATGTATTTCAGCTCACCGAACAAACGTTCACACATGCGTATGTATGAGGGAGATGGAGATATATAAAGGGGTACTGGTAGTCTTACTTTGAGCAGCCAAGCACGGTCACTGCAACTATATTCGCTGGGTGAAAGGCAGACATTTACTCTACTTGAGGTTAGAAACAACAAACAAATGCTGACATCGAACTATTTGCAACTTTGACATATAGACCTCGCCAATGTTCCACTATATGTCCGATGACGTTTCTCAATCTGTCCACTGCATGCTGATCGATTCAGTCACTGTGCAAAACGCCTGTTTCCTGAACATGTGACAAACGTTCAGTGGGGGACTCAAACAATAACCAGCGGTTCATAAATGTCTGGACAAGCGAATAGAAACGGCGATTCAGAACGGATGTTTCTTTAGCCGATGAATAAAATGAGATGCGAATATTGTAGATGTTAATTTCCCGTTGACTTCCGGAAAGCAGTTTCGTTAGATAATGAGTTTCAAATCACGAGGACCATTTCGTACTGTATACATCCTACAACCTCAACATCCCTGCAGAGCTAGATAGAATTACGATAAGAACAACTGCAACACAGCAATGAAAGAAAAATTAATTATACTAAGCGATATTTTATTTGCACATTATATACAATAATTATACTTCCTAGAACCAATAGGGTTTATTCCTTACATTACTTATAGCAGCCTTAGCTTTTCCACCTGATGTATTTGGTTTTGTCTTTCGGCTTCATAGTCTTCGTATTCTTGGAATAAGGGTCCGGCTCCTTGATGACAACTTCTTAAGCAAAGCAATGTTCAAACGCTGATTTAAGACAGGATCTCCTTTAACGTATTCCAGCCAGGAGCGGTTAGCCCGTACTGCTCTCAGTAAGCCATCGTCATCCAGATACCTCAATATTAGGCACCAGATTTCAGTCGGTAATTCAGGCAGGTCAGTCGCAGCTTTTTTTTTTTTTATATCGAAACAGCCGCGCAGGCAGAAGCCTAAATGCCGGAACACCGCGGCTGCTATGATGATCCCAAAGAAATTTTGTTAATACGATTTTTGAACTGCTTAAGGTTAGTAGAACTGGGAAAAGCTTCCTCCCGTAGTTTGTTCCACAATCTAGACACCCTCGGGACAAAGGAGCGGTCGTATCGGCCAGTTCTGGATGTACGAAGTTTGACACGGTTAGGATGGGACGCCGAAGTCAGGCGGGTCTGTCTGGCAGGCACATCGCGCGGCGGCATCATGGAAGAGAGCTCTGAGGAGCAAAGCCCGTTGGTGTAGCGATAGAAAAGAGCTAGATCGCCGACGGCCCGCCGGTGCGAAAGAGTCCCGAGACTGTCTGTTAGAGAAGAGTCATCGATCAGTCGGACCGCCCTCCTCTGGACAGCATCGAGCATGGACAATGTAGTCGGGGCGGCAGCACCCCAAATGTGTGAGCAATACTCGAGGCTAGGCCTTATCTGGGCCTTGTATAGAGTGAGAAGGTCATGCGGAGAAAAGTACTTCTTAGCCCTAAACAAATAGCCTAGCTTTTTCCCAGCAGCTGCAGCTATTGAAGAGATGTGTTCGTGCCAGATCAGGTCCTCGGTGATCTGGACTCCGACCAGCCGAAATGAATGGCTCTTTGGTAGGACTCGACCGTCCATCGAAACTGTATGAGCGCTAGGACGCTTTTTGTTCGTCAAAGTACAGTACTGTGTTTTGGAAGCATTGAACTGTACAAGATTGTTGCGTCCCCAAGCAGTGATAGCCTCCAGGTCTCTTGTCAGAGAAGAAGTCGTCGCTAGTCTTCTTTTTTCCAGCTCAGCGGCAGAGATCGGCTTGTCACTCTGAATTCCAGCATGTAGAGTGCTGTCATCAGCGAAGCTGTGGATTGGGTTGATCGTGCAGGAAAGGAGGTCGTTGATATGTAAGAGAAACAGTGTTGGAGCCAAGACCGATCCCTGGGGAACACCCGCGTTGACGTTGTGGGATGAAGAGGAGAATCCGTCAATTACGACGGATATCTTGCGGCCAGAGATAAAGTCAGCCACCCATCTGCAAAGCTTTTCTGGGAGGCCGTAGGATGGAAGTTTGCTCAAGAGGGCAGCGTGCCACAGCTGATCGAACGCTTTCGTGATGTCAAGAGCAACGACATGAGCCTCACCATGAGACTGGATGAGTTTACTCCACAGTTGCGTGACGTAAGCTAGGAGGTCCCCTGTGGATCGTTGGTGCCGGAAACCGTACTGCCTGTCGCTAATCAAGCTGTGACGTTCGAGGTAGTCCAGAAGCTCGCGATTTATGCACCTCTCCATCACTTTACTTATAACAGAAAGCAGAGCTATAGGCCTGTAGTTGTAAGGGTCGGTTTTAGATCCTTTTTTTGGGATGGGCTGTACATGAGCAAATTTCCAGTTTTCTGGGAAGGTGCCGGATTCATAAGATATCTGGAAGAGACGCGAAAGAACTGGAGCAAGCTCAGCTGCACATCTCTTCAGTACAATGGCAGGAATCAAGTCCGGACCAGAAGCTTTGTTGATGTCGAGCGACAAGAGCACTCGTCTTACGGTCTTATGCCTGAATGTTACCTCCCGCATAGTGTGGGGAACCCTTTGAATTGACGGCACTTGGGCGTTGGTGGGGATGTCCATGGTGGAGTTGGCAGCAAAGATCTTGGCTAGCACTTCCGCCTTGGCCTTTGAGTCGAATACAATAGTTCCATCCTGACACGTAAGTGGTGGAAGGCTACTGTGTGAGAAGTTCTTTTCAATCTGCTTGGCCAGCGTCCAGAAAGACCGACTGCCATTGCGCTGCGACATTACCCTGTGCCTAACTTTTATATCATGCTGGGTTTTGGCATTGCGAACCGCTTCATTATATTTGTTTCTGGACTCGACGTCGGCTTGTCTGTTCTCTACAGTGGGGTTTTGTAAGTAGGTTCTGTGGGCCTTGATCTTCTGCTGGCGAGCAGTGTCACACGATTTGTTGAACCAGCCGTTGGACCCTGGTTTAGGAACTTTCACTGTGTGAGGGATGTATTCCTCCATTCCGACGTGGATAATTTCGGTTATTGAAGAACAGTCGACGCATCCGCGTCAGTGAAACAGACATCTCTCCAAGGAAACCTAGAGAAGAAGTCTCTGAGCCCCTCCCAGTCGGCATGTCCGTAATGCCAAGTTTTGCGGCCTGTGCGAGTTTCTGCGGCCACAGCGGCTTCTGACCGAAACCTAACCTCCACAACACCGTGATCTGAGTTACCCAGGGGGGACAGGACGGCAGTGCTGTAAGGGGCAGGATGCGTGGTCAGAAAGAGATCCAGCAGGCTACTGGCGTGTGACGAGACGCGGGGGAAAAAAGTAGGGCTCGTCACCAGCTGGGTCAGCCCTTGAGTAAGAGCGAACGCTTCGACTGCACGAACTGCTGCATCGGTCTTATTTGAGCCCAACCAAAGCTCATTATGGGCATTGAAATCACCGAGAAGAACTACCTCTGAAGCGGGGTGATTGATGTTCAGGAAGTCGATCTGGACGGCGAGGTATTCGAGTAGGTCATCCCAGTTATGGTTCGAGGGAGAGCGATGAAGGCAGCAAATAAATTTGGGTGATGTTTTGGAGTTGAGGCGAAGCCACAGAATGTCCTTCCGGTCTGATTCCAAAGAAAGATCCCTGGAGCAGGAAAGACCGCTGCGGACAAAAGCCACAACTCCCCCGTTCTTTCTCAGATTGGAGTGCACCTCGTAGTTTGGGAAGTTGAGATGGTTAATCGGTGCAGCCTCTGAGATTTTTGTCTCCGCCAAGAAAAGCACGGCGGGACGATTGGATTGCAGGTAGTGATGAACAGCATCAATGTTGCTGTTGATCCCGCAGATGTTCGAAAAACAAATTTTATCTTCGATGTTGTTCCCTCGAGCCCACCCTCCACCCGGACATTCCGAGAGTGGAGTGAGTTTACGTCCGGAGTTTTTAGTGCTCGAGGGATCCATCATCATTAATTTCTTTGTTTTGGTAGATAACTGACTGCATAGCTTAGGTGTGGAAACATGCGGACAGCTAGCAAAGGCAATACACGAAACATCTTAAGTGATTATCTCGGTCACTAATGACGTACTTTTTTTTTTTAACGAGGGGGGAATGCATTTACGCACCATACCATAGCACGAGCTACGACGTGTGTGGGGCTCCAGGGTCTTGAAGAGATCACCTAATACCCACTAAACCCTAAACCTCCGCGTGGCCCGACTCATCAGCGTCTCGGTAGGCCATGTGTTGTGCGTGACCTGCGGTCTGCTACAACGTCTCCTCATGTGTTTCAGTCTCTGGGAACGCCGGGTTGGTTCCCTTTACCTCGCACATTCTATCGATGTCGTTAAGCGATCATCGATAGAGGGTCTGCTAGTTTCTCTTGAAACTCTTGTTTTCGAAAAATCAAGAGTTTCAAGTCCTCTTACCAATATGTTGTTCCTGGTCCTGGTCCTGAAGGGTCCTGGTCCTGGTGGGTCCTGGTCGTGGCGGGTCCTGGTCCTGGTTGGTCCTGGCCCCGGTGGGTCCTGGTCCCGGTGGTTCCTGGTCCTCTGCATCCACGCCGTGGGGTGGGGGGGGGGGAGCAGCCGCAAGTTCTCCTGGTCTCCTAGTCAAGGTTCCAGTTAGCGGGTGCCAACTGGGACCTTGGTCTGGGGTACCTGGTTCTGCGGTTGCGAGGCCTCTCGTCCGGATCGTAGTCCATGAGGAATCGTAGCTGCTCGTTCGGGTGGTCCTGAGCTTTCTCGAAGGTCTTCTCCGCTTTTTTCCTCATGTACTCGTGGATGGTATCCCAATGCAGGTCTCTACGCAAGGTTGAGTTCCTTACGTAGGAAGGTGCATTGGTGGCGATCCGGAGTAGCTTCATCTCTAGAGCAGCAAGTCGCTTGCGGTAGCTGGGGGCAGCGTACCCCCAGACCGCGGAGGCGTAAGCGAGCTGAGGTCTGGCGATGGCCTTGATCAGCCGTAGCTTGGTCGCTAGCGGCATCTGGCTGTGTCTACCCAGTAGTGGATAGAGTTGAGCCATGGCTGCTCTGGTTTTTGCGATGACAGCTTCTATGTGCGCTTTCCAGGTGAGGGACTTGTCAAAAACGATCCCCAGATATTTGACATTGTCGCTCCACTGGATATCTTCATCGAAGATGGATGCTTCGAGAGGTCTTGCAATCCTTCTTCGTTGAATGAAGATTGCCTGCGACTTCTGGACGTTGATGCGGATTTTCCATTTCACGCACCAGTCCTGGATGTGGTCCAGTTCATCCTGTAGTCTCCTACGGATGATCTCGGGCCGTCTATGCTTGGCGGCTATAGCAGTATCGTCTGCATATAGTGCCAGCATTGTGTCAGCTGTCTTCGGCACATCGTGTGTATAGATGTTGTAGAGCAGGGGGGCTAAGGCTGACCCCTGGGGCACGCCTGCTTCCAGCTGTCGCCTTGTTGAGTGGCATGTACCAATCTTCACCGTGAACCATCTTTGTGTTAGATAGCTCTGGATCAGTTGGCACATGCTCGCATCGATTCCGGCGGCTTCCATTTTGGCGATGAGTCCATCGTGCCAAACTCGATCGAAGGCTCGTTCCACGTCCAGCAGGACGAGACCGGTTGCCTCCTGGAGATTGAAGCCGCTGGTGATGTTTTCCGTCAGTCGTAGCGCTTGGAGTTCCGTGTTGTGGGAGGATCTGAAGCCGAATTGCTCTGGGGGGAGAAGTTGCAGTTCTTCTGCCTGCTTCTCTAGTCGAACGGCGATAGCCTTTTCGACTACTTTGCCCATCGAGGAAACCAGGCTGATGGGCCGGTAGTTTTGGGGCAACTTCCGGTCCTTGCCTGGCTTGGTGAGCATTATAACCTGGGCTTCCCGCCACCGCCGCGGGAAGTGGTTAAGTCTCAGGGTGGCATTGGCGATGTTGGTGAGCGCAGCAATGCCTTTGGTGGGAAGGTTCTTCAGCATCCTGTTGTTGATGCCGTCCCTTCCCGGCGCCTTTCTGACCTTCAACCTGCGCATGATCAGACGGATTTCCTCTGGACTGGAGGGGTGATCCGTCTCCTGGCCAGGTGGTCGGCTCCTCATGTTTTCGGCTGCGACTTCCACGGCCTCCTCGTGGTTGTCGTCCTCGTCTTCATGGTAGTTGAGTCTGCATTCGGATTCTAGCGAATCGGCGAATGCTTCGGCTTTTTCTTCACTGGAGTAGGCCAAGCCACGTTGGCCGTGAAGAGTGGGGATCGTGGTGCGCTGACGACGAAATTTTCGCTGCATAGACCAGGCCGTACCATCCTGGGTCTCTAGTTCTGCACAGGCTGTATTCCATCTGCTGTTTTGGAGTTCCGCGAGTGCGTTCTTCAGAGCTAACGATGCTCTGTTTCGCGCAACTCTCGACTCCTCTGTCAACAGTTGGAGATGTTCTCGCTTGAGTCTTCTGTTCTCCCTGATCAGATGCCTAATATGGTGCGGTGCTGGACCATTTAGGTGTCTAGGAACTGCCGTAGTCTCGGAGCGGGTGCTGTCCTCGTGCGCTCGCAGGACAGCATTCTCCAGCTCCTCTACTGCGTTGTCCAGTTCCTCCGCTGATCGGATGGTTGGAATTTGAGTGATGTTCCTTTGGACGTTGGATTTGTACAGGTTCCAGTTCGTCCGTTTGGTGCTCAAGCTATCTCGAGTTCTAGACCCTGTGCCAAGTGTTAGTAGAATCGGATTGTGGTCCGACGATCCTTCCACCAGGGTCTCTATCTCGAACTCCTCTCTGATGTTGCGGAGGATGGCTATGTCCAGTACCGCAGGTCGCCCAAGGCCGAATGGAATGTAGGTTGGTTGCTCCGGACCGACGATGACCCCCGCCAGGGCATCGACGTGTTCCTGGAGCTGCCTTGCATTCCTGTCTTCGACGTTGTTGTTCCATGCCGGAGACTTGCAGTTTAGATCTCCGATGACTATGCGTGCTCCTGGGCCTCTCAGGAGGTCAGCGATGTCATCTTCGTCTAGGGCCTCCCCTGGTGGCACATATAGGGAGGTGATTCTGTAGGGACGGTGGTTGTGATGGACCTGGACCGTGATTCCGTCCCCATTTATGTCTGCGGCATCGTCGAGGACATGACTCGTCAAGGTACGTTTGACGAGTAATGCGACTCCTCCACCTCTGCCCCTTCTGTCGTAGCGGTACGTCTCGTACCGCGGGAACGTCAGACTATGGGCAGCATCCAACTTCGTTTCTTGGATGGCCATCACCTCTGGTTGGTACTGGTCTAGTATCTCCCGGATTTCTGGTTTCCGTGCCCTGAATCCGTTGATGTTCCAAGAGATAATGCGTAGAGATTCTACGTTTTGACCTGTAGACATTTCGGGTCTAGTGCTTGTCTTGCATCTTGGCCTCGAGTGCATCCAGGCGGGTTATGATGGCTTGCATCATTGCTAGCAGTCTGTCATCGCCGTGTTGCTTCTGCGCAGTAGTTCCAGTAGCAGTGGCGGCTGCTGGGGCAGAAGTGGACATAGGCTTCTTCGCTTTTTCAGCGTAAGAAGTCCTATTTGTTGTGGGGACTGCTTTGGGGGCAGAAGCAGCTTTCTTCGGCGCCTTACTACATCCCTTGTAGTTGGCGGGGTGGCCTTCTCCACAGAGGCAACACTTGGCGTTTCGTTGCCCTGTTGGCGGCGCTGGCAGACTGCAGCTGGTGCTGTTGTGGGCCTCTCCACACTTAACGCACCGTTCAGCGAGACGGCAGTTCCGCTGTGTGTGCCCGTACCGCTGGCAGCGGTAGCACTGGCTGGGCTCGGAAGACTTTTTCTTCCTCTCGAAGCTGACCGTGAGCATGGCCAGCCTCTGGATCTCTGCAAGCTTTTCCGGCATCTTCGTCTTGACGAGGAAGAGCGGAAGTGGCTTCTTTGTGGTCCTTGAGGTCAGCTGCTGAACCTCGGCGTCTGCGATGCCTTGGCTCACCAGATCCTCTTTGATGTCATTGACTGACATCTCTCTGGGTAGCCCACGAATGACCCTCTGGTCCATCCTGTCCTCCTTCAGTTGATAGGTGAAGAAGGGCCGCTTGATGGACTCCAGCAGTGCGACTAGTTGACGGTAGTCAGCTGGTGTATTTGTGAATACCTTCACACTGGTACCCGCCGTCCTCGCTTTGGAGAATTGAATCCCCTTGCTGTTCATCATCCTGCTTAAGGATGACCAATCAGCGGTGCCCTCGATGTTGATTGGCGGAACTCCTGTTCCTGCCATGGGGGCCTCGGTGGTCCTGGTTGCTTTAGGACCACTCTTCTTGGTGGCAGCTGGCATCTTTCGCTGCCTGGGTTCTTCTTCTTCGGAGGAGGAGGAAACTCGCACCCGCTTCCTCCGTCTGGTGGCGACACTGAAATCGGTGTCGTCCGTCCTCTTCTCCGCTTCTTCTACGTCGATATCTTGGGCATCCATGTCCAAGTTCTCCGTAGGCTGCTGGTCCTCCTTTCCCTGGTCCTCTCCTTCTACATCTTCCTCCGTCTTCTTAGCTTTCCTCTTTGCTTTGAGGAGCTTCCTTTTCACCTCATCGATCTCATCCCTCGCCTGCTCGAATGCGGCTTGCAGATTTTTCATCTGCTCAGCGAGCATTTCGAAGTTCTCCTCTTTCTCCTTCAGCTGGCTCGCCAGCTTTTCTATTCTCGCCATCGTGGATGGCGATCGTACCGTGATGAAAATCACAGTAGGATCGCACTGTAAGTCCGGGTGGGTCGCAGTCGCACGAGTGTATGCTCGTGACGGCTGCTAGCTCGGAACTGAGAATGACGTACTATGTGCAGATCTGTTGCTTTATACCTGCCGTTGATCATTGATGCGTAACGGTGAGGTAAGATGTAGACGTGGACCAATGACTGCCTATCTCGCATGAGCAGCATATTATATCTGGCCCAGGCGCATAACGCCTCCTGAATACTGTGAGTAATGTAGAATTTTTCTAGTCATCACAGTTACAAGGGTGTCCATGGGCTAGTTTGAAAGGACTGAAAATATTCAGTAAGTAGTGCTTGTTTACTTACGCTTCTTATGTCAGGGTAACGTCAAAGTATCAGAAATATTGTTTCATTAAGAATGAACTTTGAAGAATTGGGTAACTGTGAATCTCCTAATCATGATTGTATGTAAATATCAAAAAATAAATTACAATTAGGATTTTTAAAATATATTTATTCAATTAGGCTGCTATTTTGTGTAATCTCTTGACTCATATTATTCCAGAAAATGTTTGGGAGGCTATAGGTACTTCTAAGACACCTTTGGTGTTATTTTATGATAAAAGGAAAAAGATGGATGTCACATAATTATTACTTGCTACTATTTATATTGATAAAATGTGTGTATTAATTCCTATAATATTGGCTTCACCGTCGAGCAAAAGACGTAAAAACTGGAATGAAGACAAAATAGCGGAGTTTATAGCATTCGTCCAGGAAAAAATGAGATATTTAAAAGCCGCGTAGGTTTTTCATGTACCTAGTAAAACTTTGTTCCGTCTATGCCTAAAGAAAAATAAGTCTCCAGAAGGGGTAGCAGCCTCATGTTTATGTTTATTTTTGTTATTAAAATTGTGCTAAAAGTTTATATTCCATATTTAGGAACCTATTTCATTTGTTATTTTCTGTTTCGTGATCGTATTTTATTCTTATAATTAATAATATATACAACAGAGGATGTTAATTACTACTAAAAATGCATACAGAGTAGTCATAACATTAAACTGTTTTCATTGTCATAAAGTTCGCCACTGGACTTTTTTCCATGGGGACATCTTACGAGCTGCGTTACCGCCAATAAACTGACGACGATTGCCCAGCTCAAGTACATCATTTCCCAGGAGATGTCATCTATCCCACGAGCGATGTGCCAGTGGGTTTTCACGAATTTGAAGTCTAGATTCGAGGAGTGCGTGCATCTCGATGGTTCACATCTCAATGACGTTATCTTTAAAAGATAAAATTCCCATGTGTCTGCTTTATTAAAAATATAAATTATTGCTTTGTAGTTTTTTTATGATTTTTCAAAATCAGCTTAACTTAATGGCCCACCCTGCATACCTCAAGTAAAAGATATGAATAATTTCTGGATATAAATCAATAAAAAAAGGACCCAGTATTAAAAAGGCATACGTTCTGTCTAGAGATAGTCCAGTAACCATTACGCCACCAACACAGGAATGAAAGAAAAAATAAATATTCTAAGCGATATTTTATTTACGCACTATATACGAGGCCTGGAGAGACTCTGGTAAGCATTTCGGTGCCAACACAGCCATATTTTATTTGAACATTATATACAATAATTCTACTTACAACCCATTTCCTCTGAGTTCCTTAAATGTGTATCTATGTCACCATTTTCAGATTGTGGAATACGCATGGATTTCAGAGCTTCGTAAAACATTTGTTTGAAGAAGCAGTGATAGATAGATAGCCTGCTTTCTGAGACCTAGTTTTCGCTAAAGCTGAATTTCTAAGTTTTCATTAGAGATCCCAAGATTCTATTGACTTATTAATTTTAATATTTCATCATGCGTTTAAGCAGGAATGTTAGCCAGTGTGACTGCCAGACTTAGGAAACGGAATTAAAATTTAATTCACAGATGTTCAACATATATCTCAAGTGAGACACGAGGATATTTGCTGGGTGTAAGTCAATAAAAAATTATTTCGCTCTGTCTGGAGACAGACTCGTAGATATTCCGTCACAAACACAGGAATAAAAGAAAACATAATTGCACTAAACGATATTTTATTTACATTATATACAATAATTTTGCTTACAACCTGTATGGTTTATTCCTTACATTGTTTTTAGCAGCCTTAAATTTTCCACCTGATTTGTTTGGCTTCGTCTTCGATGTAAGCATTTCTTCATAGAGCTTCTTATACTTGGAATACTCGTCCGGTTTCTTGATGATAACTTTTTGATTATTCCGAAGAAAGGTCCCAGATGAAGGTAGAGGTCGCTGTACAGTCACTTGGTTCCTCATTCTCAAAAAGTCTTCTCTCTTCTTAAGCAAGGCGATGTTCAAACGCTGGTTTAAAACAGCATCTCCTTTAACATATTCCAGCCAGGAGCCGTTAGATCGTACTGCTGTCAGTAGGCCATCGTCATCCAGGTACCTCAATATTAGGCACCAGATTTCGGTTGGCAATGCAGGTAGGTATGTCGCAGCTATCAAAGGCAGTATACGAAACATCTTGGGTGATAATCTCGGATACGAATGACGTACCATGCGCAGATGTGTTACTTTATACCTGCCGTTGATCAGTGAAGCGTAGCGGTGACGTATGAGGTATACGTGGACCAATGACAGCATGATGACGTTGTAGACATGTCATCAGTAAGAGGCCTGTCGCGCATGAGCGGCATCATATTTACAAGAGTGTCGATGGGCTTTGTCAGGCCTCACTTGATTCCTCATGACACCATGCCTATATTCCACGTTGTTTCCAATGACACTTCTTTATTTGTCTAGTGCATGTGCGGCTATCGACTCAGTCACCCCCACTATGCACTTAGCTCTCAGCGAATGCAAAGGACGCTTTTCTATTTCTAGCTCATACTCCTCACATTTTTACTGTGTCCAAGATATCTGCTATCCAGTAGGCCCTAACAGCCTGGTCAAGCAGCGATAAGCGAATAGAATCGGCGAGTGGTTGTTCTGTCGCGAAGTAAAGTTTCGTTTGAATACCGTATAAGTCTAATTTCTGTTTGACATCCAGAAGCCCGTTTCGTTAAAAACAATGAGTATCAAATTTCAAATACACGAGGATCATTCCTTACATCCAACAACTTGTGGAGCTTTTCAAAGTTATATATAATAATGATAATCGTCTTTATTAGGAGCGAAGTTTAGCATAGTGAGAGGAACATTTGAGCAAATCACGGAGAATATTTGTCTAAGATATATCTTTGGCACGTCTTTTAAATTCATCATATTTTAACATTTTTGAGGTTTGTGGAATTTAGTTTTAATGAATAACTACGTTGTATGTGAAGCAATTCCCAAAGAACGACGTCTTATGAAGAGGCATTGAAAAATTCTCAGTGAAACGAATGTTCTTTGAATGTTGCAGATATTGGTTTATTTTTCAGCAACGGAGGTACGAGATTTTGAACTTTTTGAATACTTGCAACAGATGTATCTAGAAATGGTAGGTAAACGAACAACTCTTACCGTGTTACAAACTTAAGGATCGTATCCTCAGTCGTTCCTACAGTAATTGTAGAACGCCTTTATGGCCTCCTTGATTTTCGTAGAATTTTCTCTCCTTCAGAAAGGGCGGGAGATTTCTAAATTTCTACTGTTCCGTTAAACCTCTGAAATCGATTATCTAAAAAGGTTTGTATCATAGCAGGATCAGCATATGATAACAACACTAGCACTTCTTGATTTTAGTAAGGCATTTGATAGTCTAAATCTTCGTGTACTACTTGCTAAATGTAAATTTTACGGTTTTTTTGATTCCTCTATAAATGTGATTGGTATTTTTCTAGCTAATCGCTTCCAAAGAGTTATAATCGATATGGATGTGTCGTCTAAATGTGCCATTTCATCTGGAGTACCCCTAGGTTCTGGACTCGACCAGTACGATTTAATTTATATATCACTTGCACACATTTATGAAACATTGTAGTATTCAATTTTTTGCTGGTGACTCCCAAATTTATAATCACTTCCATATTAGCAACACTTAAATTGCTGAATAGGAAATTAATGAAGATATAAAACCCATTAGTGCATATGCAAAAAATCATAACCTCAAACTCAACCCTTCAAAATCAAAATTGACTATTTTTTTACCTAAACCTTTTAGAAATCATGTTGAAGACAACTTTAATATTAGCTAATATGGTGCTGCTATCGAAATTAACGAAGCAATCAAAAATTTGGGAATTCTTTTTGATGAGCATCTCAAGTTCATACCTCATGTAAACAAAGTTACTAAAAGCTTCTTTCCGATACTACGTCAATTATATCTGAATATAAACAAATTCGCGATTATCAAACTTAAAAAAATTTTATGTGAATCGTTGATTATGACCAAAATTACTTTCTGTGATACAGTTTGCAAGCCATTTTTAGTTACAATATCTCTTTCACGTTTACAAAAAATTCAAGCTTGCTGAGCAATAAATAGTTTGAGAAAATATGACCATATAAGCGGTTCTTTAAGAGACGGGATGGTTGAAAATGAAAGAGCTATATGAGCTACACTTATAAACTCACACTCATAAGCTCTTGCTTACTTCGATTCCCTCGTTTTTAAAGAACTAGCTGATCCCTCACTGAAGAAACATACGGTTTACTGAGACACTCACAACGCCTCATTATTTCATAAGAGTTTCACTTGGCTAACAATAGACGATGCCTTAGAGAACTCTAAAAGATTTAAAGAAACTGCAGCATTATAGCCTTTTCTAAATCCGCATTGTTGCGGGCAATGTTTTAGATTTATGTAGATAATCGCTGATCTGTTTTTTCGGATAATACGGATTGAGAGTTACGTATTTTAAACTTAACCCACACGTATTCAACATATACGAGTACCTCAAGTGAGACACAAGGATAATTGCTAGGTTTAAGCAAATAAAAAATTATTTCGCTCTGTCTGGAGACAGTTTCGTAGATATTCCGCCGCCAACAAAGGAATAAAAGAAAATATAATTGTACTGAACGATATTTTATTTACATATTATATACAACAATTTTTCTTACAACCTGAATGGCTTATTCCTTACATTACTTTTAGCAGCATTCAATTTTCCACCTGATTTGTTTGGCTTCGTCTTCCGTGTAAGCATTTCTTCGTAGATCTCCTTATACTTGGAATAATCGTCCGGCTTCTTAACGATAACTTTTTGATTATTCCGAAGGAATGTCCCAGGTGAAGGTAAGGGTCGCTGTACAGTCACTTGGTTCCTCATTTTCAAGAAGTCTTCTCTTTTCTTGAGCAAGGCAATGTTCAAACGCTGGTTCAAGACAGGATCTCCTTTAACGTATTCCAGCCAGGAGCGGTTAGACCGCACTGCTCTCAGTAAGCCATCGTCATCCAGATACCTCAATATTAGGCACCAGATTTCGGTTGGCAATGAAGGAAGATAAGTCGCAGCTAACAAAGGCAGTATACGAAACATCTTGAGTGATAATCTCGGATACGAATGACGTACCATGCGCAGAACTGTTACTTTATACGTACCGTTGACCAGTGAAGCGTAACGGTGACGTATGAGGTATACGTGGGCCAATCACAGCATGATGACGTTGTCGACACGTCATCAGTAAGAGGTCTGTCACGGATGAACGACATGTTACAAATAAGTAAGGCCTCTTGAGTAATGCACGAGCCCTAACACAAAAATTTTCGGACATTATCTAATTTTATCTAAAAGTTTGTTTATTTTTGTAAGGTTAAAATTTTTTTTTATAAGACAATGAAGTTTATTGTTTCCACATCATATTAACAAAACTGTTTTCAAGTAATATGATATTTAAATATAAAATCAAACTAATATTGATAACAACGCAATATTTTGTTGACACAAAAATGCTCGGACACGATATTAAAAAAAATAATTGCAGGCCATGGGAACAAAAAAGTGCTTAGAGTTTGTGGTTTTGATTTAAGAATCAATTTGGTTTAAAATGTCGCGTAGTGCAGGTGAAGCGACAAACAGTGCAATCAGAGTTGTAATCATAAAATTGTTTCATCAAGGACAGCGTTTTCGGAATATTGCTAAACAAATAAATGTCGCAGTCTACGGTGGCAGATATTGTAAAAAAGTATGGAGACACACGTTCAATTCAAGTTGTTGGCCAAATAAGATCAGTCCTAGAATGCAAAGATCTCTTGTTCGTATTTGTGAAGCTGGTCGTCGAGATACTTACTGTATGGGACATGACAGCAAAATGGAATGAAGAAACAGCAGGAAATGTTTCACGAGATACGTGCCATCGGTGGATCCATAAGTCTGATTTACATTTTTATAAGTTGCGTAGGTTGCATTTAAGGGACATATGGCATATTTATTCAGTAAAATTTTTCCTTTAGGCAAAAGAAAAACCGTTGCCTATAGACTAGGTTATAAGAAAATAAATAAAGCGTTTCAAAAAGACTTCATAGCGAAACTGTAAACACAGGAAAAATATCCCTGAAACCAATTTGCTAGTGTCATTTCCAATTTTATCACCTGATAGAAACTTTATTTTTCATCAAGATGGAGCGTTATATCATACGGACAAAACCACGGAAAAACAGTCGCAGGATAATAATATTTCCGTCCTTGACTGGCTTTCCAGTAGTCCTTTAAATATGATCGAAACTGTAAGGCACAAGATGAAGCTACATTCAAGAAATGATCCACAAAGAAACATTTTTGGTGTGCTAGTTAAATTACAAAATATATGGAATTCTTTTAAGGCGGAAGACTGCTAAGACCTTGCTACAACTATGCAAGCCAGAATTAATGCTGTTATTAAGACAACGGGAGACGTAATGAGGTATTGAAATGGTTCGTCCGAACATTTATGTGTCAGCCAAAATTGTTGTTATCAATATTAGGTTAGTATCATATTACTTGATAATAATTTTGTTAATATGATGTCCAAACTATATATTTCAATGTCTGTTCGATAACGCATATAGCTAACGCTATTGTGAGGTGCAAGGTGAATTTAGTACAGTAAAAACTGCCGGCCACACCTCTATATCGCATTTTCATGGCAATCCTGTGCCGATTGCACATTTTTGCGCTAGTTGTATAAGTAAGAATTTGACAAACCAAATCAAGGTATATTATATATGATTTGGCAGCATCGCCACTAGATAGAGAAATCTTAATAGTGATGGTGTTGTAGTGATGGGAATATTTATCTGAAATAAAATAAATGACTACATAACAATGATCCATTTTCATCATTAAAATAATGCAAAATTGCATTATTGCGATGAACAGTAATATACAGTGTATATTATGTTCATATAATTTTTGAGCAATATTTTGTGTAAACGGGAAAAAACAGCTTATAAAGCAGTATTTTATACCACAGTATTATCACCCAAAATGCAACTTTGAAGTTCTATAAAATAGCAAGCAGATGGTTCCTTAAAGAAAAAATGATATCCTGAACATCCTGAATTTGTATATTAAATATTCAATTTTGTTAGTTACTGCAGTCGGATTGTAGTACATACTTTTTTAAAAATGTGCTTGTTATTATTCACTTAGAAGAAAAGCTACTTCTCGGCGGGGTGTTGCGACAAATAATGGTAATTTCTCATGTAAGCAGTGAAAAAACATTAATATATAGCCAGTCAAATGCAACTACATCTGCCACTGGAGCAAGAAATGACGAGAAAACCACATACGTCGAAACACGTACAGCTGAGGCAGATCTATCTGAAAGGTGAAAGAAGCTGTGTGATAATACGCTATCATTTTGTGTTGGCAAATAATAGGGATTTTGCAGCGGCAGAAGCTGGAGCAGTAGCACGTGAAATTGGCATGCATTACACGTTGCGGCACCGAACATGATGATTGCTGTTTGTTTTCGATCAAATGCCTAGTCGCGGATTAACATAGATGGACCAGGCAGATGCAGGTGCCGATAATATGCAGAAATTATTGTCCATTTAATAATAGAGCACTTTCGCGCGGCAGCGGCTGTAACAGACATAAAGCATGAATGCGCAGTTTCACTAATAGTTCAAAGAAATCTTATAAATAAGGTGTGACCCATCAATCTACAAATATGACAAGGGTCATCACCAAAGTGCAACAAGTCTTCTTGGTTAGGTGAGATTTTTTAGTCAGACCATATTTTAGGTCATTTGAGGTACTCATAGTGTAGTCACCGCTCTTGGCGGTTACATCATCAACGCTATATGAAATCAGCAAACAGATCGAGTCTCCATACCATGAGCTGAATACTGCGCAGACTAATCTCTAGCGCATCTGCTACTCTCTCCAGCACGCACAAAGTGGGTAGTAGGGGACCGCTGCTTTCATGCTCTCCGTGGAAATAAATTTAGCACGAGCTGTCGGCCTCCTCTAGTGATCATATTTCCGGGCATTGTACAATTTTATATTGAAGATTGATAACAGGACAACTCGAATTGCACGGCGATGTGAAGTAAGTTGTCACTCTGACAAATATGACTGAAGCAGTGGCGGCTCGTGAGGTAGTGCCACGGTGCCATGGCACTACCTTGTCTTCTTCAAAAAGAATATTTTTTTCAATCTTCAATGTTTTACTTTATTTTCTGCTTTTTCATTTTTTTTGGTATAAATTATATGAAGTGACAACACTGACAACGTGACAACACCGCAAGCACCCGCCCGCACCCGACGGACGCGACGAGACGGAAAGCATGCCTTGACCTTGACGTCATCAACTTGTGCCAATTTTGGGCCGGCCCAAATAAACAGAGAGAAATTTTACCAGCATCGCATACGAGCGACAGAGATAACGCTACGCTAGACATTTTTATATGAGGTGAATAGCGAAAGACAAGTATAATTTGTGCCAGGCACATCATCAGTCGTAATTCGTTATCAAATGATATCGGCGGTGTTTTTGTTCGGTCGGTCGTTTCGTTATGATTACGTCTAGTGCTGATTTCGGTCTTTTTTTACCTGAAAAGTGAGAAATAACGTTTTTGTTTTAGTACGTCTAGTGTTAATGAACTGCTCTGTTTTGTGATCATATTTTTTACTGTTTTATTAAAACTAGTGAAAATGAATAAAATCGGGATATTAAAAAACTCATTTAGTGGTTTTTCGCTGGATCAAAAACTGCAAATCAAAGAATTAGGACGGCCAATACCCGATTTAAAAATTGAGAAACAAAGTGGTAGCGGACAAAAATCGCGCTGTCGCAAATTTAATAAAAATGTGTACGATAAAAACAGCTGGATATGTGGTTGAGAAGAAACGAATAAACTATTTTGTTTTGTATGTGTTCTATTTGGAGGTGACAAGACTTGGTCAAAAAAAGGTACAGACGATCTTATACATATATGGGATAAAATGAAGACCCACGAAAAATCTAAAGTCCATATGAATAATGTTTTTAGCTTTTCTATTCTTGGTAAATTAAATATAAGGACTCAACTCAATTCGGCTTATCGCAATGATCTAATTAAACATAATAATCAAGTGGATAAGAATCGATATGTATTGAATAAAATTATTAATTGTATAAGGTTTTGTGGAGCATTTGAGTTAGCCTTAAGGGGTCATGATGAAAAGGAAAATTCTGAAAACAGAGGCATATTTAAGGAGCTGGTGAATTTTAGCGCCGAATTAGACAATGAATTGAAAGTCCATATTCAAAGTGCAAACTTTTTAAGGGTACCTCAAAAACAACTCAAAACGAGCTTCTTGAGTGCATGCTAGATGTTTATCATGAAGAAGTTAAGAAGGAGATTGCAAATTCTCCTTTTGTTGCAGTAATTGCCGATGAAACGACGGACGTAGCCTGTGAATTTCAGTTAGTTATTATTGTCAGATATTTGTGATAAATGTTGTAAATCCATTACTAGATCAAAATCCAAACAAATTAATAGCTCAAAGCTATGATGGTGCGTCTGTTATGAGTGGTGAATTGAATGGCGTTCAAAAAATTATTAAGGAAACTTATCCACTTGCAAATTATGTTCATTGCTATGCACACCAGTTAAATCTGATTATGACAAGCGCATGCTCTGTCAATAAGCAGGCTAGAATATTTTTCCATAATTTATCTGGATTGTGCTCTTTTTTTTCGACGTCTCCTCAAAGAACAAAAATTTTGGATGAAATAGTTAATCGCAGATTGTCAAGATCTTCCCAAACACGTTGGAATTTTCAGTCACGAGGTGTTCATACAGTTTATGAAAATAGGAAAGACCTGATTGAAGTTATGGACAATATAGAAAGTACTTCACGCGATTCTTCGTCGATTAATCAAGCCAGTGGGTACAAATTAAAGCTGAAAGATACATATTTTGTATTTTGGCTAAGTATTTTCCATAAAATAATGCCACATGTTGAAATTGTCTTTAACCAATTGCAAAAAGTATGCACCGATTCTGTTAAGGTCAAAAATGATTTAGAGAATTTTGAAGCAGCAATTCAAACTATACGAGAACAAATGGATAGCATTATTGACGAGATTGAACGAGTGCAGAGAGAAACTGATGAACCGGCAAGAAAAAAAAGGCAAGTTGAAGAAGGCAGCAGAAAACGGGAAGCGTTAGAAATATGCGATGCAGTATTATCGCAAATAAGAACAAGATTTAACTTTTCTGGGCATTTAGTTGCTTCTAATTTATTTGTTTCTGAAAAGTTTTCTGTTTATAAACATCAGTTTCCTGAAGCACATTTAAATGACACATGCACACAATTTTCATTTTTAGACAAAAACAGGCTTAAAACTGAGTTACAAGTATGATATCAGAGAGAAGAATTGAGTACTACTTCTGGAGCTGTTCCACTATCCATTTTATTGAACGAGGAAGGATTAAATTGTACGTTTCAAGAAACTCTTAAGCTCTTAAGTATTTTAATCACTATACCGATGTCAACATCTGAAGCAGAACGCTCTTTTTCAATGCTGAAACGGATTAAAACTTTCCTCAGAAACACAATGAAGGAAGAAAGGCTTAGTTCTTTAGGAATGCTGTCTGCAGAAAAACATTTTGTTAGTGGCATTGAAAATTTTAATAATAAGGTAATCGAAAACTTTGCTACCAAAAAAGAAAGAAGAATGGACTTCATATATAGAAAACTTTGAAGTTATAGGTACTTCTCCACACTTGTTTTATAATTTGGTGCGCGTGTGTAAATAGTTTTTTTTTGATTTTTTTTTTTGACATCTTCGAAGTTGAGTCATTTATTTTAACAGTGAGTAGATCTGATCAAAAGAAATGTTTTTTTCCTTTACCATTTTTCTGGTAAAATTAAAGTAACAAAGTTATAGCCCTTTGGAAGTTTGAGTACCGTCCTGTCTCAATAATATCATGTGCTCGTGTTTGGCAACAACGGATATAATCCGCCTTATCGGTTCATCGCATCGGAAACAAAAAAGCGAAGGAATTTGGAACGATGTTTTTACAATTATGTTATTCAGTTCAGTTGTACATACAGTCAGTGTCAGTCGCGTGTGAATAGTGTCTGTTGCGTGGCTCAAACGAAATAAAAAATGGCACATGTTTATGCGGATCGGTTTCCCAATCGAGTGCAACCAACCCCACGTGCCTTTGTTAATGTAGTACAACGGGCTCGTGAATCAGGTGACTTAAGACCTCACGATCAAATACAGGTCCGCACTGAAATACTTGTCGGGAGGATACTTTATAAAACAAGGTAATTTTTTTTTTATTTTTACACACATATTTTGGTTTATCTTCCTTCTACAATCATTATCTGAAAATTAATGACTCAACTTCAAAGTCACCCTGTATAGATTTATTGAACCTCAAGAACTTTGACCACTAACTATAAGGGGTAAGTTATAAGTTATTCTTTACAATTTTGAATCGATTCAAAATTATGGCTTCCATTCTGGCACTACCTCACTGAATTGGCACGAGCCGCCACTGGACTGAAGGTCAAACATGTGTAACGACAAAGTTTTCGAGACGGAGACACACAATTAAAAAACGTTATTTGAGCTTACCGAACAAACGTTCACACATGCGTATGTATGAGGAAGATGAAGATATATAAAGGGGTACTGGTAGTCTTACTTTGAGCCGCCAAGAACGGTCACTGCAACTATATTCGCTGGGTGCGCGATGATAGCGCCTCGTAGCGAATGTCAAATAGATATATTATAATACATATATATATATATTAATATAATGGCAGACATTTACTCTACTTGAGGTTAGAAACAACAAACAAATGCTGACATCGAACTATTTGCAACTTTGACATAGAGGCTTATATTACACTTATGTCCGATGACGTTTCTCAACGTGTCCACTGCATGCTAATCGATTCAGTCACTGTGCAAACCGCGATTCAGTACGGATGTTTCTTTTGTCGATGAGTAAAATGAGATTCGAATATTGTAGATGTTAAATTCTCGTTGACTTCCGGAAAGCAGTTTCGTTAGATAATGAGTTTCAAATCACGAGGACCATTCCGTACTGTATTACAGCCAACAACTTGAACCTCCCTTCAGAGCTAAACAGAGTTACGATATGGATAACTGCAACACAGCAATAAAAGAAAAATTAATTATACTGAGCGATATTTTATTTGCACATTATATACAATAATTATACTTCCTACACCAATATGGTTTATTCCTTATATTACTTATAGCAGCCTTAGCTTTTCCACCTGATGTATTTGGTTTTGTCTTCCGGCTTCATAGTCTTCGTATTCTTGGAATACTGGTCCGGTTCCTTGATGATAACTTCTTAAGCAAAGCAATGTTCAAACGCTTATTTAAGACAGGATCTCCTTTAACGTATTCCAGCCAGGAGCGGTTAGCCCGTACTGCTCTCAGTAAGCCATCGTCATCCAGATACCTCAATATTAGGCACCAGATTTCAGTCGGCAATTCAGGCAGGTCAGTCGCAGCTAACAAAGGCAATACGCGAAACATCTTAAGTGATTATCTCGGTCACTAATGACGTACTATGTGCAGATCTGTTGCTTTATACCTGCCGTTGATCATTGATGCGTAACGGTGACGTATAATGTAGACGTGGACCAATGACTTCATGATGACGTTGTCGACACGTCATCAGCGAGACGCCTATCACGCATGAGCAGCATATTATATCTGGCCCGGCGTATAACGCCTCCTGAATACTGTGAGTAATGTAGATTTTTTCTAGTCATCACAGTTACAAGGGTGTCCATGGGCTAGTTTGAAAATATTCAGTAAGAAATGCTTATTTACTTACGCTTTTTATGTCAGAGTAACGTCAAAGTATCAGAAATGTTGTTTCATTAAGAATGAACTTTGACGAATTGGGTAACTGTGAATCTCCTGATCATGATTGCTGTTATCTAAATATCAAAAAGTAAATGATGATGATGAGCATCTCAAGTACCCCATGTAAACAAAGTTACTAAAAGCTTCTTTCCGATACTACGTCAATTATATCTGAATATAAACAAATTCGCGATTATCAAACTTAAAAAAACCTTATGTGAATCATTGATTATGGCCAAAATTACTTACTGTGATACAGTTTGCAAGCCATTTTTTGATACAATATCTTTTTCACGTTTACAAAAAACTCAAGTTTGCTGACCAATAAATAGTTTGAGAAAATATGACCATATAAGGGGTCCTTTAAGAGACGGGATGGCTGAAAATGAGCTATATGAGCTACACTTATGAACTTACACTCATAAGCTCTTGCTTACTTCGATTCCCCCCTTATTAAAGAACAAGCTGATCCCTCACTCAAGAAACATACGGTTTACTGAGACTCCCACAACCCCTCTTCACAAAACACTTGGCTAACAAAAGACGATGCCTTAGAGAACTCTAAAAGATTTAAAGAAACTGCAGCATTATACTCCGCATTGTTTTAGATTTATGTAGATAATCGCTGATCTGTTTTTTCGGGTAATTTTGATAATACGGATTGAGAGTTACGTATTTTAAACTTAACCCACACTTATTCAACATATACGAGTACCTCAAGTGAGGCACAAGGATAATTGCTGGGTTTAAGCAAGTAAAAAATTATTTCGCTCTGTCTCGAGACAGTTTCGTAGATATTCCGCCGCCAACAAAGGAATAAAAGAAAATATAATTGTACTGAACGATATTTTATTCACATATTATATACAACAATTTGTCTTACAACCTGAATGGCTTATTCCTTTTAGCAGCATTCAATTTTCCACCTGATTTTTTTGGCTTCGTCTTCCGTGTAAGCATGTCTTCATAGATCTCCTTATACTTGGAATACTCGTCCGGCTTCTTAATGATAACTTTTTGATTATTCCGAAGGAATGTCCCAGATGAAGGTAAGGGTCGCTGTACAGTCACTTGGTTCCTCATTCTCAAAAAGTCTTCTCTTTTCTTGAGCAGGGCAATGATCAAACGCGGGTTCAAGACAGGATCTCCTTTAACGTATTCCAGCCAAGAGCGGTTAGACCGCACTGCTCTCAGTAAGCCATCGTCATCCAGATACCTTAATATTAGGCACCAGATTTCGGTTGGCAATGAAGGAAGATAAGTCGCAGCTAACAAAGGCAGTATACGAAACATCTTGAGTGATAATCTCGGATACGAATGACGTACCATGCGCAGAACTGTTACTTTATACCTGCCGTTGACCAGTGAAGCGTAACGGTGACGTATGAGGTATACGTGGACCAATGACAGCATGATGACGTTGTCGACACGTCATCAGTAAGAGGTCTGTCACGGATGAGCGACATGTTACAAATAAGTAAGGCCTCTTGAGTAATGTACAAGCCCTAACACAAAAATGTTGGGACATTATCTAATTTTATCTAAAAGTTTGTTTATTTTTGCAAGGTTAAAAATCTCTTTTTTATAAGACAATGGAGTATATTGTTTCCACATCATATTAACAAAACTGTTTTCAAATAATATGATATTTAAATATAAAATCAAACTAATATTGATAAAAACGCAATATTTTGTTGACACAAAAATGCTCGGACACGATATTAAAAAAAATAATATCAGGCCATGGGAACAAAAAAGTGTTCAGAGTTTGCGGTTTTGATTTAAGAATCAATTTGCTTTAAAATGTCGCGTAGTAAAGGTGAAGCGACAAACAGTGCAATCAGAGTTGTAATCATAAAATTGTTTCATCAAGGACAGCGTTTTCGGGATATTGCTAAACAAATAAATGTCGCAGTCTACGGTGGCAGACATTGTAAGAAAGTATGGAGACACACGTTCAATTCAAGTTGTTGGCCAAATAAGATCAGTCCTAGAATGCAAAGATCTCTTGCTCGTATTTGTGAAGCTGGTCGTCGAGATACTTACTGTATGGGACATGACAGCAAAATGGAATGAAGAAACAGCAGGAAATGTTTCACGAGATACGTGCCATCGGTGGATCCATAAGTCTGATTTACATTTTTATAAGTTGCGTAGGTTGCATTTAAGGGACATATGGCATATTTATCCAGTAAAATTTTTCCTTTAGGCAAAAGAAAAACCGTTGCCTACAAAATCACGGAAAAACAGTCGCAGGATAATAATATTTCCGTCCTTGACTGGCTTTCCAGTAGTCCTTTAAATATGATCGAAAGTGTAAGGCACAAGATGAAGCTACATTTAAGAAATGATCCACAACGAAACTTTTCTGATGTGCTAGTAGAATTAGAAAATATATGGAATTAAGGCGGAAGACTGCTAAAACCTTGCTACAACTATGCAAGCCAGAATTAATGCTGTTATTAAGACAAAGGGAGACGTAATGAGGTATTGAAATGGTTCGTCCGAACATTTATGTGTCAGCCAAAATTGTTGTTATCAATATTAGGTTAGTATCATATTACTTGATAATAATTTTGTTAATATGATGTCCAAACTATATATTTCAATGTCTGATAAAGTAAAAAATATATTTTGAAACCTTAAAAATTCCACTATCTGTTCGATAACGTATATAGCTAATGCTATTGTAAGGTGTGAGGTGAATTTAGTACAGTAAAAACTGCCGGCCACACCTCCATATCGCATTTTCATGGCAATCCTGTGCCGATTGCACATTTTTGCGCTAGTTGTATAAGTAAGAATTTGACAAACCAAATCAGGTTATATTATATATGATTTGGCAGCATCGCAACTAGATAGAGAAATCTTGATAGTGATGGTGGTGTAGTGATGGGAATATTTATCTGAAATAAAATAAATGACTACATAACAATGATCTATTTTCATCATTAAAATAATGCAAAATTGCATTACTGCGATGAACAGTGTCACAGTAATATACAGTGTATATTATATTCATATAATTTTGAGCAATATTTTGTGTAAACAGGAAAAAACACCCCAGAAAGCAGTATTCTATACCACAGTATTACCACCCAAAATGCAACTTTGAAGTTCTATAAAATAGCAAACAGATGGGTCCTTAAAGAAAAAATGATATCCTGAACATCCTGAATTTGTATATTAAATATTCAATTTTTTTAGTTACTGCAGTCGGATTGTACATGTTTTTAAAAAATGTGCTTGTTATTATTCACTTAGAAGAAAAGCTACTTCTCGGTGGGGTATTGCGACAAATAATGGTAATTTCTCATGTAAACAGTGAAAAAACATTCGTAAATAGCCAGTCAAATGGTCAAATGATGATGGTTTGCGGGCGTCTTACAATATCTCGTTACTTATAGCAGAATCCGGAAAACCGCATACCATCGGAGAGAAGTTAATTTGGCCAGCCGTTGAAGAGGTTTTAAAAACTGTTTTATACAAACCTGCATCTGATATTAAAAGAATTCCCTTAAGCAACAATACTGTCGAAAGACGTATTGATGAAATGAGTTCTGATATTGAAAGCTTCTTATGTAATTATTTGCAAACGACCCATTTCTCTATACAACTGGACGAGTCAACTTTACCTGATAATGCAGCATTATTATTGCCATATGTTCGTTTTATTATGAATCAAGAAATCTACGAAGAACTGCTCTTCGCAAGAACTTTGATAACTGACACTAAAGGTGAATCAATATTTCATGTTTTTAAGGATTACTTCATTGAAAAAGCAATTCCTTTATCAAATATAATATCAGCTACAGATGGAGCACCTGCCATGGTTGGACGTTATCGTGGATTTATAAGCTATTCAAAACAAAATGTGTCAGGGGTGTTAGCAATATATTGCGTCATCCATCGACAACATTTAGTTGCTAAAAATTTGAGTGTTAGATTGCATGAATCACTTCATTTAATCATTGATGCAGTAAAGTAATGTTTGACAAGATTTTTTGCACTTTTTGAGACTATTTTAGAATTTCTGGATACTAAAGATGAAACTTTAAAAGAAAATTTAATGAAGAGGAAAACAGACATCGCCTATTTAACAGATTTGTTTACAAAATTTAATATGGTTAATGTGCAATTACAAGGCGACAGTTTAAATTTGATTAAAACAAAGTCCATCTTATCAGCGTTATTTGTCAGAGTTAAAATAATGAAGCAAAATATTGGACGGGGCGAATTTTCTCAGTTCCCCAATTTGTCACAGACAAGCTGCCAGGAAGACGACGTTTCAACTTACGTTCAACATTTAAATGCCCTCTATTCAGATTTTGAATCTAGGTGTGAGGATATTTTGACTACGGTAATACCACCGTGGATAATTAATCCATATGGTGACATAGAAGAAACGAATGTCATAATACAAGAGGAACTGACTGAACTAAGTACAAACGAAGAACTTAAGGTTCAGTTTAAAAACGGATATCAGCAATTCTGGCTGCAAAACAACATACCAACATACCCGTTACTTATCCCGTATTATGGAATATAGCGAGGAAATTTTTTATTTCCTTTTCATCGTCATACCTAGTGGAAAGGGGGTTCAGCGCTGTTACCAATCTCCTAACGAAACAAAGAAACAGACTGGACATCATTAGCCGAGGAGACTTAAGATTAACCCTTACAAAATTGACGCCAAATGTTAATAATTTATTATTAAAGCATCAGGTTCATCCTTCTCACTAAAAATATTGACTTATTGCTTATGTTATTTGATTTATAGTTTATTTTATGTTTATTGGTGTCTGACCAATAAATGCCCGCATTGGGAATAAGTGCCCGCAATGATTTTTTTGAAGAACCCCCCTTTATAGAAAATATTTTTTTTAAAAATTATTCTGGAAATTCAAGGATAGGTACACACTAAAATTACGTTTATGTTATAATTAATAAACGAACTCGCTTATTGTACTATTTTAAGTAAACAACTTTTTTTTTATTATTTTTCACTTTTTTCTTATTTTATCCCTCTTATTTTTTTTCAATGCGGGCACTTATTGGTCAGACACCTGTTTATTTAATGTTACGTATATTTTACATAACAGATACAAAATTTTATTTTGAGTAGTTTTAATTTAAATTCAATTAATAAATGTATAAATTAACATGTGTTTTTACTTTAAGTTTTTAACACTAAACTTCACTACAGTTAGAAATTTACAGGAAATCAATATCAGGTAAGTAGGGGGTCTACCCAACAAGGAAAAATATGGCAAGAGGTCTACGACACAAAAAAGTTTGGGGAACTATGGTTTAGACGGACAATTTTTAGAGGCGAATGTATATCGAAAGTAAATTTTAGTCCATGTGTCAAATAAGACATTTTTTGATCATTCATTATTGTCCAAAGAATATTTGACGATTCATTGGAAGTTTATTTTTGTAATAAGTGATTTCAAAATTTCTGAAATATAACAAATTTCTGTTTAGGCTTTTTACCACTGATCATTGTTTCGCAGAACACCTATAAATGGTCAGTGAAAAGATCCCTATTCATAGTGTCAGAAATCGAGTAGATTTGAGAATTACTGATGAATGTAGGACCTAACAGAGTACTGGAACTATTAGTTATTCTAGACAGTTCGTTAAGGATTTGGTGGAAGTCATATACATCCAAACAAATATGCAACTTAATGCCTGAATCAAAATATTATAATATTTCTTCGACGACCACAACATAGTCAAAAGGAAGAGCACTATAAAAAATCAATAACACCATCAATGTTATTATGGGGAGGGCGGCAAGTTAACCCAAAAGCCAGACTTAGGAAACGGATTTAAAATTTAATCCACAGATGTTCAACATATACATATCTCAAGTGCGACACGAGGATATTTGCTGGGTGTAAGTCAATAAAAAATAATTTCGCTCTGGCTTATTTACATATTATTTTACAGTAATTTGCTTACAACCTGTATGGTTTATTCCTTACATTGTTTTTAGCAGCCTTAAATTTTTCCACCTGATTTGTTTGGCTTCCTCTTCCGAGTAAGCATTTCTTCATAGATCTCCTTATACTTGGAATACATGTGAGAAAAAAACGAAAAAGCTAAAATCACTACAAAATGGTGGA
Source organism: Acanthoscelides obtectus (assembly GCA_963669975.1). Lineage (NCBI taxonomy): Eukaryota > Metazoa > Arthropoda > Insecta > Coleoptera > Chrysomelidae > Acanthoscelides > Acanthoscelides obtectus. The sequence goes on from CAVLJG010000001.1 coordinate 90,390,052, forward strand.
AGCTATAATATTTAATTTACCTATTTCGTATTGAGATACTCATTTGTTATTTTGTTTTTCGTGTTCGAAGTTTATTTTCACAATATACGGGGTGATAGGGAAATAATATTCGTAACTTTGAGAGGTGATTCCGTGCATTATTCTAATGGAAAAATGTCATTATAACATATGTCCGAAAATCAACCGTTTCGGAGCAGAAAAATGCTGATCTTATTTCTTTTTAGTCATGAAATAAATTAATTTTGCACATTAATAATTTAAATTCATATGCATAATAGCGTAAAATGTATCAATACATCTATTTATTAACTGTGTCTAAAAAAATAATTTTCTTGCTTATTAATTACAATTTTCCGAAGAAAAACAAAATCTCACATAACTGGCAACGTCGTACTCCTCCTGCACTGCATGTATCATTGCGTGTTGTTGTGATTACTAACATTTAACTGTAACTTTATGTGATTTACGGATGTTGATTTTTTCTTTTTTCGTGCATCGCAACGTTTCAAATAAGTGACCGATAATCGTGGGAATTGCTTAAAGTTACGAATATTATTTCCCTAACACCTCGTATACTAGAAATGCATGACCAAGAAGAATAAATAGGAGGGTTTATTTCATTTCCGAGATTACCCTTCATATGACTTCTGTTGATTTACAAGATGTATAAAACTAAGTAAATAGTACGCATCAAGATTTGTCATTACGGGCTATAAGGGAGAGACGAGGTCAAAAGTACAAAGGATTAAAATAAAAAACAGTTATATAAAGCAATATTTTATTTACACACTATATACAATCGTTTTGCTTACAACCGATATGGTTTATTCCTTACATTACTCTTAACAGCCTTTACTTTTCCACCAGATTTGTTTGGCTTTGTTTTCCGTGTAAGCATCTCTTCATAGATCTCATTATACTGGGAATACTCGTCCGGCTTCTTAATGACAACTTTTTGATTATTCCGAAGAAAGGTCCCAGATGAAGGCAGAGGTCGCTGTACGGTCACTTGGTTCCTCATCCTCAAAAAGTCTTCTCTCCTCTTGAGTAAGGCGATATTCAAACGCTGGTTTAAAACAGGATCTCCTTTAACGTATTCCAGCCAGGAGCGGTTAGATCGCACTGCTCTAAGTAGGCCATCGTCATCCAGATACCTTAATATTAGGCACCAGATTTCGGTTGGCAATACAGGAAGGTAAGTCGCAGCTAACAAAGGCAGTATACGAAACATCTTGAGTGATAATATCGAATACGAATGACGTACCAAGCGCAGATCTGTCGCTTTATACCTGTCGTTGATGATTGATGCGTAACGGTGACGTATGGGGTACACGTGGACCAATGACTGCATGATGACGTTGTCGACACGTCATCATTGAGGGGTCTATCGCGCATGAGCGGCATATTATATCTGGACCAGGCGGGTGTGGCCTGCTGATAAATGTGAGCAATATACAATTTTTCTAGTGATCATAGCTATAAAGTTGTCGATGAGTTTGCCTAACAAGTAACGACGTTTTTGAAACATACTTAAAAAAATAGGGTAACTGGGAAACAAACATTTTAATCGTTATATCTGATTGAATTTTGCTGAACTTGATTGATGTTAGGTGTACACTAGAAAATAAATTCTCAGAAAAAGTTTTTGCATTTTTTTTTTAATTGAGACTGCTATTTTTGTGAAATCTGTTGACTCATAGTCTTTACGAAATTGTGGATACTATAGTTGTAAGACACCTTTATTTTATGACAGAAGGAACAGATTTAGATGTCAGGTAATTATATTACTTTATTTTAATAAAGTGTGCTATTTTATTTCTAGAATATAGCCGCACAAGCGAGCAAAAAGCGAAAAATATAATAAATACAAAATGTCAGAAGGCAGAAAATTCGTAAAAATTGGATATTTAAAAGCGACTCATTATAACGTGATTTTGTATTTGGACACCCATTTGAAAAACTTATTTTTCGTATTCGACTTTTATTTTTATAAGTAGTATATTCAACAGAGGCTGTTGATTACTACTAAGAATGCATTACTGACTAGTACTAGCATTACACTGCTTTCATTGCCACATAGTTTTATAGTATATTAGTAAAACAAAGTGGTATTCCATATTTGTTAGCTTTCCTTTATAGCTCAAATATGGGAAATCCATGGTAAAATACATAGAATGTCTTTAACTAAACACCCCGTAAACTATTATTGACAGTGAAGTTCAGAATTGGATTGTCCGTGATACTTCACAAAAGTGGAAATATAACGTGAACCATAAAATTTGGGATAAAACGTACGGGGACTGATTTCATTTCTGATATTATCTATCATATGACTTCCGTTGACTTACCCAAAATTTAACAAGCTGTATGAAACTAAGTAAGGAAACACACCTCAGGTAAGATGATTGAACTTTGTCACCACTCAGTCAAAGAAGGGACAGACGAGGTAATGATTAAATGGTCCACATAATGAAATATTTCATGAACCATAAAATTTGGGATAACACGTACGAGGACTAATTTCGTTTATGATATTATCTATCATATGACTTCCGTCGACTTACGCAACATTTAGCCACCTGTATGAAACAAAGTAAGGAAACACAAATCAGGTAAGATGACTGAACTTTGCCACCACTCAATCAAGGGAGGGACAGACGAGGTAATAATTAAATGGTCCACATAACTAAATATCTCATGAACCATAAACTTTGGGATGAAACGTATGGGAACTAATTCCATTTCTGATATTATCTATTGTATGACTTCCGTTGACTTACCCAAAGTTTTACACGCTGTATGAAACTAAATAAGACAACACACCACAGGTAAAATGATTGAACTTTGTCACCACTCAGTCTGAGAAGGGAGAGACGAGGTAATAATTAAATGGTCCACAAAATGAAATATCTCATGAACCATAAAATTTGGGATAAAACGTACGGAGACTAATTTCGTTTCTGATATTATCTATAATATGACTTCCGTTAACTTACCCAACATTTAACATCCTGTATGAAACTAAGTAAGGAAACACACCTCAGGTAAGATGACTGAACCTCGTCACCACTCAACAATAAATTTGGGATAAAAAGTACGGGGACTAATTTCATTACTGATATTATCTATCTTATGACTTCCGGTGACTTACCCGACATTTTAAGGTTTGTGGAATTTTGTTTTAAAGAATAACTACGTTGTATGTGAAGCAATTCCCGAAGAATGACGTCTTGTGAAGAGTCATTGAAAAAGTCTGAGTGAAACGAATGTTCCTTGAATGTTCTAGATAATGGTTTATTTTTCAGAAACGGAGGTACGGAATTTTGAACTCTTTAAAGACTTGCAAGAGAGGTATCTAGAAATGATAGGTGAACAAACAACTCTTACTGATATTGTTTTCACGTATGTTATAAACTTGAGGATCGTATCGTCAGTCGTTCCTACAATAATTGTAGAACGCCTTTACGGCCTCCTTGATTTTCGTAGAATTTTCTCTCCTTTAGAAAGGCTGTGATATTTCTAAATTTCTACTGTTCCGTTAAACCTATGAAATCGATTATCTAAAAAGGTCGGTATCATAGTGGGATCAGCATACGATAACAACACTAGCACTTCTTGATTTTAGTAAGGCATTTGATAGTCTAAATCATCGTGTACTACTTGCTGAATGTAAATTTTACGGTTTTTCTGATTCCTCTATAAATATGATTGGTAGTTTTTTAGCTAATCGCTTCTAAAGAGTTATTATGGATGTATCGTCTAAATGTGCCATTTCATCTCGTGCACTCCAAGGATTTGTACTCGACCATTATTATTTAATTTATATATCGCCGACTTGCACACATTTGTAAAACATTGTAGTATTCAACTTTTTGCTGGTAACTCAAAATTTATAATCACTTCCATAGTAGCAACACTCAAATTGCTGAATGTGAAATTAATGAAGATATAAAATCCATCAGTGCATATGCAAAAAATCATAACCTCAAACTCAACCCCTCAAAATCAAAAGTGATTATTTGTTCACCTAAACCTTTTAGAAATCATGTTAAAAACAAATTCAACGTTAGCTTATATGGTGCTGCTATCGAAATTAATTAAGCAGTCAAAAACTTGAGAATTCTTTTTGATGAGTGTCTCAAGTTCATACCTCATATAAACAAAGTTACTAGAAGCTGCTTTCAGATCCTATGTCAATTATATCTGAATAAACAAGTTCCCTATTATCAAACTAAAAAAATCTTTCACTTTTACAAAAAAATCAAAATTTATGTTGTTCTTTAAGAGACGAGATGGTTGAAGGTGAAAGAGCTATATGAGCTACACCTACGAACTTACACTCATAAGCTCTTGCTTAGTTCGATTCCCTCGTTTTTAAAGAACAAGCTGATCCCTCGAAATTATTTTCACTCAAAAAACATACGGTTTACTGAGAGACTCACAATGACTATTCACAAAACCTCAGTCTTTCATAAGAGTTTCACCTAGAACGCGATAACACTTTATAATGAAATACCTCAGGCACTGAAATCAATAAATTGCAATTACTTTTGAATACTAATTTAACAAATTATTTTAGGGAAGTACGCACCTACATAATTTGACCACTCACTTCGCAAAATGTTTCCTTTTCTCTCTACATTCACATGTGTGAATAAATTTTTACTATTTACTATTAGTATATGTAGGTATAGAGGTAAGAGGCAAAATATCTTCTTCACCCTTTAATAAATGACGTAAATTTACACTTGGCTAACAAAAAACGATGATTTATGGGATCGAATGCCTTAGAGAAGTCTAAAAGATTTAAAGAAGTGTGAATAACGCAACGGCAGCATTATAGCCTTTTCTAAGTTCGCATTGTTGGGGGGCAATTTTTTAGATTTATGTAGATAATTGCTGATCTGTGTATACATAGCTTTTGCGAGTAATTTTGATAATAAGGATAATATACTAATTGGTGTTAAGTCGGAATATGGAGTGTGCTTATGAGTTTTAGCAAGAGGTTGTACTAATGGTGCTTTCCATGGGTCAGGAAAATCGCCTTTTTCTAAGGATGTATTGAAAATATGTAGGATATGGTCTAAAATCACAGGGTAGCATAGTTTGAGCATTCTCAGTTATACAACACCTTTCGTAAGGCATTCAATTTTAGAGACCGAAAAATGAATGTTTAGTCAGCCTTGTCAAACTGTTTAGAGCTAAAACCGTCATCAGGGATACAACATATTTGATGATAATCCTTTCTGTGCATGAGCAAATGGTGTTGAAAATAGGACAGAAATATTCATTGATTTGCCCTGAGTTCCTTAAATGTGTATGTACGTCACTATTTTCAGATTGTGGAATACGCATGGATTTAAAGCTTCGTAAAACATTTTGTTGAAGAAGCAGTGATAGATAGCCTGCTTTCTCAGACCTGGTTTTCGCTGAAGTTGAATTTCTAAGTTCTAATTAGTGATTCCAAGATTGTACTAACTTATTAATTTGTTTACACGGACAATTTTTAGAAGCGCATGTATATTGAAAGTAAATTTTAGTCCATCTGTCAAATAAGAAATTTTTTGATCATTGTTTGTCCAAAAAACGTTTGACGTTCCAGTGGAAGTTTATAACATCATTTTGGTAATAAGTGATTTCAAAATTTTTGAAATATAACAAATTTCTGCTTAGGCTTTTTAGCCCTGATCATTGTTTCGGAGAACACCTAAAAATAGTCAGTAAAAAGATCCCTATTCATAGTGTCAGAACTCGAGTAGATTTAAGGTTTACTCATGAATGTAGGACCTAACAAACTACTGGAACTATTAGTGATTTTAGATAGTTCGCAAAGGATTTGGTGGAAGCCATATGCATCGGAACAATTGTCTAATTATATGTCTGGAATCAAAATATCTATGTTTATTTCTTCGACGACCACAACATAGTCAAAGCGGGGTATCAGAAAAGAAAGAGCACTATAGAAGAATCAATAACATCATCAAAATTATTGTGGGGAGGGCGGTAAGCCAACCCAAAATTTAATCAACAGGTATTCAACAACTTTGATGTTGAGTCATTAATTTTCAGATAATGATTGTAGAAGGAAGATAAACCAAAATATGTGTGTAAAAATAAAAAAAAATGTTACATTGTTTTATAAAGTATCCTCCCGACAAGTATTTCAGTGCGGACATGTATTTGATCGTGCGGTCTTGTAGCACCGGGTTGGTTGCACTCGATTGGGAAACCAATCCGCAAAATCCATGATGCCGCGTAAATAAGAATCATGTCCACAAGTTCAGCATTTTCGTAAACATGTGCCATTTTTGATTTCGTTTGAGCCACGCAACAGACACTACTATTCACTCACGCGTTACCGACTGTCACTGACTGTATATGTATACAACTGAATAAAATAATTGTAAAAACATCGTTCCAAATTCTTTCGCTTTTTTGTTTCCGATGCGATGAACCGATAAGGCGGATTATATCTGTTGTTGCCAAACACGAGCACATAATATTATTATTGAGACAGGGCAGTACTCAAACTTCCAAAGGGCTATAACTTTGTTACTTTAATTTTACCAGAAAAATGGTAAAGGAAAAAAACTTTTCTTTTGATCAGATCTACTCACTGTTAAAATAAATGACTCAACTTCGAAGTCACCCTGTACATCTGAAGTGAGACACGAGGATAATTGCTGGGTGTAAGTTAATAAAAAAATTCTTCCGCTTTTTCTGGAGACAGACTCGTAGATATTCCGCCACCACACAGGAATAAAAGAACACATAATTGCATTGAACGCTATTTTATTTACATATTATATACAATAACTTTGCTTACAACCTGTATGGTTTATTCCTTACATTGTTTTTTGCAGCCTTAAATTTTCAACCTGATTTGTTTGGCTTCGTCTTCCGTGTAAGCATTTCTTCATAGTCTTCGTATACTTGGAATACTGGTCCGGCTCTTTGATGATAACTTTTTGATTATTCCGAAGAAAGGTCCTAGATGAAGGTAGAGGTCTTCTCTCTTCCTAAGCAAAGCAATGTTCAAACGCTGGTTTAAGACAGGATCTCCTTTAACGTATTCCAGCCAGGAGCGGTTAGCCCGTACTGCTCTCAGTAAGCCATCGTCATCCAAATACCTCAAAATTAGGCACCAGATTTCAGTCGGCAATGCTGGCAGGTCAGTCGCAGGTAACAAAGGCAATACACGAAACATCTTGAGTGATAATCTCGGATACGAATGACGTACCATGCGCAGAACTGTTACTTTATACCTGCCGTTGACCAGTGAAGCGTAACGGTGACGTATGAGGTATTCGTGGACCAATGATAGCATAATGATGATGGCGAAACCTCATCAGTAAGAGGCCTGTCGCGAATGTGCGGCATCATGTTTACAAGTGTGTCGATGGGCTTTGCCAGGCCTCAGCTGATCCCTCAAGAGACCACGCCTATATTCCACTATGTGTCCAATGGCACTTCTTTATTTGTCCAGTGCATGCGCGGCGTTCGACTCAGTGACCCCCACTATGCACTTAGCTCTTAGCGAATGCAAAAAGATGCTTTTCTATTTCTAGCTCATACTCCTCACAGTTTTACTGTGTGCAAGACATCTGCTATCCAGCAGACCCTAAAAGCCCGGTCAAGCAGCGATAAGAGGATAGAAACGGCGAGTGTTTGTTCTGTCGCGAAGTAAAGTTTGGATTGAATACCGCATAAGTCTAATTTCTCTTTGACATCCAGAAGCCCGATTCGTTAAAAACAATGAGTATCAAATTTCAAATACACGAGGATCACTCTATTCTGAATTACATCCAACAACTTTAACCTCCCTGTGGAGCTTTCCAGAGTTATATATAATAATAATCATCGTCTTTATTAGGTGCGAAGTTTGGCATAGTGAGAGGAAAATTTGAGCAAAGCACGAAGAATATTTGTCTGAGATATATTTTTTGACTCGTCTTTTAAATTCATCACATGTTAACAATTTTAAGGTTTGTGGAATTTCGTTGTAATGAATAACTACGTTGTATATGAAGCAATTCCCGAAGAATGGCGTCTTGTGAACAGGTATTGAAAAAGTCTCAGTGAAACGAGTGTTCCTTGAATGTCGCAGATATTGGTTTATTTTTCAGAAACGGATATACGGAATTATTTTTGAAGATTTGCAACAGATGTTTCTAGAAATGGTAGGTAAACTAACAACTCTTACTGATATTGTTCACCTATGTTATAAACTTAAGGCTTCCTCCTAACTTCTCATGTGCATCCTGTTTCATAGTTGTCACAAACCAGATGGAAGTTGCTATCCCAAGCAAAATGTACCGCTCTAGTCTCACATAGATGTATCCAATTTTTATCTGTTATAAATGAAAAATGCTATATTGCTACATTGCTATTACAAACTAGATGGGATTTGCTATCTCAAACAAAATGTAAAGCTAGTCTCGCATATATGAACCTAATCTCTATTTGTTATTAATGAAAAATGGTACTTCGGCCGTTTTGTTAAACTGTCTTGTGCATTCTTATTATGCTGTTCCAGGGTTATCACAAACCAGATGGAGTTTGTCATCACAAGCAAAATGTAACGCTAACCTCGCATAAGATTCCTAATCTCTATCTGGTAAAAAGGAAAAAATATATCTTAACAACTTCCCTAGCCTGCCATGTTCAAACTTACAGTCCTGAAACATGGTTATCACAAACCAGATGAAATATGCTATCAGAAGCAAATGAGAAAAGCTTGTTGACCATACCTTGTTGCTACGCTGTCCCAAACGCTTTCAGTGTTGTTATTTGTGGTTCAGTATTGAGTCATTTTTCCAAACTTCTTCACTCGTCCTTGGTGTGGACTATCACAAGCTAGGAACATGTTGCTATACCAAGCAACCGAGTCCAATGATACAACGTTATCCCAAATGTCTTCGTTCAACGTTGGTGTGGAGCTGACTATCCCAAGCCAGGTCCACGTTACTATCCCAAGCAACCGAGTCTAATGCTTCCACGTTATCCCAAACGTCTTCGTTCGTCCTTAGTGTGGAGTTGACTATCCCAAGCCAGGTCAACGTTGCTATCCCAAGCAACCGAGTCCAATCGTGGCGGGTCGATACTACTACGAGGGTACTACTATATGTATTCTAAATACTTACTTCGTCGAGGACGGAATATGGTATTAGCTTATATGGTGCTGCTACCGAAATTAATGAAGCAGTCAATAATTTGTGAATACTTTTTGTTGAGCGTCTCAAGTTCATACCTCATGCAAACAAAGTTACTAAAAGCTGCTTTCCGATCCTACGTCAATTATATCTGATTAAGCAAATTCTCGATTATCAAACTAAAAAAATCTTATGCGAATCATGATTATGTCCAAAATTACTTACTGTGATATAGTTTACAATCCATTTTTAGATACAACATCTCTTCCACGTTTACAAATAATTCAAAATTCATGTTGCAGACTAATGAATAATTTAAGAAAATATTGGTGAAAGAGCTACAGGAGCTACACTTATTAACTTACACTCATAAGCTCTTGCTAACTTCGATTCCCTTATTTTTAAATGAACAAGCTGATCCCTTGAAATTCTATTCACTCAAGAAACATACGATTCACTGAGACACTCACAATGCCTCTTCACAAAACCTCATTCTTTCATAAATGTTTAGCATAGAACACGATAACGCTTTATAATCAAATACCTCAGGCATTAAAATCAATAAATTGTAATTACTTTGAAAAACAAATTCAGCAGAGGGCGGTAAGTTACCCCAGGCACTCAACATATAGTATATCTCAAGTGAGACACGAGGATAATTATTTGGAGACAGGCTCATAGATATTCAGCCGCCAACACAGGAATAAAAGAAAACATAATTGTACTAAACGATTTTATTTACATATATACATTATATACAACAATTTTGCTTACAACCTGTATGGCTTATTCCTTACATTGCTTTTAGCAGCCTTAAGTTTTCCACCTGATTTGTTTGGCTTCGTCTTCCGAATAAGCATTTCTTCATAGATCTCCTTAGAATACTCGTCCGGTTTCTTGATGATAACTTTTTCATTATTTCGAAGGAAGGTCCCAGAAGAAGGTAAAGGTCGCTGTACAGTCACTTGGTTCCTCATTCTCAAAAAGTCTTCTCTTTTCTTGAGCAAAGCAATGTTCAAACGCTGGTTCAAGACAGGATCTCCTTTAACGTATTCCAGCCAGGAGCGGTTAGACCGTACTGCTCTCAGTAAGCCATCGTCATCCAGATACCTCAATATTAGGCACCAGATTTCGGTTGGCAATGAAGGAATGTAGGTCGCAGCTAACAAAGGCAGTATACGAAACATCTTGACTGATAATCTCGGATACGAATGACGTACCATGCGCAGAACTGTTACTTTATACCTGCCGTCGGCCAGTGAAGCGTAACGGTGACGTATGAGGTATACGTGGACCAATGACAGCATGATGACGTTGTCGGCACGTCATCAGTAAGAGGTCTATCACGCCTGAGCGGCATGTTACAAATAAGTAAGGCCTCTTGAGTAATGTACGAATCATAACACAAAAATTTTGTTTATTTTTATTAGGTTAAAAATCTCTTTTTTATAAGACAATGAAGTATATTGTTTCCACATCATATTAACAAAACTGTTTTCAAGTAATATGATATTTAAATACAGAATCAAACTAATATTGATAACAACGCAATATTTTGCTGACACAAAAATGTTCGGACAGGATATTATAAAAAATAATAGCACACCATGGAAACAAAAAAGTGTTTACAATTCGTCGTTTTGATTTAAGAATCAATTCTGTAAATAAATTTGCTTTAAAATATCGCGTGGTGAAGGTGAAGCAACAAGCAGTGCAATCAGAGTTGTAATAATAAAATTGTTTCATCAAGGACAGAGTTTTCGGGATATTACTAAACAAATAAATGTCGCAGTCTACGGTGGCAGATATTGTAAAAAAGTATGGAGACACAGAAATGCAAAGATCTCTTGTTCGTATTTATAAAGCTGGTCGTCGAGATACTTACTGAAATGGACATAACAGCGAAACGTGCTATCGGTGGATCCACAAGCCTGGTTTACATTTTTATAAGTTGGGTAGCTTGCATTTAAGGGACATATGGCATATTTATTCAGTAAAATCTTTCCTTTAAGCAAAAGAAAAACCGTTGCTTACAGAAATGCAGAAGAAAAGGCGATTAGCGTGAGGATAAGGGCAATGTGGACTTGCGAAGACTGAAACAAGATCATTTTTAGCGATGAATCGAAATTTAAGGTTTCTGTGGGTAACCACCGATCCCAGGTTACAAGACACAGAAATAAAGCATTTCAAAATGACTGCCTATAGAGAAAAGTAAAGCTTCCATCAGGTATGTGGAAGCATATCTGCTTTTGACGATGGAAAACTTCACTTCATAGCGAAACTGTAAACACAGGCAAAATGTCCTTGAAACCAATTTGCCAGTATTATTTCCAATTTTATCACCTGACAGAAACTTTATTTTTCAACAAGATGAGGCGTTATGGCCAAAACGACGAAAAAATGGTTACAGGATAATATTTCCTTCCTTGACTGGCGTTCCAGTAGTTCTTTAAATATGATCACAACTGTATGTCACACAATGAAGTTGCATTTGAGAAATGATCCACAACGAAACATTTCTGATGTAATGGTAAAAATACGAAATATATGGGATTCTTTTAAAGCGGAAGACTGCTAAAAGCGTGTTGCAACTAAGCAAGCTAGAATTAATGCTGTTATTAAGACAAAGGGAGACGTAATGAGCTATTGAAATGGTGCGTCCGCTCATTTATGTGTCAGCGAAAATTGTTGTTATCAATATTAGTTTAGTTTTATAGTTTAATATCATATTACTTGATAATAATTTTGGTAATATTATGTCCAAACTATATATTTCAAAGTCTTATAAAGAAAAAAATATATTTTGTAACCTTAAAAAATAAACAAACTTTAAGATGAAGTTAGATAATGTGCGAACTATTTTGAGTTAGGGCTTGTAGAATATGTCTAGTCATCATAATTACAAGGGTGTCGATGAGCTTTGCCAGGCCTCTGTTGCTCCTACATGATACCACGCCTATATTCCACTATCTGTTCGATAACGTAACATATCTTTATTGGTACACGGCACGCGCGGCGATCGGCCAGTGTAAGTGTGGTTTGTTTAGACGGACAATTTTTAGAGGCGCATGTATATCGAAAGTAAATTACAGTCTATCTGTCAAATAAGAAATTTTGTGGACAATGTTCCAGGGAAAGTTTATTACATCATTTTGGAGAGAAGTGACTGCAAACTTTCTAAAATATGACAAATTTCTGTTGTTGTAAGTCAATAAAAAATTATTTCGCTCTGGCTGGAGACAGACTCGTAGATATTCCGCCGCCAACACAGGAAAAAGAAAACATAACTGTACTAAACGATATTTTATTAACATATTATATACAATAAGTTTTCCTATAATCTATATGGCTTATTCCGTACATTGTTTTTAGCAGCCTTAAATTTTCCACCTGATTTGTTTGGCTTCGTCTTCCGTGTAAGCATTTCTTCATATATCTCCTTATACTTGGAATACTCGTCCGGCTTCTTGATGATAACTTTTTCATTATTTCGAAGGAAGGTTCCAGAAGAAGGTAAAGGTCGCTGTACAGTCACTTGGTTCCTCATTCTCAAAAAGTCTTCTCTTTTCTTGAGCAAGGCAATGTTCAAACGCTGGTTCAAGACAGGATCTCCTTTAACGTATTCCAGCCAGGAGCGGTTAGACCGTACTGCTCTCAGTAAGCCATCGTCATCCAGATACCTCAATATTAGGCACCAGATTTCAGTTGGCAATGAAGGAAGGTAGGTCGCAGCTAACAAAGGCAGTATACGAAACATCGTGATTGATAATCTCGGATACGAATGACGTACCATGCGCAGAACTGTTACTTTATACCTGCCGTCGGCCAGTGAAGCGTAACGGTACGTATGAGGTATACGTGGACCAATGACAGCATGATGACGTTGTCGGCACGTCATCAGTAAGAGGTCTGTCACGCATGAGCGGAATGTTACAAATAAGTAAAGCCTCTTGAGTAATGTAAACACAAAAATATTGGGACATTATCTAATTTTATCTAAAAGTTTGTTTATTTTTGTAAGGTTGAAAATCTCTTTTTTATAAGATAATGAAGTATATTGTTTGCACATCATTAACAAAACTGTTATTAAGGCAAAGGGAGACGTAACGAGCTACTGGAATGGTTCGTCCGAACATTTACATATGTGTCAGCCAAATATTGTTATCAATATTCGTTTAGCTTTACAGTGTAATATCATATTACTTGATAATAATTTTGTTAATACGATGTCCAAACTATATATTTCAATGTCTTATAAAAGAAAAAAAATATTTTGTAACCTTAAAAAATAAACAAACTAACAATTTTACCTTCTATCCAGCGGGCCAAAAATGCCAGGTCAAGCAGCAACAAGCGAATAGAATCGGCAGGTGTTTGTTTACACGATGATTATTCATTACTGAATTATATCCAACAACTTGAACCTCCCTGTGGAGCTTTTCAGAGTTATATAATAATAATCGTCTTTACTAGTAGCGAGGATTGGCATAGTGAGAAAAAGGTTTGAGCAAATCACAAAAAATATTTGTATAAGATATATATTTTTGACACGTCTTTTGAATTTCAAGGTTTGTGGAATTTCGTTGTATTGAATAACCGTGTTGTATGTGAATCAATTAGCGAAGAATGATGTCTTGTGAACAGGCATTGAAAAGGTTTCCGTGAAACGAATGTTCCTTGACTGTTGTTAGGAGACAAAACCATAAATATTAATGTTTACCCTCTGAAATCGATTATCTAAAAAGGTCTGCATCATACTGACTAAGGTATCGGAAGATTAGAAAAATTTGCTTGCTAAAAGGACGATGATTTACTCGTATGGTACCGAATGCCTTGCAGAAGTCTATGTAAAAGATTTAAAGAATTGTTCATCTATCAGTCCCGGGCTCTAACTGCGTTGTCAGTTAGATTTAATAACGCAACTGCAGCATTATAGCCTTTTAGAAATTCGCATTGTTGGGGGGGCAATGTTTTAGATTTATGTAGATAATCTTTGATCTGTGTGTAATACATCCAGACAGGTGGATGGGGCCTCCTGGGTAATGTAGATCTTTCCTAGTCGATGGGGCGGGTCTGACATGATTGAAGTTTAAAGGAAACAAAATTTGAATAATATCAAAACACTCTTTATTTAGTTACGCTTCTTGTTATGTCAGGGTAATGAGAAAAAATAAGAAATGTTGTATAATTAAGTAGGTGCTGCAAGGTAGAAAAGGAAAAGAGGTGTCTTTCAAACGAACTTTAAAAAATAGGGTAACTGGAAACGCTTAATATGCATTCTAAACATGAAAACATGTTTAATCATTATTTGACTAAATTTCCTAATCTTATAATGGCTCTTACGTAAATACCAGGAGATAAAATAACAGTGAGAGCGTTTTGAATATATTTTAGCTGGGGCTTTTATTTTTTTGAAATTTGTTGACTCACATTTTTTCAGAAATTTTATCATAGGCTATAAGATCTAAGACACCTTTGGCGTTATTTTATGACAAAAGAAAAAATGTATGGATTTCAGATAGTTCTTACTTGCTACTATTTATTTTAATAATATGATTTATTTTCAGTTTTAGAGCATCGGCTTTACAAGTGAGAAATAACGAAAAAAATAAAATGACTACAAAGTGGTGGAAGCTATAACATTTTTTTAGAAAAAAAATGAGCAGTTTCCAGGGATAATAGCTCCATATACCCGTTAATGTTATTATATTACATATTCGAGTATTTGGGTACCTATGTACGTATAGTATTGAGATACTCATTTGTTATTCTGTTTTCTCGTGTTCGAATTTTATTTTTACAATATACATGGTGTTAGGGAAATAATATTCGTAGCTTTGAGAGGTGATTCCTTGCATTAGCATTATTCTAAGCGAAAAATGTCATTATAACCTACATGTATGTCCGAAAATCAACCGTTTCGGGGCAAAAAAATGCTGAACTTATTTCTTTTTAGTCATGAAATAAATTAGTTTTGCACCTTAATAATTTAAATTCATATGCCTTATAGCATAAAATGTATCAATACATTTATTTATTAATTAACTGTGTCTAACAAAATAATGTTCTTGCTTATTAAGTACAATTATCCGAAAAAAAAAACAGACAAACAAAATCCCTCACACAAACTGGCAACATCGTACTCCGCCTGCACTGCATATAATCATCGCGTGTTGTGATTACTAATACATTTAACTGTAACTTTATGTGATTTACGGATGTTGTTTTTTTTATTTTTTCGTGCATCGCAAAGTTTCAAATAAGTGACTGATAATCTTGGTAATTGGTGGTGTGTATCGCCACGTACTGGTAAGTTTTATTATTCTTTTAAATTAAATGTACTGAAAGCGTTATTAAATAAAAAATATTAGCCACAAAAAAAAGTGCGTATTCAGTAATTCAAGGCATATTTTCAACAAAAACATCATACAAACGTAAAAAATTCGATGAATCACTTGCGGTCGTCGTGCGCTGGTATCGCGGTTGCGTTGCCAAATGTTTGAGAAAATTCAGTTATTTACTACTACTTCCATCGAAAACGATTGATTTTCGGACATACGATATAATAGCATAGTTCTCCTTTTATATGCATAAAACAAAATGGTATTCCATACTTGTGTACTTTTCTCTATAATTCAAATGTGGGAAATCATGTCCCTGGTCAGTCACTTCAGAAGAGAGGAAATAACCAAAAAAATATGAGATACCAGGTATGAGGGTTTATTTCATTTCTGAGATTACCCTTCACATGAATGCTGTTGATCTACAAGATGTATAAAACTAAGTAAAGAATACGCATCAAGATTTGTAATTACGGGCTCTAAGGAGGGAGAGGCGAGGTCCAAAGTTCAAAGGATTAAAAGAAAAAATAGTCATACAGAGAGACATTTTATTTACACACTGTATACAATAATTTCGCTTACAATCGATATGGTTTATTCCTTACATTACTCTTAACAGCTTTAACTTTTCCACCTGATTTGTTTGGCTTTGTCTTCCGTGTAAGCATCTCTTCATAGATCTCATTATACTGGGAATACTTATATATATATATATATATATATATATATAATACTTAATGACAACTTTTTGATTATTCCGAAGAAAGGTCCCAGATGAAGGCAGAGGTCACTTGGTTCCTCATCCTCAAAAAGTCTTCTCTCCTTTTGAGTAAGGCGATATTCAAACGCTGGTTTAAAATAGGATCTCCTTTTAACGTATTCCAGCCAGGAGCGGTTAGGTCGCACTGCTCTCAATAGGCCATCGTCATCCAGATACCTTAATATTAGGCACCAGATTTCGGTTGGCAATGCAGGGAAGTAAGTCGCAGCTAACAAAGGTAGTATACGAAACATCTTGAGTGATAATATCGAATACGAATGATGTACCAAGCGCAGATCCGTTGCTTTATACCTGACGTTGATCATTGATGCGTAACGGTGACGTATGGGGTACACGTGGACCAATGACTGCGTGATGACGTTGTCGACACGTCATCAGTGAGAGGTCTATCGCAATAGACTTCTTTCAACATAATGATGTCACATTGTTACCATGGCCACCAAGATCTACTGACTTATCTCCAATTGAGCACGTGTGGGATATGATGGGTAGGAGATTGCTCAATTTGCAACGACCTCCTCAGACTCTAGAAGCACTTCGAGAGGAGTTGGTGGTTGCCTGGAATGAGATACGACAGGATGACATTGACCACCTGATCAGAAGCATGTCTAGGCGCGTTGGAGAATGCGTAGCACATCAGGGTGCATCCACACATTATTAAAGGTCAAAGGGCTTTAAAGCAGTGCAATCATTTTGAAATTTTTATCATTTACTTATTATGCTTCATTAAGTACTTATACAAAATTTTATTAAAATAAAATCATTTAAACTGGGTGTTCGGATTTATATGACACTTAGTATATGTATATCTCAAGTGAGACACGAGGATAATTGCTGGGTGTAAGTCAATAAAGAATTATTTCGCACTGGCTGGAGACATACGCGTAGACATTCCGCCGCCAAAACAGGAATAAAAGAAAATATAATTGTACTAAACGATATTTTATTTACATATTATACACAATAATTTTGCTTACAACCTGTACGGTTTATTCCTTACATTGCTTTTAGCAGCCTTAAATTTTCCACCTGATTTGTTTCTCTTCGTCTTCCGTGTAAGCATTGCTTCATACATCTCCTTATACTTGGAATACTCGTCCGGCTTCTTGATGATATCTTTTTCATTATTTCGAAGGAAGGTCCCAGAAGAAGGTAAAGGTCGCTGTATAGTCACTTGGTTCCTCATTCTCAAAAAGTCTTCTCTTTTCTTCAGCAAGGCAACGTTCAAACGCTGGTTCAAGACAGGATCTCCTTTAACGTATTCCAGCCAGGAGCGGTTAGACCGTACTGCTCTCAGTAAGCCATCGTCATCCAGATACCTCAATATTAGGCACCAGATTTCGGTTGGCAATGAAGGAAGGTAGGTCGCAGCTAACAACGGCAGTATACGAAACATCTTGACAGATAATCTCGGATACGAATGACGTACCATGCGCAGAACTGTTACTTTATACCTGCCGTCGGCCAGTGAAGCGTAACGGTGACGTATGAGGTATACGTGGACCAATGACAGCATGATGACCTTGTCGACACGTCATCAGTAAGAGGACTAGCACGCATGAGCGGCATGTTACAAATAAGTAAGGCCACTTGAGTAATGTACGAGCCCTTACAAAAAAATGTTGGGACATCTAATTTTATCTAAAAGTTTGTTTATTTTTGTAAGGTTAAAAATCTCTTAAGACAATTAAGTATAATGTTTGCACATCATCTTAATGAAACTGTTTTCAAGTAATACGATATTTAAATATAAAATCAAACTAATATTGATAACAAAGCAATATTTTTTTGCAAAGATCCCTTGTTCTTATTTGTTAAGCTGGTCGTCGAGGTACTTACTGTAAGGGACATAACAGCAAAATGGAATGAAGAAACAGCAGGAAATGATTCACGAGAAACGTGCCATCTGTGTCTGGTTTACATTTTTTAGTCGCGTAGGTTGCATTTAAGGGACATATGGCATATTTACTCCGTAAATTTTCCTTTTGGCAAAATAAAAGCCGTTGCTTTCAGAAACACAGAAGAAAAGACGATTAGCGTGAGCTAAGGAACGGGCAATGTGGACTAGCGAAGACTGGAACAAAATCATTTTTAGCGATGAATCGAAATTTGATGCTTATGTGCATGACCACCGATCCCAGGTTATAAGAAACAAAAATAAAGCGTTTCGAAAAGACTGCCTATAGAGAAAATTAAAGTTTCCATCTGGTATGGGGAAGCATATCTGCTTTTGACGTTGGAAAACTTCACTTCATAGACGAAACTGTGAACACAGGCAAAATGTCCCTGAAACCAATTTGCTAGTGTCAATTCCAATTTTGTCACCCGATAGAAACTTTATTTTTTAACAAGATGGAGCGTTATATTATACGGACAAAACCACGGAAAAATAGTCGCAGGATAATAATATTTCCGTCCTTCACTCGCTTTCCAGTAGTCCTTTAAATATGATCGAAACTGTAAGGCACAAGATGAAGCTACATTTAAGAAATGCTGCTGAAACCTTGCTACAACTGTGCAAGCTAGAAGTAATACTGTTGTCAAGACAAAGGGAGACGTAAAGAGCTGTTGAAATGGTTCGTCCGAACATTTATGTGTCAGCCAAAACTGTTGCTATCAATATTAGATTAGTTTTATAGTTTAATATCATATTACTTGATAATATTTTTGTTAATATGATGTCCAAACTATATGTTTCAATGTCTTACAAAGAAAAAAATATATTTTGTAACCTTAAAAAATAAACAAAATTTAAGATGAAGTTAGATAATGTCCGAACTATTTTGAGTTAGGGCTCGTAGAATATGTCTAGTCATCATAGTTACAAGGGTATCGATGAGCTTTGTCAAGCCTCAGTTGCTCCAACATGACACCACGCCGATATTCCACTATCTGTTCGATGACGTATCACTATGCACTTAGCTCTCAGCGAATGCAAAGGACACTTTTCTATTTCTAACAATTTTACTGTGTGCAAGACGACTTCTATCCAGCGGGTCATAAATGTCTGGTCAAGCAGAAACAAGCGTATAGAAACGGCGGGTGTTTGATTTATCGCGGGGTAAAGTTTGGTTTAAATACCGTATGGGTCTAATTTCCCTTTGACTTCCGAAAACCAGTTTCATTAAATACTATGAGTATCAAATTTCAAATAGACGATTATTATTCCTTACGCCGGCTCCGTTGGCCCCAACGTTGGTCGGTTAAGTTGGTGAAGCGTCCACACGTTGGTTATTATACTAGTTCCTTTCTGTCAGAGCCAATGTGAAGATGTCCGACACCGAAACCGAAATTGCTCTAAGCGCTTTTACAGTACTGATGAGTGCGCATAATTTATATTTGTTATTGAAAAAAAAGAACAAGCCACGTCAAAGGAGATGGTGGATGACAACGCATCATAAAACTCGGTACCAGTAAGTACAGACCATACACTCCATTCTAACAGCTTTTTACAAGGCAATTTAATATTAAATTATCTAATAATGTGTATACAGTGTGTCCAAGATAAGAATGTCTATCATGAGGATCTTGGAAAACAAAAGTGATACGAAGATGGTTAAATTTCAAGCCTAACAATATGCCGTTTAGAAAGTTTTAAAGTTCCGAGTTGTTCCGCAGGTATGCCTAAAAAACCGAAATTTGCCGATTTCGTTTTTATTTTTTTCTAACGTTACTTAAAGAGATATGGAAAAACAAAAGACACTTTCTTATGGCTACTTTTTAAACTCTACAAAACAGCGTTGAGAGATTTTCCGCACGACGTTCCGTTTCGGAGAAACCATCATCAACTTTATTTTTTATATGGCGCGAAAAAAGTATGCCCTGTATTAAATAGCATTTTTTAGGCATACCTCCGGAACAACTCGGAATTTTAAAGCTTTCTAAACGGCGTATTGTTAGGCTTGAAATTTAACCATCTTCGTATCACTTTTGTTTTCTAAGATCCTCATGATAGACATCCTTATCTTGGACACACTGTATACACATTATTAGATAATTTAATATTAAATTGCCTTGTAAAAAGCTGCTAGAATGGAGTGTATGGTCTGTACTTACTGGTATCGAGTTTTATGATACGCTATCATCCACGATCTCCTTTGACGTGGCTTTTTCTTTTTTTTTTCAATAATAAATATAAATTATACGCACTCAGCAGTACTGTAAAAGCGCTTAGAGCAATTTCGGTTTCTTTTTTAATTCCTCAATAGAATAAATCATTTTCATATTCTGTTGAATATTGCGCCATGCATCGGCTACTAAATTTCTATTTTTATGGTCCTTGCGAGAGGCGTTCCATATTAGTGGATGCGCCTGGTATAACACTAAAAATTCTACAACGTTTTCGTTTGTCCACGCGGGTAGCGATGTTGTTGATGACATATCTCCACATACGCACTCGACGCGTGTTACAACAAGACTGAGCCATTGAGCCAATATGTGAACGGATTGCCAACGTTGGCGCAGATTCCTTTGATAAAACCGACAATCGACAGCCAACTACCAACGGTCGCTCCAACGTTGGTGCCAACGCTATTTTCTAGATACACACGTTGGGCGAGTGGCGTTGGGGCCAACGTGTGGAACCGGCGTTACTGAATTACATCCAATAACTTGAACCTCCCTGTGGAGCTTTTCAGAGTTATATAATAATAATCGTCTTTATTAGGAGCGAAGATAGTGAGAGGAAAATTTGAGCAAATTACAAAGAATATTTGTCTAAGATATATTTTTTGACTCGTCTTTTGAATTTTAAGGTTTGTGGAATTTCGATGTAATGTATAACTGTGTTGTTTGTGAAGCAATTACCAAAGAATGACGTCTTGGAAGAGGCATTGAAAAAGTATCCGTGAAAAGAATGTTCCTTGAGTGTTGTTGGGAGACAAAACCATATCAATGTTTACCCTCTGAAATCGATTATCTAAAAAGATCTGTATCATATTGACTGAGGTATCATAAAGTTCAAAAAATTTACACCTGGCTAACAAAAGGCGATGACCTTTAGTATCGGATGCCTTAGAGAAGTCTAAAAGATTTAAAGAAGCCATCATCTGCCGGTACCAGGCTTTAACTGCATTGTCAGTTAGATCCAATAACGCAACTGCAGCATCATAGCCTTATCGAAATCCGCTTTATTGAGGGGCAATGTTTTAGTTTTATGTAGATAATCATTCTACATTCTAAACATGAAAACATGTTTAATCGTGATTTGACTAAATTTCCTGATCTTAATATCTTACGTGAATACCAGAAAATTAAATAACAGTGAGACTGTTTTAAATATTTTTTTAGCTGAGGCTGTTATTTTTGTGAAATCTCATGACTCATACTTTTTCAGAAATTGTACCAGACGGATCTAAGACACCTTTGGAGTTATTTTATGACAAAAGGAAAAATATATGGATGTTAGATAATTCTTACTTGCTGTTTATTTTAATAATATGTGCTATTTTTATTCATAGAGCATCGGCTTTACATGTGAGAAAAAAACTAAAAAGCTAAAATGACTACAAAATGGTGGAAGCTATAACATTTAATTTAAGAAGAAATGGGATATTTAAAAGCCACACCCCATTTTCAACTACACATTACAACTTTGTTTCACCTATGCCATAAAATTAGCGGTTTCCACGTGTAATAGCCGCATATACCGTTTATGATATTATATTACATATATTTGGGTACCTATTTCGTATTGAGATACTCATTTGTTATTTTGTTTTTCGTGTTCGAAGTTTATTTTTACAATATACGGGGTGTTAGAGAAATAATATTCGTAACATTGAGAGGTGATTCCTTGTATTATTCTAAGCGAAAAATGTCATTATAACCTATGTCCGAAACTCAACCGTTTCGGAGCAAAAAAATGCTGAACTTATTTCTTTTTAGTCATGAAATAAATTAATTTTGCACATTAATAATTTAAATGCATATGCCTAATAGCGTAAAATGTATCAGTATATCTATTTATTAATTAACTGTGCCTAGAAAAATAATTTTCTTACCTATTAATTACAATTTTCCGAAGAAAAACAAAATCTCTCACATAACTGGCAACCTCGTACTCCGCCTGCCCTGCATGTATCATCGCGTGTTGTTGTGATTATTAATACATTTAACTGTAACTTTATGTGATTTACGGATGTTGTTTTTTTCTTTTTTCGTGCATCGCAACGTTTAAAATAAGTGACTGATAATCGAATGGAATTGCTTAGAATAATGCAAGGAAACACCTCTTAAAGTTACGAATATTATTTCTACATGTATCATCGCGTGTTGTTGTGATTATTAATACATTTAACTGTAAATTTATGTAATTTACGGATGTTGGTTTTTTCATTTTTCGTGCATCGCAACGTTTCAAATAAGTGACTGATAATCGACTGGAATTGCTTAGAATAATGCAAGGAAACACCTCTTAAAGTTACGAATATTATTTCCATAACACCTCGTATACTAGAAATGCATGACCAAGAAGTAATACCACCTTTCGCGTATAGTTCTCCTTTTATATGCATAAAACAAAATGGTATTCCATACTTGTGCACTTTTCTCTATAAGTCAAATGTGGTAAATCATGACTCTGGCAGTCACTTCACAAGAAATTGGAAATAACCAAATAAATATGAGGGTGTATTTCATTTCCGAGATGACCCTTCACATGACTTACAACATTTGATTTACAAGATGTATAAAACTAAGTAAATAGTACGCATCAAGATTTGTCATTACGGGCTCTAAGGGAGAGACGAGATCAAAAGTACAAAGGATTAAAATAAAAAACAGTTATATAAAGCAATATTTTATTTACACACTATATACAATCATTTTGCTTACAACCGATATGGTTTATTCCTTACATTACTCTTAACAGCCTTTACTTTTCCACCTGATTTGTTTGGCTTTGTCTTCCGTGTAAGCATCTCTTCATAGATCTCCTTATACTGGGAATACTCGTCCGGTTTCTTAATGACAACTTTTTGATTATTCCGAAGAAAGGTCCCAGATGAAGGCAGAGGTCGCTGTACGGTCACTTGGTTCCTCATCCTCAAAAAGTCTTCTCTCCTCTTGAGCAAGGCGATGTTCAAATGATGGTTTAAAACAGGATCTCCTTTAACGTATTCCAACCAGGAGCGGTTAGATCGTACTGCTCTCAGTAGGCCATCGTCATCCAGATACCTTAATATTAGGCACCAGATTTCGGTTGGCAAAGCAGGAAGGTAAGTCGCAGCTAACAAAGGCAGTATACGAAACATCTTGAGTGATAATATCGAACACGAATGACATCCCAAGCCCAGATCCGTTGCTTTATACCTGTCGTTGATCATTGATGCGTAACGGTGACGTATGGGGTACACGTGGACCAATGACTGCATGATGACGTTGTCGACACGTCATCATTGAGGGGTCTATCGCGCATGAGCGGCATATTATATCTGGACCAGGCAGGAGAGGCCTGCTGAGAAATGTGAGCAATGTACAATTTTTTTAGTGATCATAGTTATAAAGGTGAAGCCTGAAAAGTATCGACGTTTTTGAAACATATTTTAAAAAAATAGGGTAACTGGGAAACACATTTTAATCGTTAAATCTGATTGAATTTTGCTGAACTTGATTGATGTTAGGTGTACACCAGAAAATAAAACCCCAGACAAATTTTTTGTATTTTTTTTTTTTAATTGAGACTGCTATTTTTGTGAAATCTGTTGACTCATAGTCTTTAAGAAATTGTGCATGCTATAGGTGTAAGACACCTTTATTTTATGACAGAAGAAAAGATATAGATGTCAGATAATTATATTACTATATTTTAATAAAGTGTACAATTTTATTTCTAGAATATAGCCGCACAAGCGAGCAAAAAGCGAAAAATATAATAAAGACAAAATGTCAGAAGGCAGAAAATTCGTAAAAATTGGATATTTAAAAGCGACCCATTATAACGTGATTTTGTATTTGGACACCCATTTGAAAATTTATCTTTCGTTTTCGACTTTTATCTTTATAAGTAGTGTATTCAACAGAGGCTGTTGACTACTACTAAGAATGCATGACTGACTACTTGTAATAGCATTACACTGTCTTCATTGCCACATAGTTTTATATTAGTAAAACAAAGTGGTATTCCATATTTGTTTGCTTTCCTTTATAACTCAAATATGGGAAATCCATGGTAAAATACCTAGAATGTCTTTAACCAAACACCCCGTAAACTATCATTGACAGTGAAGTTCAGAATTGGATTCTCCATGATACTTCACAAAAATGGAAATATCGCATGAACCATAAAGTTCGAGATAAAACGTACGGAGACTGATCTCATTTCTGATATTATCAATCATATGACTTCCATTCAGTTACCCAAAATTTTACAAGCTGTATGAAACTAACTAAGGCAACACACCTCAGGTAAGATGATTGAACTTTGTCACCACTCAGTCAAAGGAGGGACAGACGAGGTAATAATTAAATGGTCCACATAATGAAATATCTCATGAACCATAAAATTTAGGATAAAACGTATGGGGACTAATTCCATTTCTGATATTATCTATTGTATGACTTCCGTTGACTTACCCAAAGTTTTACACGCTGTATGAAACTAAATAAGGCAACACGCCTCAAGTAAGATGATTGAACTTTGTCACTACTCAGTCAGAGAAGGGATAGACGATAGCCCACATAATGAAATATCTCGTGAACCATTAAATTTGGGATAAAACGTACGGGGACTAATTTCATTACTGATATTATCTATCATATGACTTCCGTTGACTTACCCGACATTTTAAGGTTTGTGGAATTTCGTTTTAAAGAATAACTACGTTGTATGAGAAGCAATTCCCGAAGAATGACGTCTTGTGAAGAGTCATTGAAAAAGCCTCAGTGAAACGAATGTTCTAGATAATGGTTTATTTTTCAGAAACGGAGTTACGGAATTTTGAACTTTTTGAAGACTTGCAACAGATGTATCTAGAAATGGTAGGTAAACAAACAATTCTTACTGATATTGTTCACGTGTGTTATAAACTTGAGGATCGTATCGTCAGTCGTTCCTACAATAATTGTAGAACGCCTTTAAGGCCTCCTTGATTTTCGTAGAATTTTCTCTGCTGGGATATTTCTAAATTTCTACTGTTCCGTTAAACCTATGAAATCGATTATCTAAAAAGGTCCGTATCATAGTGGGATCAGCATATGATAACAACACTAGCACTTCTTGATTTTAGTAAGGCATTTGATAGTCTAAATCATCGTGTACTACTTGCTAAATGTAAATTTTACGAATTTTCTGATTCCTCTATAAATATGTTATGATTGGTAGTTTTTTAGCTAATCGCTTCTAAAGAGTTATTATGGATGTGTCGTCTAAGTGTGCCATTTCATCTCGAGTACTCCAAGGATCTGTACTCGACCATTATTATTTAATTTATATATCGCCGACTTGCACACATTTGTAAAACATTGTAGTATTCAATTTTTTGCTCGTGACTCAAAATTTATAATCACTTCCATAGTAGCAACACTCAAATTGCTGAATATGAAATTAATGAAGATATAAAATCCATTAGTGCATATGCAAAAAATCATAACCTCAAACTCAACCCCTCAAAATCAAAAGTGATTATTTTTTCACCTAAACCTTTTAGAAATCATGTTAAAAACAAATTCAATGTTAGTTTATATGGTGCTGCTATCGAAATTAATTAAGCAGTCAAAAACTTGAGAATTCCTTTTGATGAGTGTCTCAAGTTCATACCTCATGTAAACAAAGTTAGTAAAAGCTGCTTTCAGATCCTACGTCAATTATATCTGAATAAACAAATTCCCTATTATCAAACTAAAAAAATCTTCCACTTTTACAAAAAATTAAAAATTCATGTTGTTCTTTAAGAGACGAGATGGTTGAAGGTGAAAGAGCTATATGAGCTACACCTATGGACTTACACTCATAAGCTCTTGCTTAGTTCGATACCCTCGTTTTTAAAGAACAAGCTGATCCCTCGAAATTCTTTTCACTCAAAAAACATACGGTTTACTGAGACACTCACAATGAATATTCACAAAACCTAAGTCTTTCATAAGAGTTTCACCTAGAACGCGATAACACTTTATAATGAAATACCTCAGGCACTGGAATCAATAAATTGCAATTACTTTTAAATACAAATTTAACAAATTATTTTAGAAAAGTGCGCACCTACATAATTTGACCACTCACTTCGCAAAATGTTTCCTTTTCTCTCTACATTCACATGTGTGATTAAATTTTTCTATTTACTATTAGTATATCTAGGTATATTACTTATTTACATATTTATAATCATTATATATATTTTTTTTAATTTTCAAGGGCTAAGAGGCAAAATAGCTTCAAGCTAACCTTCGCCCTTTAATAAATGACGTGTTTTTATTATTAGTGTTATATTGACTGAGGTATCAGGAAATTCTAAAAATTTACACTTGGCTAACAAAAGACGATGATCGAATGCCTTAGAGAGGTCTAAAAGATTTAAAGAAGTGATCATTTGCCGGTCCCAGGCTCTACTGCGTTGTCAGTTAGATCTAATAACGCAACGGCAGCATTATAACCTTTTCTAAGATCGCATTGTTGGAGGGCAATTTTTTAGATTTATGTAGATAATTGCTGATCTGTGTATACATAGCTTTTGCGAGCAATTTTGATAATAAGGATAATATACTAATTGGTGTTAAGTCGGAATATGGATCGTGCTTATGAGTTTTAGCAAGAGGTTGTACTAATGGTTCTTTCCATGGGTCACGAAAATCGCCTTTTTCTAAGGATGTATTGAAAATATGTAGGATATTGTCTAAAATCACAGGGTAGCATAGTTTGAGCATTCTCAGTTATACAACACCTTTCGTAAGGCATTCAATTTTAGAGACCGAAAAATGAATGTTTAGTCAGCCTTGTCAAACTGTTTAGAGCTATCAGGGATACAACATATTTGATGATAATCCTTTCTGTGCATGAGCAAATGGTGTTGAAAATAGGACATTAATAATCATTGATTTGCTCTAAGTTCCTTAAATGTGTATGTACGTCACTATTTTCAGATTGTGGAATACGCATGGATTTTAAAGCTTCGTAAAACATTTTGTTGAAGGAGCAGTGATAGATAGCCTGCTTTCTCAGACCTGGTTTTCGCTGAAGTTGAATTTCTAAGTTCTAATTAGTGATTCCAAGATTCTACTAACTTATTAATTTGTTTACACGGACAATTTTTAGAAGCGCATGTATATTGAAAGTAAATTTTAGTCCATCTGTCAAATAAGAAATTTTTTGATCATTATTTGTCCAAAAAACGTTTGACGTTCCAGTGGAAGTTTATAACATCATTTTGGTATTTTTGAAATATAACAAATTTCTGTTTAGGCTTTTTAGCCCTGATTTTCATTCATTGTTTCGGAGAACACCTAAAAATAGTCAGTAAAAAGATCCCTATTCATAGTGTCAGAACTCGAGTAGATTTGAGGTTTACTCATGAATGTAGGACCTAACAAACTACTGGAACTATTAGTGATTTTAGATAGTTCGCAAAGGATTTGGTGGAAGCCATATGCATCGGAACAATTGTCTAATTATATGTCTGGAATCAAAATATCTATGTTTATTTCTTCGACGACCACAACATAGTCAAAGCGGGGTATCAGAAAAGAAAGAGCACTATAGAAGAATCAATAACATCATCAAAATTATTGTGGGGAGGGCGGTAAGCCAGCCCAAAATTTAATCAACAGGTATTCAACAACTTTGAAGTTGAGTCATTAATTTTCAGATAATGATTGTAGAAGGAAGATAAACCAAAATATGTGTGTAAAAATAAAAAAAAATTAAAAAAAATGTTACCTTGTTTTATAAAGTATCCTCCCGACAAGTATTTCAGTGCGGACCTGTATTTGATCGTGCGGTCTTGGAGCACCGGGTTGGTTGCACTCGATTGGGAAACCGATCTGCAAAATCCGTGATGCCGCGTAAATAAGAACCATGTCCACAAGTTCAGCACTTTCGTAAACATGTGCCATTTTTGATTTCGTTTGAGCCACGCAACAGACACTAGTATTCACTCACGCGTTACCGACTGACACTGACTGTATATGTATACAACTAAATAAAGTAATTGTAAAAACATCGTTCCAAATTCTTTCGCTTTTTTGTTTCCGATGCGATGAACCGATAAGGCGGATTATATCTGTTGTTGCCAAACACGAGCACATAATATTATTATTGAGACAGGGCGGTACTCAAACTTCCAAAGGGCTATAACTTTGTTACTTTAATTTTACCAGAAAAATGGTAAAGGAAAAAAACATTTCTTTTGATCAGATCTACTCACTGTTAAAATAAATGACTCAACTTCGAAGTCACCCTGTATATCTGAAGTGAGACACGAGGATAATTGCTGGGTGTAAGTCAATAAAAAAATTCTTTCGCTTTTTCTGGAGACAGACTCGTAGATATTCCGCCGCCACACAGGAATAAAAGAACACATAATTGCATTGAACGATATTTTATTTACATATTATATACAATAACTTTGCTTACAACCTGTATGGTTTATTCCTTACATTGTTTTTTGCAGCCTTAAATTTTCCACCTGATTTGTTTGGCTTCGTCTTCCGTGTAAGCATTTCTTCATAGTCTTCGTATACTTGGAATACTGGTCCGGCTCTTTGATGATAACTTTTTGATTATTCCGAAGAAAGGTCCTAGATGAAGGTAGAGGTCTTGTCTCTTCCTAAGCAAAGCAATGTTCAAACGCTGGTTTAAGACAGGATCTCCTTTAACGTATTCCAGCCAGGAGCGGTTAGCCCGTACTGCTCTCAGTAAGCCATCGTCATCCAGATACCTCAAAATTAGGCACCATATTTCAGTCGGCAATGCTGGCAGGTCAGTCGCAGGTAACAAAGGCAATACACGAAACATCTTGAGTGATAATCTCGGATGATGAAATACGTTGACCATTGAAGCGTAACGGTGACGTATGAGGTATTCGTGGACCAATGATAGCATAATGACGTTGGCGAAACCTCATCAGTAAGAGGCCTGTCGCGAATGTGCGGCATCATGTTTACAAGTGTGTCGATGGGCTTTGCCAGGCCTCAGTTGATCCCTCATGAGACCACGCCTATATTCCACTATGTGTCCAATGACACTTCTTTATTTGTCCAGTGCATGCGCGGCGATCGACTCAGTAACCCCCACTATGCACTTAGCTCTTAGCGAATGCAAAAAGACGCTTTTCTATTTCTAGCTCATACCCCTCACAGTTTTACTGTGTGCAAGACACCTGCTATCCAGCAGACCCTAAAAGCCCGGTCAAGCAGCGATAAGAGAATAGAAACGGCGAGTGTTTGTTCTGTCGCGAAGTAAAGTTTGGATTGAATACCGCATAAGTCTAATTTCTCTTTGACATCCAGAAGCCCGATTCGTTAAAAACAATGAGTATCAAATTTCAAATACACGAGGATCACTCTATTCTGAATTACATCCAACAACTTTAACCTCCCTGTGGAGCTTTCCAGAGTTATATATAATAATAATCATCGTCTTTATTAGGAGCGAAGTTTGGCATAGTGAGAGGAAAATTTGAGCAAAGCACGAAGAATATTTGTCTGAGATATATTTTTTGACTCGTCTTTTAAATTCATCACATGTTAACAATTTTAAGGTTTGTGGAATTTCGTTGTAATGAATATCTACGTTGTATATGAAGTAATTCCCGAAGAATGGCGTCTTGTCAACAGGTATTGAAAAAGTTTCAGTGAAACGAATGTTCCTTGAATGTCGCAGATATTGGTTTATTTTTCAGAAACGGATTTACGGAATTATTTTTGAAGATTTGCAACAGATGTTTCTAGAAATGGTAGGTAAACTAACAACTCTTACTGATATTGTTCACCTATGTTATAAACTTAAGGCTTCTTCCTAACTTCTCATGTGCATCCTGTTTCATAGTTGTCACAAACCAGATGGAAGTTGCTATCCCAAGCAAAATGTACCGCTAGTCTCACATAGATGTATCCAATTTTTATCTGTTTTAAATGAAAAATGTTATATTGCTACACAGCTATCACAAACCAGATAGAATTTGCTATCCCAAGCAAAATGTACCGCTCTAGTCTCACATAGATGTATCCAATTTGTATCTGTTACAAATGAAAAATGCTATATTGCTACATTGCTATTACAAACTAGATGGGATTTGCTATCTCTAACAAAATGTAACGCTAGTCTCGCATATATGAACCTAATCTCTATTTGTTATTAATGAAAAATGGTACTTCGGCCGTTTTGTTAAACTGTCTTGTGCATTCTTATTATGCTGTTCCAGGGTTATCACAAACCAGATGGAGTTTGTCATCACAAGCAAAATGTAACGCTAACCTCGCATAAGATTCCTAATCTCTATCTGGTAAAAAGGAAAAAATATATCTTAACAACTTCCCTAGCCTGCCATGTTCAAACTTACAGTCCTGAAACATGGTTATCACAAACCAGATGAAATATGCTATCAGAAGCAAATGAGAAAAGCTTGTTGACCATACCTTGTTGCTACGCTGTCCCAAACGCTTTCAGTGTTGTTATTTGTGGTTCAGTATTGAGTCATTTTTCCAAACTTCTTCACTCGTCCTTGGTGTGGACTATCACAAGCTAGGAACATGTTGCTATACCAAGCAACCGAGTCCAATGATACAACGTTATCCCAAATGTCTTCGTTCAACCTTGGTGTGGAGCTGACTATCCCAAGCCAGGTCCACGTTACTATCCCAAGCAACCGAGTCTAATGCTTCCACGTTATCCCAAACGTCTTCGTTCGTCCTTGGTGTGGAGTTGACTATCCCAAGCCAGGTCAACGTTGCTATCCCAAGCAACCGAGTCCAATCGTGGCGGTTCGATACTACTACGAGGGTACTACTATATGTATTCTAAATACTTACTTCGTCGAGGACGGAATATGGTATTAGCTTATATGGTGCTGCTATCGAAATTAATGAAGCAGTCAATAATTTGTGAATACTTTTTGATGAGCGTCTCAAGTTCATACCTCATGTAAACAAAGTTACTAAAAGCTGCTTTCCGATCCTACGTCAATTATATCTGATTAAGCAAATTCTCGATTATCAAACTAAAAAAATCTTATGCGAGTCATGATTATGTCCAAAATTACTTACTGTGATATAGTTTACAATCCATTTTTAGATACAACATCTCTTCCACGTTTACAAATAATTCAAAATTCATGTTGCAGACTAATAAATAATTTAAGAAAATATTGGTGAAAGAGCTACACTTATTAATTTACACTCATAAGGTCTTGCTTACTTCGATTCCCTCATTTTTAAATGAACAAGCTGATCCCTTGAAATTCTATTCACTCAAGAAACATACGATTCACTGAGACACTCACAATGCCTCTTCACAAAACCTCATTCTTTCATAAATGTTTCGCATAGAACACGATAACACTTTATAATCAAATACCTCAGGCATTAAAATCAATAAATTGTAATTACTTTGAAAAACAAATTAAGCAGAGGGCGGCAAGTTACCCCAGGCACTCAACATATAGTATATCTCAAGTGAGACACGAGGATAATTATTTGGAGACAGGCTCGTAGATATTCAGCCGCCAACACAGGAATAAAAGAAAACATAATTGTACTAAACGAATTTATTTACATATATACATTATATACAATAATTTTTCCTACAACCTGTATGGTTTATTCCTTATATTGCTTTTAGCAGCCTTAAATTTTCCACCTGATTTGTTTGGCTTCGTCTTCCGTGTAAGCATTTCTTCATATATCTCCTTATACTTGGAATACTCGTCCGGCTTCTTGATGATAACTTTTTTATTATTTCGAAGGAAGGTTCCAGAAGAAGGTAAAGGTCGCTGTACAGTCACTTGGTTCCTCATTCTCAAAAAGTCTTCTCTTTTCTTGAGCAAGGCAATGTTCAAACGCTGGTTCAAGACAGGATCTCCTTTAACGTATTCCAGCCAGGAGCGGTTAGACCGTACTGCTCTCAGTAAGCCATCGTCATCCAGATACCTCAATATTAGGCACCAGATTTCAGTTGGCATTGAAGGAAGGTAGGTCGCAGCTAACAAAGGCAGTATACGAAACATCTTGACTGATAATCTCGGATACGAATGACGTACCATGCGCAGAACTGTTATTTTATACCTGCCGTCGGCCAGTGAAGCGTAACGGTAACGTATAAGGTATACGTGGACCAATGACAGCATGATGACGTTGTCGACACGTCATCAGTAAGAGGTCTGTCACGCATGAGCGGAATGTTACAAATAAGTAAAGCCTCTTGAGTAATGTAAACACAAAAATATTGGGACATTATCTAATTTTATCTAAAAGTTTGTTTATTTTTGTAAGGTTGAAAATCTCTTTTTTATAAGATAATGAAGTATATTGGTTGCACATCATTAACAAAACTGTTATTAAGGCAAAGGGAGACGTAACGAGCTACTGGAATGGTTCCTCCGAACATTTACATATGTGTCAGCCAAATATTGTTATCAATATTCTTTTAGCTTTACAGTGTAATATCATATTACTTACAGATGATGTCTTGTGAACAGGCATTGAAAAGGTTTCCGTGAAACGAATGTTCCTTGAATGTTGTTAGGAGACAAAACCATAAATATTAATGTTTACCCTCTGAAATCGATTATCTAAAAAGGTCTGCAAAAATACTGACTAAGGTATCGGAAGATTCGAAAAATTTGCTTGCTAAAAGGACGATGATTTACTCGTATGGTACCGAATGCCTTGCAGAAGTCTATGTAAAAGATTTAAAGAATTGTTCATCTATCAGTCCCGGGCTCTAACTGCGTTGTCAGTTAGATTTAATAACGCAACTGCAGCATTATAGCCTTTTAGAAATTCGCATTGTTGGGGGGGCAATGTTTTAGATTTATGTAGATAATCTTTGATCGGTGTGTAATACATCCAGACAGGTGGATGGGGCCTCCTGGGTAATGTAGATCTTTCCTAGTCGATGGGGCAGGTCTGACATGATTGAAGTTTAAAGGAAACAAAATTTGAATAATATCATCAAAACACTCTTTATTTAGTTACGCTTCTTGTTATGTCAGGGTAATGAGAAAAAATAAGAAATGTTGTATAATTGAGTAGGTGCTGCAAGGTAGAGAAGAGAAAGAGGTGTCTTTCAAACGAACTTTAAAAAATAGGGTAACTGGAAACGCTTAATATACATTCTAAACATGAAAACATGTTTAATCGTTATTTGACTAAATTTCCTAATCTTATAATGGCTCTTACGTAAATACCAGGAAATAAAATAACAGTGGGAGCGTTTTGAATATATTTTAGCTGGGGCTTTTATTTTTGTGAAATTTGTTGACTCACATTTTTTCAGAAATTTTATCATAGGCTATAAGATCTAAGACACCTTTGGCGTTATTTTATGACAAAAGAAAAAATGTATGGATTTCAGATAGTTCTTACTTGCTACTATTTATTTTAATAATATGATTTATTTTCAGCTTTAGAGCATCGGCTTTACAAGTGAGAAATAACGAAAAAAAATAAAATGACTACAAAGTGGTGCAAGCTATAACATTTTTTTAGAAAAAAAATGAGCAGTTTCCAGGGATAATAGCTCCATATACCCGTTAATGTTATTATATTACATATTCGAGTATTTGGGTACCTATGTAGTATTGAGATACTCATTTGTTATTCTGTTTTTTCGTGTTCGAATTTTATTTTTACAATATACATGGTGTTAGGGAAATAATATTCGTAGCTTTGAGAGGTGATTCCTTGCATTAGCATTATTCTAAGCGAAAAATGTCATTATAACCTACAGTATATTCAGATAAGAGATAGACCGGACATAAACAAGACCACGTGATCATCGAACGCTGTAACATTCGGCAGGGACGTATTAAGAGTCACGCAGTACATATTTTAGATAGTAGATGCTGCTTTGCATAACTTTGTAGTAAATTAGCACAATTCGATGTGTATACGATTGATGATGGATATAGGATCATGTGGGGGTGGGGTAAGAAATATATAATGATGTAAATATACATAAGGGTTTCAAAATTTTCGCTTCGATTTCCAGCTTCGGATGCCGCCTGATGTTTGGTGAAATACAGTCGAATATAATCTCAAAATGGCGTTTAAATTAGCCTAAATTAAAAATAATCGTATATCTCTTAAAATTGCTTTTAGAATATTAATTAGTATATTTTTTTGATTTCTAGGTAAATATGTAACCAAATTAAAACGTTCAAAACGTAAAAAAATGTGCATGGTTGAACATTGTCAGAAAGTAGATTCTTGAATAGGTTTTGCCAAAATGGGTTCAAAAATGTCAATAATTAATTAAAAAATACAGTAGCTTTATAATTACTTATAACTTACCGAATTTGATGAACGACATCTTTTATTGGAAAGATGAGCTTGATGAGCTTTCATCATCGCTACCGCCTGAAGCACCAACGTCAATAATGAATGGCTCGACTTGTTCCTCTAAAATATTGTCCAGTTCCCACATTCTCTTTTCAACTTTGTCTTTCACGTGCTTAATACAGTTTTCTCATTTTTGCGCTGTTATTAACTCTAGTGCCTCTTTGAAAAGTCCTTTGAGGTCACAAAATTTAAAAGTTGTATTGTGCTTAGCTATATAATTTTTAACCTCTGCCCATATGAGCTCAATGGGATTGAGCTCGCAACGGTATGGAGGTAAACGGAGCACAGTTTTATTTTGACTTGCTGCCATTTCGTCAATGGCGTATTTTTGATATTCCGCCTTGTGATCCTTGACAATTCTTAATAATTGTACTTTCAGCATTGCTTCTTCAAAGTTGATATTTTTCGAGCGGAGCCAATTTTGAACATCAACTTTCCTTGAAGCCGTTGTTGGGACCTTCTCCATTCTTCGAGAATGATAAGGGGCATTATCCAACACAATTACTGCGTTTTCCTCTAAGTTCGGTAAAATTTTTGAAAACCACTGTTCAAACGATTCGCCATTCATTTCCTTGTGGTAATCTCCAGTTTTCTTAGACTCAAAGCACCACAGACCGTCAACAACAAATCCATCCTCACTGCCAATATGGCAGATAATGAGCCTTTTCCCTTTACCTGGAAATCGAAGTACTAACTGGTGTAGATTTATTTCAATAAGCGAACCTTTTTCAAATGTTTTCATCACATTCAGCGAAAAAACATTGAGACATGAGTATCAGATTGTTATAATTGGGATTATTTAGTCATATTGAAAGAAAGAATATTGAACGTCGTATGATTACTCAGCGCTTCACAATTTAATTTAAAGTTATAAACCTTTAAAAAATGAATGATCAGGAACCTGAAATACGCGCAAATATTAATATTAACAAATTATAACTTTATAAAGCTTAAAGTATGAATTAAAATGATTAGAAATCCTAGGAACGGTACACAATATAAAACTTAGTAACTTTTTTTAAGTTTATAATATTCGACATATTTTAAGATTATATTAAAAAATTATTGAAATATCGAAAACACATAAAAACATGGCTTAAAAAAGTTCTAACAAATGAAAATGACAATAAAACATCCACGCATTTTATCGAAAGTTATAAAAGTTTTGTTACTTGTAATATGTTTTATCTGCCCCCTGGAATTAATGTTTAGAACCTTGTTCCCAAGGTTTGAAAAACATCCGATTGTTGTCTATTACTCGTATTTACCTGCTGGATTTTTTAATCCGGTGGACAGTCCATCTAGAAAGGCCCTCCTGGATGAAGTTACAGAATCATTAACCCATACTTTACTTGTAGTGTGTCCTGTGTTTACCCACGTTTCATCAAGGTAATAAATCTTCCTGTTTTGATTTCTATATTTCCCAATTTTTGTTAAATAATCCCTCCCCCATAGCACAATTTCTTCTCTATCCAGTAGTAAACTATTACGACCCCGTTTTTTCCATTTGAAATTTAAATGCTTCAGTAACGCATGGAAAGTTGATCGTTTGAAATTTGGCAACGTTGTATCTCCATTTACCTCCTTCAGTACTTTATCTATAGTAGGTATTTCATTCCTAAAGAAGAATTCATGCACTTTCCTCCTAATCGCATGCTTATCAGCTTCATCCAATGATTTAACAATACTTTTGCGATGTTTACTGGTCATTGGCTCAGAAAAGGTGTGATTTTTTTTGTATTGTCTTAACACATTAAACACTGATGCGCGACACACCCCAACTTTGTGAGAAACCTTCACAACAATTTCTTTGATGGTTGATGCCACGTTCTCCTCGCGCTCGATCTTATATATATTCAAAATGACCTCTTTCATTTCTGCACTCAGGTGTCTTTTTTTAGAGCGTTTCCTAGATGGACTACAGGAGTTTACAACTTCATCGGCAGTATCTGTACTACTGGGCATTTTGCGCAAGCAGTTGATAACAATAACAATCAATAACAAGGTATAACAATAACAACGACAAACTCAACAACTTAATAAGATAACAAACGAAAACGTCCAAAGAAATATCAAATTGCAATGATGCACACGACATACGTAACACGTCTGAACCTGAATGTGACTCTGCCTTGATACGACTGCTCTGCCGCTCGGCATAGGCATTTAATTGCGAATTGACCAATGAGGGCTCCTGTTTTACGTCGAGACGGCGGCGTTAGCGTGAAAATCACCCGAACCTTTTGTTTACATCCGGTCTATCCCTTATCTGAATATACGTCCGAAAATCAACCGTTTCGGGGCAAAAAAATGCTGAACTTATTTAGTTTTGCACCTTAATAATTTAAATTCATATGCCTTATAGCATAAAATGTATCAATACATTTATTTATAATTAACTGTGTCTAACAAAATAATGTTCTTGCTTATTAAGTACAATTATCCGAAAAAAAAAACAGACAAACAAAATCCCTCACACAAACTGGCAACATGGTACTCCGCCTGCACTGCATATATCATCGCGTGTTGTGATTACTAATACATTTAACTGTAACTTTATGTGATTTACGGATGTTGTTTTTTTTTATTTTTTCGTGCATCGCAAAGTTTCAAATAAGTGACTGATAATCTTGGGAATTGGTGGTGTGTATCGCCACGTGCTGGTAAGTTTTATTATTCTTTTAAATTAAATGTACTGAAAGCGTTATTAAATAAAAAATATTAGCCACAAAAAAAAGTGCGTATTCAGTAATTCAAGGCATATTTTCAACAAAAATATCATACAAACGTAAAAAATTCGATGAATCAGTTGCGGTCGTCGTGCGCTGGTATCGCGGTTGCGTTGCCAAATGTTTGAGAAAATTTAGTTATTTACTACTACTTCCATCGAAAACGATTGATTTTCGGACATACGATATAATAGCATAGTTCTCCTTTTATATGCATAAAACAAAATGGTATTCCATACTTGTGTACTTTTCTCTATAACTCAAATGTGGGAAATCATGTCCCTGGTCAGTCACTTCAGAAGAGAGGAAATAACCAAAAAAATATGAGATACCAGGTATGAGGGTTTATTTCATTTCTGAGATTACCCTTCACATGAATTCTGTTGATCTTCAAGATGTATAAAACTAAGTAAAGAATACGCATTAAGATTTGTAATTACGGGCTCTAACGAGGGAAAGGCGAGGTCCAAAGTTCAAAGGATTAAAAGAAAAAATAGTCATACAGAGAGACATTTTATTTACACACTGTATACAATAATTTCGTTTACAATCGATATGGTTTATTCCTTACATTACTCTTAACAGCTTAAACTTTTCCACCTGATTTGTTTGGCTTTGTCCTCCGTGTAAGCATCTCTTCATAGATCTCATTATACTGGGAATACTCGTCCGGCTTCTTAATGACAACTTTTTGATTATTCCGAAGAAAGATCCCAGATGAAGGCAAAGGTCGCTGTACGGTCATTTGGTTCCTCATCCTCAAAAAGTCTTCTCTCCTCTTGAGTAAGGCGATATTCAAACGCTGGTTTAAAATAGGATCTCCTTTAACGTATTCCAGCCAGGAGCGGTTAGATCGCACTGCTCTCAGTAGGCCATCGTCATCCAGATACCTTAATATTAGGCACCAGATTTCGGTTGGCAATGCAGGGAGGTAAGTCGCAGCTAACAAAGGTAGTATGCGAAACATCTTGAGTGATAATATCGAATACGAATGATGTACCAAGCGCAGATCCGTTGCTTTATACCTGACGTTGATCATTGATGCGTAACGGTGACGTATGGTGTACACGTGGACCAATGACTGCGTGATGACGTTGTCGACACGTCATCAGTGAGAGGTCTATCGCGCATGAGCGGCATATTATATCTGAACCAGGCGGGTAAGACTTGCTAAGTAATGTGAGCGATGTACAATTTTTCTAGTGATCATAGTTATAAAGGTGTCGATGGGTTAGTCTGACAAGGCTGAAAAATTCCGTAAGCACTGATTATTTACTTACGCTTTTTGTTATGTTAAAGTAACGACGTTTTTGAAACATACTTAAAAAAATAGGGTAACTGAGAAACAAACATTTTAATCGTTACATCTGATTGAATATTGCTGAACTTGATTGTTGTTAGGTAAACACTAGAAAATAAAATCTCAAAAAAGGTTTTTGCATTTTTTTTTTAATTGAGACTGCTATTTTTGTGAAATCTGTTGACTCATAGTCTTTAAGAAATTGTGGATGCTATAGTTGTAAGACACCTTTATTTTATGACAGAAGGAAAAAATATAGATGCCAGATAATTATATTACTTTATTTTAATAATGTGTGCAATTTTATTTCTACAATATAGCCGCACAAGTGAGCAAAAAGCCAAAAATATAATAAAGACAAAATGTCAGAAAGCAGAAAATTCGTAAAAATTGGATATTTAAAAGCGACCCATTAGAACGTTATTTTGTATTTGGATACCCATTTGTTAATTCTTTTTCGTGTTCGACTGCTATTTTTATAAGTAGTGTATTCAACAGAGGCTGTTACTACTAAGAATGCATGACTGACTAGTACTAGCATTACACTGCTTTCATTGCCACATAGTTTTATATTAGTAAAACAAAATGTTATTCCATACTTGTTTGCTTTCCTTTATAACTCAAATATGGGAAATCCATGGTAAAATATATAGAATGTCTTTAACCAAACACCCCGTAAACTATTATTGACAGTGAAGTTCAGAATTGGATTGTCCGTGATACTTCACAAAAGTGGAAGTAACACATGAACCATAAAATTTGGGATAAAACGTACGGGGACTGATTTCATTTCTGATATTATCTAACATATGACCTCCGTTGACTTACCCAAAATTTAACAACCTGTATGAAACTAAGTAAGGGAACACACCTCAGGTAAGATGATTGAACTTTGTCATCACTCAGTCTGAGAAGGGATAGACGAGGTAATAATTAAATGGTCCACATATTGAAATATCTCATGAATCATAAAATTTGGGATATAACGTACGGGGACTAATTTCATTTCTGATATTATCTATATGAGGTAATAATTAAATGGTCCACGTAATTAAATATCTTGTGAACCATAAAATTTGGGATAAAACGTATGGGGACTAATTTCATTTCTGATATTAGCTATCATATGACTTCCATTCACTTACCCAAAATGTTACAAGCTGTATGAAACTAACTAAGGCACCTCTGGTAAGATGACTGAACTTCGTCACCACTCAGTCAAAGGAGGGACAGACGAGGTAATAATTAAATGATCCACATAATGAAATATCTCATGAACCATAAAATTTAGGATAAAACGTATGGGGACTAATTCCATTTCTGATATTATCTATTGTATGACTTCCGTTGACTTACCCAAAATTTTACACGCTGTACGAAACTAAATAACACAACACACCACAGGTAAACTGATTGAACTTTGTCACCACTCAGTCAGAGAAGGGATAGACGAGGTAATAATTAAATGGTCCACATATTGAAATATCTCATGAATCATAAAATTTGGGATATAACGTACGGGGACTAATTTCATTTCTGATATTATCTATAATATGAGTTCCCTCAACTTACCCAACATTTAACAACCTGTATGAAACTAAGTAAGGAAACACACCTCAGGTAAGATGATTGAACTGAACTTTGTCACCACTCAGTCAAAGGAGGGACAGGCGAGGTAATAATTAAATGGTCCACGTAATTAAATATCTCGTGAACCATAAAATTTGGGATAAAACGTACCGGAACTAATTTGATTTCTGATATTATCTATAATATGACTTCCGTTAACTTACCCAACATTTAACAGCCTGTATGAAACTAAGTAAGGAAACACACCTCAGGTAAGATGACTGAACTTCGTCACCACTCAGTCAAAGGAGGGACAGACGAGGTAATAATTAAATGGTCCACGTAATTAAATATCTCGTGAACCATAAAATTTGGGATAAAACGTACGGGGACTAATTTCATTTCTGACATTAGCTATCATATGACTTCCGTTCACTTACCCAAAATGTTACAAGCTGTATGAAACTAACTAAGGCACCTCTGGTAAGATGATTGAACTTTGTCACCACTCAGTCAAAGGAGGGACAGACGAGGTAATAATTAAATGATCCACATAATGAAATATCTCATGAACCATAAAATTTAGGATAAAACGTATGGGGACTAATTCCATTTCTGATATTATCTATTGTATGACTTCCGTTGACTTACCCAAAATTTTACACGCTGTATGAAACTAAATAAGGCAACACGCCTCAAGTAAGATGATTGAACTTTGTCACCACTCAGTCAGAGAAGGGATAGACGAGGTAATAATTAAATGGTCCACATATTGAAATATCTCATGAATCATAAAATTTGGGATATAACGTACGGGGACTAATTTCATTTCTGATATTATCTATAATATGAGTTCCCTCAACTTACCCAACATTTAACAACCTGTATGAAACTAAGTAAGGAAACACACCTCAGGTAAGATGATTGAACTTTGTCACCACTCAGTCAAAGGAGGGACAGACGAGGTAATAATTAAATGGTTCCACATAATGAAATATCTCATGAACTATCAAATTTGGGATAAAACGTACGGGGACTAATTTCATTTCTGATATTATCTATAATATGACTTCCGTTGACTTACCCGACATTCTAAGGTTTGTGGAATTTCGTTTTAAAGAATAACTACGTTGTATGTGAAGCAATTCCCGAAGCATGACGTCATGTGATGAGTCATTGAAAAAGTCTCAGTGAAACGAATGTTCCTTGCTATAACAAGCAAAATGTAACGCTGGTCTACCATAGATGTACCTAATTTCTATATGTTATTAATGAATAATAGTACTTCAGCTGTCTCGTAACCTGTCGTGTGCATATTATTGATCTGTGCGATGGCTATTCCAAACCATACGGAATTAGCTATCACAAGCAAAATCTAATGCTTGTCTCGCATAGATAAAACCTAATATCTATCTGTTATTAACGAAAAATGGTACTTTAGTGGTTTCCTAAACTGTCATGTGCATTCCGATAAAGATATTCCAACGTTAACACAAACCAAATGAAATTTGCTATGACAGGCAAAATGTAACGCTAGTCTCGCATAGATGTAGCTAATCTCTGTCATTCTTTAATGAAAAATGGTACTTAGGCTTCTTCCTAACTTCTCATGCGTATCCTGACAATACTGTTTCATAGTTATCACAAACCAGATGGAATTTGCTATCCCAAGCAAAATGTACCGCTAGTCTCACATAGATGTATCCAATTTTTATCTGTTATAAATGAAAAATGTTATATTGCTACATTGCTATCACAAACCAGATAGAATTTGCTATCCCAAGCAAAATGTACCGCTCTAGTCTCACATAGATGTATCCAATTTTTATCTGTTATAAATGAAAAATGCTATATCGCTACATTGCTATTACAAACTAGATGGGACTTGCTATCTCAAACAAAATGTAACTCTAGTCTCGCATATATGAACCTAATCTCTATTTGTTATTAATGAAAAATGGTACAGCGGCAGTTTCCTAAACTGTCTTGAGCATTCTTATTATGCTGTTCCAAGGTTATCACAAACCAGATGACATATGCTATCACAAGCAAATGAGAAAAGATTGTTGACCATACCTTGTTGCTACGTTGTCCCAAACGCTTTCAGTGTTGTTATTTGTGCATCGAGGTTCAGTATTGAGTCATTTTTCCAAACATCTTCATTCGTCCTTGGTTTGGACTATGACAAGCTAGGTCCATGTTGCTATCCCAAGCAACCGAGTCCAATGATACAACGTTATCCAAATGTCTTCGTTCAACCTTGGTGTGGAGCTGACTATCCCAGGCCCGGTCCGCGTTACTATCCCAAGTAACCGAGTCTAATGCTTCCACGTTATCCCAAACGTCTTCGTTCGTCCTTGGTGTGGAGCTGACTATCCCAAGCCAGGTCAACGTTGCTATCCCAAGCAACAGAGTCCAATGTTTCAGCGTTATTCCCAACGTCTTTGTTCGTCCTAGATATGAAGTTGGCTATCACAAGCAAGGTGCAGGTTGCCATCCCAAGCAACAGTGTCAAAACGTTATCCCAAACGTCATGCTAGGCACAATTTGCAGCGCCGGTGAGGCATCCATACTGATATTCATTTAACTTGCACCTAAAGCAGATCGGTTAGTTGACAGTTACCTGATGGTGACGCCTCTTCAGAAAAAGAGGCCTGCACGCCACTTTCTAATTTTGGTCGGCGACCGCCGGTCGATATCTCGTTTGCAAAGAACATCTACCTTCTGTCCTGTTTTCTAATTCTAAATGTTCAGCGGATCCTCGACCCTGCACGAGGTGCGCCGATTAACGTCTTGACGGTCAGGTACGAGAACAACAAGGAATGAAGGTTTATAGGCGGCCAGAGGGGAGAAAGGTAGGGGGAAGGGGCGCGGTGCCGCTTTCCTTCTCTGCGTGCGCGCTTTGAAATCGTGGCGGTTCGATACTACTACGAGGGTACTACTATATGTATTCTAAATATTTACTTCGTCGAGGACGGAACATAGTATTAGCTTATATGGTGCTGCTATCGAAATTAATGAAGCAGTCAATAATTTGTGAATACTTTTTGATGAGCGTCTCAAGTTCATACCTCATGTAAACAAAGTTACTAAAAGCTGCTTTCCGATCCTACGTCAATTATATCTGATTAAGCAAATTCTCGATTGTCAAACTAAAAAAATCTTATGTGAATCATGATTATGTCCAAAATTACTTACTGTGATATAGTTTACAATCCTTTTTTAGATACAACATCTCTTCCACGTTCACAAATAATTCATGTTGCAGACTAATAAATAATTTAAGAAAATATTGGTGAAAGAGCTACACTTATTAACTTACACTCACAAGCTCTTGCTTACTTCGATTCCCTCGTTTTTAAAGAACAAGCTGATCCCTTGAAATTCTATTCACTCAAGAAACATACGGTTCACTGAGACACTCACAATGCCTCTCCACAAAACCTCATTTTTTCATAAATGTTTCGCATAGAACACGATAACGCTTTATAATCAAATATCTCAGGCATTAAAATCAACAAATTGTAATTACTTTGAAAAACAAATTAAGCAGAGGGCGGTAAGTTATCCCAGGCACTCAATATATAGTATATCTCAAGTGAGACACGAGGATAATTATTTGGAGACAGGCTCGTAGATATTCCGCCGCCAACACAGGAATAAAAGAAAACATAATTGTACTAAACGATTTTATTTACATATATACATTATATAAGTACAACAATTTTGCTTACAACCTGTATGGTTTATTCCTTACATTGCTTTTAGCAGCCTTAAATTTTCCACCTGATTTGTTTGGCTTCGTCTTCCGAATGAGCATTTCTTCATAGATCTCCTTAGAATACTCGTCCGGTTTCTTGATGATAACTTTTTCATTATTTCGAAGGAAGGTCCCAGAAGAAGGTAAAGGTCGCTGTACAGTCACTTGGTTCCTCATTCTCAAAAAGTCTTCTCTTTTCTTGAGCAAAGCAATGTTCAAACGCTGGTTCAAGATAGGATCTCCTTTAACGTATTCCAGCCAGGAGCGGTTAGACCGTACTGCTCTCAGTAAGCCATCGTCATCCAGATACCTCAATATTAGGCACCAGATTTCGGTTGGCAATGCTGGCAGGTAAGTCGCAGCTAACAAAGGCAGTATACGAAACATCTTGACTGATAATCTCAGATACGAATGTCGTACCATGCGCAGAACTGTTACTTTATACCTGCCGTTGAGCAGTGAAGCGTAACGGTGACGTATGAGGTATACGTGGACCAATGACAGCATGATGACGTTGTCGACACGTCATCAGTAAGAGGTCTATCACGCCTGAGCGCCATGTTACAAATAAGTAAGGCCTCTTGAGTAATGTACGA
Source organism: Acanthoscelides obtectus (assembly GCA_963669975.1). Classification (NCBI taxonomy): domain Eukaryota; kingdom Metazoa; phylum Arthropoda; class Insecta; order Coleoptera; family Chrysomelidae; genus Acanthoscelides; species Acanthoscelides obtectus. The sequence goes on from CAVLJG010000001.1 coordinate 90,434,769, forward strand.
ATCCTAACACAAAAATTTTGGGACATTATCTAAAAGTTTGTTTCTTTTTATTAGGTTAAAAATCTTTTATAAGACAATGATGTATATTGTTTCCACATCATATTAACAAAACTGTTTTCAAGTAATATGATATTTGAATACAGAATCAAACTAATATTGATAAGAACGCAATATTTTGATGACACAAAATTGTTCGGACACGATATTTTAAAAAATAATAGCACGCCATGGAAACAAAAAAGTGTTTACAATTCGTCGTTTTGATTTAAGAATCAATTCTGTAAATAAATTTGCTTTAAAATATCGCGTGGTGAAGGTGAAGCAACAAACAGTGCAATCAGAGTTGTAATCATAAAATTGTTTCATTAAGGACAGAGTTTTCGGGATATTGCTAAACAAATAAATGTCGCAGTCTACGGTGGCAGATATTGTAAAAAAGTATGGAGACACAAGAAAAATAGAATGGAATCAACACATAGAAAGAATGACAGAAAATAGAACAGTACGAATAGCAAGAGACAAATGGAAGAAGATCAATGGGACGACCGAGGAAATGATCGTCGGACCGCATCAATTGAGGCTAAAAACCGAAGTGAAACAGGCCTATTAATAAAGTACGAAGAAGAAGAAGCTTCTTTCCATGAGTCAGGAAAAACACCTTTTTCTAAGCACGTATTAATAATATGTAGGATATGGTCTAAAATCACAGAAGCATAGTTTAAGTATTCTCAGTTATTTTGGAGACCGAAAGATTAATGTTAAATTAGCCTTGTCAATCTGTTTAAAGATAAGACTACCGTCACAGAAATAATTTCTTTCACAGTGTTCAATCATTTCTGGTGTTTTTAAAAAGAGAAATAATCATTAATTACACACACTAATTACACTGAGTTTCTTAAATATGTATGTACTCGTCACTATTTTCATATTGTTGAATTCTCACGGATTTCAAAGCCGTGTAAAATATTTTATTGATAGATAGGCTACCTTCTTAGGCCTGATTTCCGCTAGAGTCGAATTTCTGAGTTCTCAATAATGATTCTAACATTAATTTTAAATTCACTCACAGTTCTATCTCTATATTTCATCATGCGTTTAAGCTGAGATGTTAGCCAATGTTCGTGTGGTTTGTTTACACGGACAATTTTCAGAAGCGCATGTATATCAATCCATCTGTCAAATAAGAAATTTTGTGATCAGTGTTGTGACGTTTCAGGGAAAGTGTATAATAACATTTTCGAAAGAAGCAATTTCGAAATTTCTTAATTCAACAAATTTCTGTTTAGTCTTTTTAGCACTGTTCATTATTTTGCAGAAGACCAAAACATTATCAGTAGGAAGGTCCAACTTCAGAGTATCAGAACTCGAGTAGATTTGAGGTTTGCTGATGAACATAGAATCTAACAAACTACTAGAACTGTTAATTATTATTCTAGACGATTCGCTAAAGATTTTATAAAAGCCATATGCATCGAAACGATCATATGAAATTATATAGATATATATAGGTAAGTTACCCCAAAATCTAGAATTAGGAAACATATTTCCAATTTAGTCCACAGGTATTCAACATATATCTCAAGTGAGCGACAAGAGTAATTGCTGAGGAGGTGTCTTTCAAACGAACTTTAGAAAATAGGGTAACTGGAAACGCTTGATATACATTCTAAACATGTTTAATCGTTAAATTTCCTAATCTTATAATGGCTCTTACGTAAATACCAGAAAATATGAATATATTTTAGCTGAGGCTGTTATTTTTGTGAAATTTGTTGACTCACATTGTTTCAGAAATTGTATCATAGGCTATAAGATCTAAGACACCTTTGGCGTTATTTTATGACAAAAGGAAAAGTATATGGCTGTCAGATAGTTCTTACTTGCTATTTTAATAATATGATTTATCTTCAGCTTTAGAGCATCGGCTTTACAAGTTGAGAAAAAACTAAAATGACTACAAAGTGGTGGAAGCTATAACATTTTTTTTTTTAGAAAAAATGGGTTATTTAAAAGCCACACCGTTGTTTTGTTATTATATTACATATACGAGTATTTGGCTACCTATGTCGTATTGAGATACTCACTTACTTGTTATTCTGTTTTTCGTGTTCGAATTTTATTTTTACAATATACACGGTGTTAGGGAAATAATATTCGTAACTTTGAGAGGTGATTCCTTGCATTATTCTAAGCGAAAAGTGTCATTATATGACCAAAAATCAACCGTTTCGGAGCAAAAAAATGCTGAACTTATTTCTTTTTAGTCACCTTAATAATTTAAATTCATATGCCTTATAGCATAAAATGTATCAATACATTTATTTATTAATTAACTGTGTATAACAAAACAATGTTCTTGCTTATTAAGTACAATTATCCGAAAAAAAACAGACAAACAAAATCCCTCACACAAACTGGCAACATCGTACTCCGCCTGCACTGCATATATCATCGCGTGTTGTTGTGGTTACTAAGATATTTAACTGTAACTTTATGTGATTTTCGGATTTTGTTTTTTTTCTTTTTTCGTACATCGCAAAGTTTCAAATAAGTGACTGATAATCGTGGGAATTGGTGGTGTGTATCGCCACGTACCGGTAAGTTCTATCATTTTTTTAAGTAAATGTACTGTACTGAAAGCGTTATTAAATAAAAAATATTAGCCACAAAAAAAATGCGTATTCAGTAATTCAAGGCATATTTTCAACAAAAATATCATACAAACGTAAAAAATTCGATGAATCAGTTGCGATCGTCGTGCGCTGGTATCGCGGTTGCCAAATGTTTGAGAAAATTTAGTTATTCACTACTACTTCCATCGAAAACTTTTTTGCTTAGAATAATGCAAGGAATCACCTCTTAAAGCTACGAATATTATTTCTCTAACACCTATACTAGAAATGCATGACCGAGAAGTAATACCACCTTTGGAGCATAGGTCTCCTTTTATATGTATAAAACAAAATGGTATTCCATACTTGTGTACTTTTCTCTATAACTCAAATGTGGGAAATCATGTCCCTGGTCAGTCACTTCAGAAGAGTGGAAATAACCAAAAAAATATGAGACACCAGGTATGAGGGTTATGAGATTACCCTTCACATGAATTCTGTTGATGTACAAGATGTATAAAACTAAGTAAATAGTACGCATCAAGATTTGTCATTACGGGCTCTAAGGGAGAGACGAGGTCAAAAGTACAAAGGATTAAAATAAAAAACAGTTATATAAAGCAATATTTTATTTACACACTATATACAATCATTTTGCTTACAACCGATATGGTTTATTCCTTACATTACTCTTAACAGCTTTAACTTTTCCACCTGATTTGTTTGGCTTTGTCTTCCGTGTAAGCATCTCTTCATAGATCTCATTATACTGGGAATACTCGTCCGGCTTCTTAATGACAACTTTTTGATTATTCCGAAGAAAGGTCCCAGATGAAGGCAGAGGTCGCTGTACGGTCACTTGGTTCCTCATCCTCAAAAAGTTTTCTCTCCTCTTGAGTAAGGCGATATTCAAACGCTGGTTTAAAATAGGATCTCCTTTAACGTAATCCAGCCAGGAGCGGTTAGATCGCACTGCTCTCAGTAGGCCATCGTCATCCAGATACCTTAATATTAGGCACCACATTTCGGTTGGCAATGCAGGGAGGTAAGTCGCAGCTAACAAAGGCAGTATACGAAACATCTTGAGTGATAATATCGAATACGAATGACGTACCACGCGCAGATCCGTTGCTTTATACCTGACGTTGATCATTGATGCGTAACGGTGACGTATGGGGTACACGTGGACCAATGACTGCGTGATGACGTTGTCGACACGTCATCAGTGAGAGGTCTATCGCGCATGAGCGGCATATTATATCTGAACCAGGCGGGTAAGACTTGCTAAGTATAGTCAACGCCAAACAAAGTGGCGTGCACGTCATCAAGGTGGGTGTGTTGAAAAATTTACATTGTTGCCAAACTTTTTGTAAAATAATAAAATTTATTATTTACATATCTAGGTTTATAAGCAATATTAACCTCAAATGAGAACAAAAATAATAGTATAATAAAATTATAGATCTGTACTTGCATAATCATTAAGTATGACAATTATTGATCAGATGACACTATGAAACTACCATATTTAATTGATAGCTTAAAGGTACTGAATAAAAATCCAAATGGGGTCCTCCAAATTTTCTGCATGGTATTTATTTTACAGAATTCATACAGAAAAATGCATTCTAAAATTAGGTAAGCTACTGGTGTAAGCTTTTTCTGTACAATAAAGTTAGTCGGAGTTTCTTTCTTCAGCGCTGTCTGAATCTGAATCTTCATCACTCTCAAAGTTGATTATTAAAGGTTCGATGTCTGGTCGATCAAAAATTCGTTCTCTTTCATACCATTTAAAAATTTCTTGCTCAGTATGTCGAACACTATTTTTCCACATGTCTGGGGTAACCGTTTGTAGAGCCTCGTTCTACATATCCAAACAGTCTTTTTCACTGTTACCATCTCTACCAATATGTCTGTTATAGTAACCTTTTGCTATGCCCCAAATTAACTCAATAGGGTTAAATATACAATGGTAAGGAGGCAGACGAAGAACTTTGTGCCCATGTTGTTCCGCCAATTCATCAATCACGTATATTTTAGGTGGTTTGTTTCTAAAAAAGCAGTTATTTTAAGAATAGGAATAAACAAAAGAAATATAAACTGTCGACCAAAATATATATAATTAAGAAGCATTATGTACCGAGCAACAATACTCAATAGCTCTGTTTTAAACATTGTGTTTAAAAATGGTATGTTTTGATTTGTCAACCAGTCTTGGATATTTTTTTTTGTCCATGCATTGTTGGGTACTTTGTTCAATATCATGCTGTGATAAGGGGCGTTATCCAGTATAATCATAGATGGACTCTCCAATTTTTCTAATAACTGATGTTGAAACCATTTCAAAAAATTGTCTTGGTTCATCTCTCCATGGTAATCGCTCAATTTTGTTTTCGAAGAAAATATCGCTTCACTACCCTCAATAAACCCATTTTCATTTCCAGCATGTAATATAATGTATCTAAAATATATTAGTTTTAAATTTTATAGTGCAAATTGTGTAAAAGTACATACCTTTTACCATCTGTTTTAATAGCTTTCACGCTTTTTTGGTTTCCATTTTGCCAAGAGCGACCTATGGTCCCATTTTGATATATCCAAGTTTCATCGAGGAAGACAAACTGGTATAAGGCCTCAACCTTGGCTTGATTGTATTGCCTTAGAAATTCCACTCTTTTCAAAGCTATACTTGGTAGTTCCATGAGCCCTCGTCGCGGATTGTCCTTAAGCCACTTAAATCCAAGATCTCTAAGCAACCGCCTTAAAGACGTGGCACTACCATCAAATAATGCCCTATCTCTTAATCGAGACCATAAAGTTTGTATCGTAACTTGTTCTTCTGAAACCATGTGTAATATGACATTATAATTTAGTTAACAAATTAATGCAAATTTCTGATAAGTTATTATAATAAGATCTTACTTTTGTGATACATATTATAGATCACTTCTCGAATGGCACTTGTATCCAATGTCGCTGTGTTGGTTACACGTTTAATATAACTCCGCTTTTTCTTGGGCGATTCTAAATTTGCATCACTTTTCACACCATCGGAAATACGACTAACTGTCCTTAAACTAATTTTTAAAGCAGCAGCAACACGCTACAAAAAATGAAATAAAATTTCACTATTATTAATATACATTACATATAATTATTAGTAACCTACCTCTTGAACAGCATTTAAAGGCAACAAAGGCCCGTTGTTGTCCCTTTCTTGCTCAAAGTAGTGCATTAACGAGGCCACGAGTTCCTTACACAGACTATTTAACTGTTTGGGCATCTTTATATACCAAAATTGCCTTTATCTACTCGTAAAATGAATAATTTTGTTTTGAAACAAACAGTTGTTGATTTACAGTATGCGGGGCCAAAGGATTTATAAAGATTTGAAATGCCACAAATTGATTCAGTGTCAAAATTAATACAAATGTCAGTTCCCAGTTTAAATAAGTTTCAAGGTGACAATGTGTCAACGCTGCGAAATCGGTTTAGTGCGTTTACATGTCGATAAGTGATTGGAGCGTTTGCAAAACATTTTATTTCGCATAATGCGTCTAAATTTATCAGAAAGCAACTTATGTGATATTTTAATAACAATGTTTATATGACTATTAACCATAATAAGAGAGTAATGACCATTTTACAATTTATATATCACATTAATATGAAACTGCAATAGAGCAATTGTTTGTGATAGAAACCTAGGCATTAGGTCGAGAAATTTTTATCGTGATGACGTGCACGCCACTTTGTTTGGCGTTGACTATAATGTGAGCGATGTACAATTTTTCTAGTGATCATAGTTATAAAGGTGTCGATGGGTTAGTCTGACAAGGCTGAAAAATTCCGTAAGCACTGATTATTTACTTACGCTTTTTGTTATGTTAAAGTAACGACGTTTTTGAAACATACTTTAAAAAATAGGGTAACTGAGAAACAAACATTTTAATCGTTACATCTGATTGAATTTTGCTGAACTTGATTGTTGTTAGGTAAACACTAGAAAATAAAATCTTAGAAAAAGATTTTCCATTTTTTTTAAGACTGCCATTTTTGTGAAATCTGTTGACTCATAGTCTATAAGAAATTGTGGATGCTATAGTTGTAAGACACCTTTATTTTATGACAGAAGGAAAAAATATAGATGACAGATACTTATATTACTTTATTTTAATAAAGTGTGGCATTTTATTTCTAGAATATAGCCGCACAAGCGAGCAAAAAGCGAAAAATATAATAAAGACAAAATGTCAGAAGGCAGAAAATTCATAAAAATTGGATATTTAAAAGCGACCCATTAGAACGTGATTTTGTATTTGGACACCCATTTGTTAATTTGTTTTTCGTGTTCGACTTTTATTTTTATAAGTAGTGTATTCAACAGAAGCTGTTGAGTACTACTAAAAATGCATGACTGACTAGTAATAGCATTACACTGTTTTCATTGCCACATAGTTTTATATTACTAAAACAAAGTGGTATTCCATATTTGTTTGCTTTCCTTTATAACTCAAATATGGGAAATCCATGGTAAAATACACATAATGGCTTTAACCAAACACCCCCTAACCTATTATTGACAGTGAAGTTCAGAATTGGATTGTCCGTAATACTTCACAAAAGCGGAAATATCTCATGAACCATAAAATTTGGGATAAAACGTACGGGGACTAATTTCATTTCTGATATTATCTATAATATGACTTCCGTCGACTTACTCAACACTTAACAACCTGTATGAAGCAAAGTAAGGAAGCACACCTCAGGTAAGATGACTGAACTTTGTCACCACTCAGTCAAAGGAGGGACAGACGAGGTAATAATTAAATGGTCCACATAATTAAATATCTCATGAACCATAAAATTTGGGATAAAACGTACGGGAACTAATTTCGTTTCTGATATTATCTATCATATGACTTCTATTGACTTACCCGACATTTAACAACCTGTATGAAACTAAGTAAGGAAACACACCTCAGGTAAGATGATTGAACTTTGTCATCACTCAGTCAAAGGAGGGACAGACAAGGTAATAATAAATAATGAAATATCTCATGAACCATAAAATTTGGGATAAAACGTATGGGGACTAATTTCGTTTCTGATATTATCTATTGTATGGCTTCCGTTGACTTACCCAAAATTTTACACGCTGTATGAAACTAAATAAGGCAACACACCTCAGGTAAGATGACTGAACTTTGTCACCACTCAGTCAAAGGAGGGACAGACGAGGTAATAATTAAGTGGTCCACATAAATTATTTGCCACTTATCGCTAACTGACGACGTCGCTTGATTTCGTCGTCGTCCTAATTTTTTCTTCCCCGGTAATTACGTTCCCACCCCGCCTTCCGTCAGTCTAATTATGGAACGTCAATTAATCTCCGTTGGAAGGCCCTCTTATTACAGCCCTTATCAATCTCTCTAGTAGGGCGCACTGGGCGATTACGAGGCCCCGAAGAAGCATTCTAACCCTTCCGACGCCTTTGCGGACGGGAGTAAGCCATAAGCTTCCATCGCCGGAACTCTTTTTTTACTGCTTTCCCACTTTTGATGGATGATTATTTTCCTGCTAATACCGACCATTCCTGACAATACTTCAGCTGGAACTCCCCGATTAGCTCTAATGAGCTCATCAACTTTTGCGAAAGTTGTGCAGCAAAGCAGAAGCTTATCAGTACCGGCTTTATACAAGCTAATGACGTTTTTTCACACTAACCTGAGAAATTGCCATTATGTCTAGGTATACTTTCATGTACAACCTCATTGGCTTCTTGTGCAAAGGATTGCCTTTGATATCATACATCGACACGTAATGACTTGAAATTATTACAGATTTTGTATTTATGAATGGCATTCGTTTAACAGCTTTTAAGACAAAGCTGCTTGATAAATTGGAGTATTTAAAAATGAGCAGGAAACGAATTGTGTATCGACGTACTTAGCATTTTATATCTTTATCGCTCTATCATATAGCAGCAGCGTCCTTCGCGCATGCACCGTTCTGCCATGAAGATCATTGGTGAGCTTTATTCGGATAGTGTTACCAGACGTTCACAAATTTGTATGCTATATTTCAAACTCTGATCAAACTAAATATGGTAATATATCATATTGTGTCACTCGGCGTTGTGCGCGTCAATATATAAAAGCGCTCTGCCAACGATAGCATACTTCTCCACCAAGTTACATAATATACTATTCTGTGTCGCCGAATTATGGTAGCAATACCATAAAAGTTTGAAGACTTCTAGTCTCGTTTGTAAAAGGTGGAACAAAAATCTGACGGAGTACCATAGATTCCTTATTATGAGGAACTGAACAAAAAGTAATTTTTTTTATATATAGGGTAGTCCAAAAATGAAAGCACAGCAAACATTTTTTTTAATGGAAAATCCTTTCAATTTTTGTATTTTGAGATTCTCCTTATGACTTTAAACATTTTTATGAGTAAGTATCCATGCCTGAATTCAACTTTTTTTGAGATATTGAAATAAGAAATGAATCTTTGATCATATATTATGCGAAACCCGGTAGGCAAATGCCGATCTTAGGTTTTACGATCTGTTCTTATATGAGAACAACCTTAGCAGGAAATTCATTACACAGGGCCTAGAACATGAGAAAAAGGTGATTTTCTTATCTCAAAGGCTCAATCACAGAAGTATTTTTTTAATTGGGTCAAGAAAATACATTGAACCCAAAAAGCTTCATTCAAAATAATATAGAACAAACGAAATAAAATTAATGGTAACTGCTTGAAAATGATTACTTAATGTTTATTTCTTTATATTATGTATGTGACATTCATCCTTTCTTCCCTCACGGCAAATTTTCAATTGGGTATAACTACGGATTACCATTGTTTCGGCGAGTTTCCGATACCTTATGGGATTGTACTGCGTTAGGACTACATGTTGCCGGTTCTAACTACAAGACATCAAATTTGTGACATTCTTCTTTTTTCCCCTACGTTTCATATGTATGCAGTCGATAAGCGCAAACCAAAAACTGTCTGCGTCCAAACAAAAAAATGAAGTGAGCGAGTTAAAAACTATTATTAACATCACTGAATCTAAAATATCCACTACTTGTTCATAGAATTTTTTTATGCATTTCTTGACAGTCAGATAACAACATTATCACAAGCATTCCAAATCATTTATCAACAGAAATGGCAACTCTTTCGTTAAAATGAAGTCAAGCAGGTTGACACATGCATTATTGTAAGACTACTTAGCCCTTTAGGTACATCCCGACATTATGAAAAAGTCTGGAAACGGAAAAATATCTTAAGAAGCAGTGTACCGATATTCAACAAATTTTGAAAGAGTATCAACTGATCATTCTTTATCAGACGATATTAACCCCGTTGTTGCCAAATTTAGCATTTTTTCAAAACAACTCCACTTTTCAAAGTTGAATACAATGCTATAAGTTTACCATAACCAAATAGCCAAATTATATTCAACCTATTTATGAAGACATTCAACCATAGTTAAGAGTTGGAAGATGTGGTGATATCTTGAGAAACATTAAATCGATTTCAACCAAATTTTAGCACAGACGATAATTCATCATTCCCGATTAGATGGTGGTAACTAAGACTTGCACTAACCCTCTAGTATGTCTAGGTATAACCTATAAATAGCAAGGCTGTGAATAATTATACTTATACAGATATGGTAACATAGTCAGAAGTTTCACTGTTTCTGATAAATGATAAATTTGGCAACAATGTAGCAAATGCCATGTAGCACTTAATTGTCCTCTGTTCAAAATTAGGCAGATGCGCGTTCATTGTTTTCCATATTCCCTATAATTCCAAGTCTTGGATTATGCTGCCATATTTCCATGAATACTAGAATGTTTCCTAAGAAGAACTGAACAGTTATTTTCCGATAAGAAACGAGAACTTACTGCATTTGAAAAGCAGTTCTTGACTAAACAAGATATCTGACAACAGCTCCGTTACTGCTATTTGATCCAGAACAGGAATTGATTATCCCCTTGTATAAAATTTGGTGCTTATTGGAATATTCTCGATCGTTTCCAGATAAAATTTTAATATATGTTATCACGTGCCAAAATCACGTAGCCTAGTTTTTCACTATGTTGATCACTCATCAGTAATTTGAATTTCTCTTTATTAATGCTAGATTGCCTCTTCCTAGGACAAACCCTTTTTAATGAATTTATTCTTCCAAATTTCATAGTTTATTGATTGTATAATTTCACAAGTATTATATCTTTCTTTTTCAGCGTTGAAATCTTTTGGACACTAATGTTCTAGTAGTATTAACGACTATCTCAGAAATCTCCCCATAAAATATCGTTGGTCCCTCGTAGAGTTAGTTCAGCCCATTGGCAACCAGCGCCACCTTGTGATTTCTGCGCGTACTAGCCGTATAGGAATATTTGCTTCCTTATCAAGATACCTTGTTTTAAAGACTTGCGTGTGCAGACGGGTCCAACGCCATTTTCGTTTCTTCTTCCCGTTGAGGTTTCAGTTGTGCGTGGGTCATTTCGTTGGTAATAATTTCCAGATTCTGGGATATTGACGCCCCAAACAGCAGATTATGGAGTAGCATCCTTTATTTTGTACCTTACGTTTAGTTGTGTCGGTTTGGGTGCTACACCGTCCATTTTCTGATAGGATTATAACCTTCAGCGGTAAATTCCTTTTTTTATATACCATCGGATCACGCCCATTAATGCATGTCCTGAAGAAGTTTGTTCAATATCTGCTTCCTTTTAGTGGTAAGGCATTGCGGAGAACCACCATTCACACTCCTCCAGCATTGTTTTATAGCTGCCTTGTAGCTGTTTCGTAGCCGATTTTGCTGGAAGCCACCCCTTCACCTTGACAAAAAATCCTGAAGTGAACAGGTAAAATATCATGTTAATTAGGCATTCTATAGATATTGATATTGATTATTGCTGACTGAAATTTTTAGGATGTTCTTGATTTTGTTTGGCATTTTAAGTATTCAAATATATGGCAGTGCCTACATAGTACCTTCTATTAGGCATTACATTACATTGACCATGATTTTGATTTTTGAGCTGCCATAACTTTATTTTAGAACAAGGGATACATTTCTGAGGGTATATCACTTTAGCACATTTTTATCTTTTCTTGTCCTTTCTTTACTTTTCTTATTTATTATATTATTATAAGTGTCGAGTGTTTAGTGCTGTCTCAGACAGACAATAGAGAGTAGATTTTTAAGCAGTCTTTCCCCCCCTCTCTCTCTCTAGGATTTTTTTATACCGTAAATTTTGGTTAACGAGGCAAGCAGCCTCTACCTTGTCACGTTCCTCACGTCACTGCTCACTATTGGCCACTGGTTTTTGACCTGAGCGTTAGCTGAGGACATCTTAGCTGCGACTAGAGCTGCAACTTGAAGAAGACCATTATCCAGATTAGTTTCGGTATAAAATATTTGTAAAGCCTTTATTTGTAAAGCCTTGGTACGTGTACCATGGTAAATGTTTTGCAGGGTTGATTATCATGGTCTAATAATTTTATTGTGCGGCAATAATAATATCCTATTTTTTTTAACTTCCACTCCAGTGGTAGAGCATATTTGCTATTTGTTTTGATAACATATTGTGTTTCTCATATAAATATCTTGTTTTATTTGGCTCTCTCTGTACAGATAACTAGGTTTTGTCATTACTGTGAGATTCTTTTCTTTTGTGTGTGTATCAGGCAGAACTAGTTCCTATTAAGTCCTCGGGGATTTGTGGCTTAATATGTCTTAAGTCACTGGCGCTCTTAACCTTCCCTACTCTCCTCTTTATTGAGCTAGGACCTACATTTGCATGCTACCAGACAGCTGTTTTGCATTGACTGACCCTTAGATTTCATTTATCGTGTTTTATTAATTTATTAATTGGTTAAAAAAGGGAAAAGGAATCACACCACCATGTCCGCTTGTTTATAAAAAAGGCGTGGCAATGTAGGTATGAATGCGTGGAAGATACTGAGTACTTGCCGGGAGCGAAGTGCATAGTGGGGTAGCTGAATCAATCTCCACGCACGCGGTGAACAAAAAAGGAAATATCATCAGAACAGTGCAATATAGGCCTCTTATGGTAAAATATGTCATGTGGGCCAAAAAAGAATTGACGGTATGAAATTGAAATTGTGCCTATTTTTATATTGCGCATGTCAAGCACAAATATATTTGTCCGTTATCCGCTAGGTTGCACCGGGCGAACATTATTCTAACATTTTATGTTACTGATTCAACCTAAATACAGTCCTGGTTGCTACCATCGTTGGTGTACTTAGCGCGGGAAAATATAATATTCCCAAAGCCTGCCAGCAATTTTACTACAGTTTAAATTTTGCTAATTAGGTAGTTGATTGAATAATTTTACGTTGCTGGAAGGAGTTAAAATGCACCGGCAGTCGATAGCAGCTTCATAAAACCTGGAAGTTATATAGCCACGGAATCGAGATGAAGTTCCGTTCCCCAAGCACAATTTACTGGAAAGATCTTTAGAAAATGAGTTAGCATTCCATTTTTATTTACCTCTGGGTCTGGTTCCTAGAGGACTATCAAATTATAGATATCTGAGATATAAATCGCTACCTGGAATCGAACATCGCGAAAGAGAAGTAATAAAGATATTAATATAACCAATATCAAAAATCCGTTAGAGTGCTCGCCATTTCAAATATTCCTGATTAGCAATTCCACGAATGCAAGAGTATAGGGGACACGAAAAATTGACCCAGAATTATCCAAACTACTAACCTGTGGTATGTTCATAGCTAATATGCAATAATAATAAAATACCATACAGATTCAAATGTGCTTTTACTCCAGTACCATCAAATTTAAGTTTACTTGCCACAGTAAATCAAGTGAGGGGTTGTAGAACCTATTTTATCAAATATTGAGTACCTTTAAGTAGTACTTTTTATAGAAGGTGGTATTTACAGGCAGCACAACATTTTTCACTACCGATGAAAGTTGAAAAGCTACGTGAATATATGGACCTGAAGCAATCTCCAGCTGAAACAAGGTTTAATGATGTTAATTTGGCTCTGAATAGTTGTACAAGGTGGCGCATTTACCGGCGGCTCAGTTTTTTTTTTGGGAAAACGCTCAGACCCGTCGATTTTTTTTTTCGAGGGGGACACAAGTTTGGCAAAAAAGCACGTTAACACGTGCAGCTCCCTGGGCGGGGGTGACACCAACCATAAAATCTTAAATGGAAAGGGGGGTTGAGTGATACATTATTTTAAAGGTCTTCCAATTCCCTTTATAATGATGTAAAATACATGAGCTTCAGTTCAGTAGTTTTGAAGATTTATTGATTTAAAGCCTAAATAAAACTAATATATCATCACTAGTGGGGATCAATACATTTGGCAGCAAAGTAATTTAAAAATGAAGAATGAACTGACCCGTTAGGCAAGTAAATGTTGAAAATGGCCACCATGACTCTCCATGCAATAATAAAGATTTTGCTCAAAACGTTGCCGCACATTTTGCAATATTTGAGGAGTAATTTGAAGGCACTCATTCACAATTATTTGTCGCAGGTCTTCTAATGATGTTGGCTGAGTAGCATAGATTTTGCTTTTTAAATGACCCCACATAAAGAAATCCAAAGGTGATAAATCTGGCGATCTTGGGGGCCATTCAGTGGCACCTCTTCTACCAATCCATCGATCTGGAAACGTCTGATCTAAATATTTTCGAACACGTAATGCGTAAAGTGGTGGGGCACCAACCTGTTGGAACATCAACCTATTCGCAATGTACCGCCGATCATTCTGATTTTCAATTGTGGCTGTTAATGCAGGATCTATGGCGTGTTCCAGTAATTCCAAATACATTTCACCGGTCAAATTTCCAGGTAAGAAAAAAGGACCAACTAGATGATCGCCAAAAATTCCAGCCCAAACATTTAATTTTTGTGGTTGCTGTGTATGAACCTCATCGTAAATTCTGGGATTAGAATCGGACCAATATCGGCAGTTATGACGATTTACTACGCCATTTAAGAAAAAGGAACATTCGTCGGAAAAGCAAGGGTTGAATAGAAAATGTTCATCGTTTATAATTCGTTTACTCATATCTTCACAAAATTGTAATCGCCGATCAAAAGCGTCTTCATTAAGTTCTTGTACCAGGTGAATTTTATACGGATGAAAACTATGGGTCTTTAGAATCCGCTGGACAGTACGTCGACTAACACCACTCACAGTCTCCAATTTGCGGGTACTTAACGCAGGATGTACACAAACTTGCCCTAAAACTCCCACTTCTATTGCTGCTTCGTTCCTTATGGGATTTTCAGTGTTGCGTTTTTTATTGGCGACTGACCCAGTTTCCCGAAATTTAGCTACAAGTTCTAGAACATACTTTCGATGCACGTTACCGTTCTCATGTCGCTCATTAAATATTTCTGCAGTTCTATTAGCGCACTGATTATTTCGTTTTCGATGCGCCACCCTGTATAACATAAATACCTACTGTTTTTCCATAAAAAAGTCCAATGCATGCCTTCCAAGAATAAAAATAATGTCCCAGCCGCATCCCTTGGGTTTTATTTGGGAAAGCCACTTGGAAATGGTAGGACTGTGAGACGCCAACCTTGTCGCTTGACATCAACAACGCTTCTTGTCTGGACAGGATCTGATCAACTGTGTTATGAATACTTCCACCCTATCGCATCCAAGAGAAACCCTGCAGATTGTTGGCTGACTTCCTCTCTGGCCGCATGATAACCGTCGTAATTGACGGGTTCTCCTTTTCATCTCATGGTGTCAACGCGGGTGTTCCTCTTGTGTCTTGGCTCCGACATTGTTCCTCTCACATACGAACGACCTCATTTCCTGGAAGATCAATGCGATTTACAGCTGAAGACCTGTATATTATCACTGCTTGGTGTAGTTTATTGCTTCCAAAACACATTGCTGTACCTCGACTAACAAGAAGCGCCCTAGCGCTTATTTGGTTTTTTTAGTCGGTTGTAAAGAAATGGTTTATTTGAGTACACTTTTCACCGAACCTCTGACCTTCTAACAGAAAGAAAACAAATGCATCCGACATTTTACAACGCCAACACACAGCGTATAAAAAAGAAAACAGAACCAAAACCGATTTCGTTGGAGCAGAATGTATGACCGCACATTTCGTGTAAGCGAAGGTGAGAAATCCCGTTGTCAAGATAATCCAGCTTGTATTTTCCCCACGGTTTTTGCTTACCACACTGGTTCCAATAGGCGGGAGAGGCACTGCACTCGTGAGAATTTTGTAATTCGGTCTGCTGCGCTCTACTCCTCACGTCCACGGACGGGAAACTATTGAAACCGAGCGAAGTTTATAGTTCAAAACACCAGGTTTTCTTTATGTTTGAGCTTTCTCTTCACTATACGAGGGCGATCCGATAAGTACTTAGCCTCACCGCCCGATGGCGCCACTGTCGCAAGAAACATTTACTATCGTGTAATAGTTTGTCAAAATTTCCGAATCGGACTTGTAATTAGTTTTGCTATGATCGCGTGTGGAAGCGGGCGTGTCACCGGATTTTAGAAAAATGGTAAAAGAGCAATATCGGTCGATGATTCGATTCCTGTTTTTGGAAGGGAAATCGCGCAACGAAATCAAATAACGGTTGAATGCTGTGTGACTATTCTCCTTCGATGACGACCAGAAAATGTCTTGTTTAACAAGTTTCAATGTGGTGGCAACTCGGTTTTTGATGAGCCACGCCCAGGCGCTCCGAAAACTGCTACCACGGATGATAACCTAACAAATATCCACTATCTGGTATTGACAGACCGCCGATTGAAGGTGCGTGAGATAGCTAGAGACAGTAAGCATCTACAAAGACCGCGAACTGTGGGACACTTCAGAGCTCTCTAAGCGCAATCCGAAGGACGTTCTGCGGCATTTCGTGACGTGCTACGAAACACGGATCCACTGGTGCACACCAGGGACCAAGGAACAGTCGAACGTGCTCCGAAGAAGGCGAAATCTGTCCTATCGGCCGGAAAGCCGCCACCGTTTTCTGGGATTCACAAGGTGTGTATTTTTGGGCAGATTAGACGCCGAATTTCAGACAAAACGGCCCCCTTTGGCGATGAAAGAAGGGTTCTTCCATCATGACCACGCATCGGCTCACAGACCGTCGTCGCCATTGGACGAATTAGGCTACGAACTTCTGCCCCATCCTCCATATTCTCCACATTTTTCAGAGAGCCCTCCTCTGAGCAGCATTGAGCATGGATCATGTAGTCGGGGCGACAGCCTGCGAAACATATGACCAGTACTCGAGGCTAAATCTGATCACGACCTTATACAGAGCGATTGCTTATATCTTCCAAGGTCTCAAGAATGATATCTTGAGTTCTTCTGTAGATGCAATGTATTCTCAATTTTGTAATTAGAACTTTAATACACCGGCCTATTAGGATCATCCTGTATTCGTTTTGACCAGTACCCAGCATTTTTCACTTCCATTGATAGGAACTTTCCAAGCATTCAATTTAATGTTACGTTCTCACACATTATACAGAGTTCACATGAATAATATAAACAAATGACGAAATTATGTAATTAGCAAATTTGGTAAATGGCTAAATGTGTGGAGCGAGGGTCATTTTGATTTCAATTGTTTCTCCTGTTTTCGCACGGATAAATTTGTTGGCGGCTTTGTTAAAAATTTTCGATATAATCGATTTGGGCGCAATGTATGCTTTATGAAAATATGCTTCGAACAAATGCATGTTTGAACAAAAGATGTTTGTACAATTCTCTGCAAATATAATACAATATCGCTGAAGTCATTTTTTTATATACTGACGCAGTCACATAATCGGAATCCTAAATATCGCGTCACCGCTACTGCTATAAGAAACTCAAAGACCCCTCGATAATGCAATTTTTGAACTGCTTAAGATTAGCAGAACTGGGAAAAACCTCCCAGGGATAATTTTTCCACAATCTCGAGACCCTAGAAACAAAGGAGCGGTCGTACCAGCAAGTTCTCAATGTACGGAATTCGACGGAGCTGGGATGGGAGGCAGAAGCCTGGCGGATTCGTCTCGCAGGTTGAACGCGCAACGGCATGATGGAAAAAGCCTTCAGGAGAAAAGCTCGTTGACATGGCGGTAGAAGAGAGCAAGATCACCGACCCCCGTTTCAGCGCGAAAGGCTCCCGAGACTGTCCGTGAGACAAGTACCATCGATCAGTTGAACAGCCCTACTCTGAACAGCATCAAGTAAGGATAATGTAGTCGGGGCGGCAGAGTCCCAGACATGAGAGTTGTACTCGAGGTTAGGTCTTATCTGGACCGTGTACAGAGTGAGAAGGTTATGAGAGGAAAAGTTCTTCTTAGCCCAGATAACAACTTTTTACCGGAAGTTGTTGCAATTGACCAGACGTGTTCGTGCCAAATCAAGTTCTCGGTTAACTCTACTCCGACCATCCGGAATAAATGGCTCTTTAACAGAACGTGGCCATCCATCGAAACTGGATAAAATTTTATTTCGAGCCTAACTACAAAGTTATCTTTTTGCATATTGGCGTATAGTACTTCCGCGTAATAACCAGCTTTATGGAGTATAGTCAAAAACAATGTCAAACTGTCAATATTGGGGAATATAATTACACCTGTATACTCGTATAGGTAACATCATAAAGATAAACTCTTATCTTTACGACCTTTGTCTATATCATTTTAATATTATAATCCCTTATCCTGCTCATTTTTATTAAATAAAATATTTTGTCATACACTTGAATATGCTGCATGTTTCCGGCATAAAATTTTAGTAGAGACATTTAATGTGTTGGAATTTTAAGACACCACGTAGTCAGTTGCGACGGTACAAGAGTTGTTTGATCTAAGCTGTAATTGTCAAGAGATGAAATGTAACATAACTTTTTGGTGATCAGGTCCATGACCGGAGCCTCATCATAAAAGCTTAATGATATTTCATTTTTGCTTGAGTAGTGACCTACAATGAATGTTTCGAAAAGGTCATAGGTACCAATAATTCTCGAAATCAGAGGGCGAATAGTCTTAATATGAAAATTACAGCAGGTCAAGAAAACTCCTTATTAAGTGTCGCTAAAATGATTTGCAAAAATATTACAAAATGTCCATCTCTTGTCAGGAGATAAAAGTTGGGTAGGCTATGCATACACGAGGAAAATACAAAATTAAATTCATTTTAAGTAAAACTATGCCCATGGTTCGTTTTGTCGTACCAAAAAACCCTTGTATACCAATTTTCACTGTTATACATCAAATATTGTTCGGAATATTTAAAAAAAACTATTTTAGAAAGTAAATTCAAACTACCCTGTATTTCGGAAGCCACGCATTTTTCGACCCATGTTTATATATAGACTTTATGCATTAATTTTGAAAGTTGTATCGAATCTTAAAGTTATGCAACAATAAACTGAAACACCCTGTATAAACAATATCGGGGATAAAAATTCATCCCTTGGTGAATACGTTAATCGATACATAATATTTTTCTTGGGGACATACATATATGTACAGGGTGTTTGATACATGAATAAACAAAAATTGGGCGATTGGGGATGCTATTTGATGATTTTTGATGGGAACTCTAAGGGCTAGGGTTACCGAGATCGTTTTTCGTTTTTTGCTTAATTACCTACAATTGCGCATAAATATCGTTATAACTTTTTTGTTTCATGAGATCATGACTCAAAATAAACCTGATACTGTTCTGTAATGTATACTCGGTCAGATCAGATAAACAGTTCGTGCAAATCTTCTCAAACAAGTACCTTATGACCTTCCAAAGTCGTACAATCACGTGGAGTATAAAAATAATTTCAAATTCGAAATTCGATTATAAAAAAACTACAACTTTTTCGAAACCTAGTTTCGCTTGCAAAACTTCTGTGATTTATTGTCTCTCCAACGATATACCACACATCATAGAAATAATGTCTTGTGCGTCAAAAAAACAGAAAACTGTTGGTCTGGTTATTGATCTTTTTGCACGATTCTTCTAGTCAATTTGAATCAGTTACAAACTCTTCAAAATGCCTACCTCCACTTGATAGCACAATAATGTTAGCGAGTGCACATCAATAAAAAGATCAGGTTAGGAATACTGCTTATGCAAGGTGATTCGAATTTAATGGCCTCCGATACCTGGATTAACTACATCTCAGGTTTCAAAAAAGGAGTAGTTTTTATAATCGAATTTCATAAATCATTTGTTTGAGAAGATTTGCTCGAACTATCCTTCTGATCTGATTGATTATACATCACAGAACAGACTCACGTTTATTTTGTGTCAGTATCTCTAGAAACAAAAAAGTTACAACGATATTTATGCCTATAATTGTAGGTAAGTCAGCAAAAACGAAAATCGATCATATCTCGGTAACCGAGCATTGCGGTTTCCATCAAAAATCATCAAACAGCGACCTCAATCGCCAAAAAAATGTTGATTCGTGTACCAAGACCCTGTATATTTGCTGAAATTTGTTTGCGCTGGTCTGATCCAGAACTTTCTTTTTATATACCAGGGCAGCGCGCTTGCTACGAGGAGCTTATAGCAACTTTGTTAATCCGATTTAAGGACTGCCTCAGGTTAGTAAAACTGCAAAAAGCCTCCTTACGTAGATTGCTCCACAATCTCGGTACCCTAGAGACAAAGAAGCGGCCGTATCGGCCAGCGCTGGATTTGAGAAGTCCGACACGGTTAGGAAGTCAGATGAGTCTGCCTGGCCGGCACATAGCGCGTCGGCATCATGGAAGAGAGCTCTGAGGAGTGAGACCCGTTGACATAGCCGTGGAAGAGATCTAGATCAGTCGGACAGCCCTCCCCTAAACAGCATCGAGCATGGCGTGACGGCAGCAAGCCCAAACATGTGAGCAGTACTCGAGGCTAGGTCTTATCTGGACCCTGTACATGTGGTGAAAAGTACTTGCCAGCCCTAAACAAATAGCCTAGCTTTTCCCCAGCAACTGCCGCTATTGACGAGATGTGTTCATGGCAGATCAAGTGCTCGGTGATCTGGACTCCGGCTCTTTGGTACAGCTCGATCATCCATCGAAATCGGATGTTGTTAGTCCTTACTACTGTTTTTACACCGGAAATTATTGATTTCAGGTAGAGGTGTGTGAAGCGTTGTACTCACCGTTCTTGGCGGTTACGTCATCAACGCCATGTGAAATAAGTAAACATATCGAGTCTCCGTACCATGGGCGGAGCTTAATTTTCCTAACTGAGGAAAACCGATCCAAAATTATTTACTAATCGCAATTCTCAAAAATCTTCTAATCTACATGGGTAGAGTATGACACGCCATTTGATGTTTTTTAAAGTTGAAATAAAAAATACATACGGAATTTACAAAATAATACAAAATAGCACGTCTATTTGGTAACTTGATGGAACATTTAGCATTGGATGTGGATATATGAAAGCTCATGAGAACTTTAGAAGAACCATCTTCAATAATAAAAATGCTTAATTCTTCCTGGAGTAAAATGCTACTAAATAAATTACTGCTAGACAAAGATGATGATGCTCTTAAGCTCGAGCTTTTAAATCTATGTCGCCTTATTAAACATCAAGCTTGTAACTTCCATATCTATCAAAATATTTAACAATTTGAGGTGCACACATAAAAAATTAAGAATCAAAAATTTTCAAAATTGTTTCAATAAAAGTATGAATTATTGGATTTCTTGATCAGAGTCATCTGAACTTTCTCCCAAGTAAATTACTATATCTCTTCCCTATTAAACACTTGATGCTTGTCCCAGTCTTTTTTAATCAAGTCCTCGATATGTTTCACACACTTAGACCAAACTTTAGGAGGCATCTTCACGAGAGCATCGTCCATGTTTATGTAATATTTCGTCTATGCTATATCTTGGAGCCAATGGATTATTAGGGAGACATAGATTTAAAAGCTCAAAAAAAGCATCAAAATGTATCTTTTTGACTTGCAACCATTGCTTCAATTGCATTTTATTCCAACTGATTTCCAACGAATTCTATTGTATCGCTTCTCACATCCCTATTTTTTAAACAAATCTTGGTCCATCGAATCCTGGTAGCCAGCACTTTTTGATTTTGCAGCAAATAATAATGCAGTATCTCTCAAAAAACCGTGTTTGGCCCCAGCAGGGAGAACCGCTTACCGGTACCCTAATGGCCGCTTTTCAAACTTCTTACGTTTTTATCTTGCCAAATTCGTTTAAACGACCCTTTGGCAAACATTCACGTTTTATCTAAGAAAACGCTTTGGAGAAGGCTTGTACTATTCAGGTTATTTATATAGTGTCTCATAAAATGGATACCTTTGGAAACAATGTCTGATTTTTCACACAAGAGTCAGCGGTTAATTTCTGTATTGTACGGAAAACCGCAAGCTATCAATAGACGCCTTAACGAGGCTCCTACAATCACGAGCACCATCTGCTGAGGTAACGGGGGGTGAAAAGGAAACGATTGTGGGCTGGTGTTAGACGGTGGTCGGCGCTACTTTAAAAGAGGAAAGGTTGACTGCGGGTGCCTACCGAGGTAAATTTTTATAATAACAGAGTCGGATTTCGATTAGCGATCTAGGCTGTAAATCGTTTCCTATTTTGGTACTCAGCTAGTGATCATTTAGTATTGTTCTACCCTTGTTACTGTTCGTCGATATTGTGTTGTTGAATTGTTGTTGTCCTCTTGTTGGTGTGATTGTTCTTGAGTAATTTTTTTATTAAGGTTGATAATGGACGAATTCAGTGAGTTTAATTCATGATGAGGACAACAATAGTGTGGAGCAGTTCAACTCTATAATCGCAAAATATACTAAGTAACGTATAAATCCGAACACCGAGTTTAAATGGTCTTATTTTAATAAAAGTTGGTGAATGTATTTATCTTACTGTAAATAACAAGTGAAAAAATTTTCAGCCTTATCAGTTGGACATTCCGGTTTTTATACTGCTTTTTTTTTAATTCACTAACGCTCTAAAAATGAATATTTCAGCCGCAGTAAAGAATCAACGTTGGCGGATTTTAGTTCTTGACATCCTTTACGATCGGTTACGATGCCTAGAGTACGGAGACCTGTACGATTTCGTCAACTTAGTGAGTTTGAAAGGGGCCGTATAGTGGGACTTCGGAAAGCTGAACTTTCTTTTCGGGCAGTTGCAGTTAGAGTGCAAAGAAGTGTAGACACTGTGGTTAGGTGTTGTCAGGCATGGCTTCGAGAAGGCCGTACGCAAAGAGCAAGGGGCACTGGACGCCGCCGTAGAACAACAGACCGTGAAGATCGCCGCCTAAGATTATTGGCCTTAAGGAACCGTTTCTCCACTACCAGGTCCATTGCAAATGAATGGTTTGCAGAACACGGAAGACCTATTGGCATGCGAAGTGTTTACCGACGAATGAGAAGTTTCGGCTTGTTTTCATACCGGCCACACTGGGTCCTCCCTTTAAGTCGAGAACACCGACGTAATCGCCTTGAGTGGTGCATACAACGGTCACTCTGGGATCAGGAATGGAACAGTATTGTCTTTAGTGACGAGTCTCGATTTTGTTTAGGCATGCACGATGGTCGTGCCAGGGTTAGAAGGCGACATGGTGAAAGGAGGAATCCGCAGTTTTTTGTTGAAAGACATGTTCATCACACTGTTGGAGTTATGGTTTGGGGTGCTATAGCTTATGGTTCCAGGTCACCTTTAATCTTCATCAGAGGTAACATGAACGCGCAGCGTTATATCCACGAAGTTCTAGAACCCCACCTTTTACCCTATCTTGACACCCTGGCAGATCCAACTTTCCAACAAGATAATGCCCGACCACATGTTGCAAGAGTCACAATAGACTTCTTTCAACATAATGATGTCACATTGTTACCATGGCCACCAAGATCTCCCGACTTACCCCCAATTGAGCACGTGTGGGATATGATGGGTAGGAGATTGCTCAATTTCCAACGTCCTCCTCAGACTCTAGAAGCACTTCGAGAGG
Source organism: Acanthoscelides obtectus (assembly GCA_963669975.1). Taxonomy (NCBI): domain Eukaryota; kingdom Metazoa; phylum Arthropoda; class Insecta; order Coleoptera; family Chrysomelidae; genus Acanthoscelides; species Acanthoscelides obtectus. The sequence continues at coordinate 90,458,394 of CAVLJG010000001.1, forward strand.
AGTTGGTGGTTGCCTGAAATGAGAAACCACAGGAGGACATTGACCACCTGATCAGAAGCATGCCTAGGCGCGTTGGAGAATGCGTAGCACATCAGGGTGCATCCACACATTATTAAAGGTCAAAGGGCTTTAAAGCAGTGCAATCATTTTGAAATTTTTATCATTTACTTATTATGCTTCATTAAGTACTTATACAAAATTTTATTAAAATAAAACCATTTAAACTGGGTGTTCGGATTTATATGTCACTTAGTATACATTGGGGTAAGCGAATAAATTATTGCAAGAAGAGGTCATACCATGGAAGGTGTGATGCAGCTGTAGTGAGCCACAATACCGAACGGCATGTCTATGTGATCCAAATACATTTGCGTTCTAAGCTTAGTCCAACCTCGCTTATCACTAAGATGGAACAAAGACTCAAACGCAAGAATCTTGGAAAGAAACTCAGACCAAAAAAAGTTGATATAAAAATAACTAACAATTCGGATAGCAATTCCAAAGAAAATATATAATAGTTTTATGGCGAATTCTTTCAAAAACCTGACATAAACGACATTGATTTGGACGTTGCTAAGCAAGAATTTTTAGGGAAACTTAGAAAAAGTGACGACGAGATTTTGCATATCGAACAAGTCACCAAATCACAGGACTGTGCTTTGTGGCGTCTTCATCGGAGGATAAGGTTGACAGCGTCTCGATTTGGTGAAGTTTGTAGAAGAAGGCAGACAAGAAGCTGTAAAGTTCTAGTTAACTCCCTCATATACCCAACAGGGTTTTCTAGTAAGGCAATAAAAAAAGGCAATACAAAAATCATTGGACACGGCAGTTCAATCTTGTGGTTTGTTTATTGATCGCACACATCCATTTCTTGCAGCATCACCTCCATCTACCTATTACAGTAGACAAGACATGTACTTAATCCAGGTATAAGCCTATCTGTTTATTGCTTTGCAAAAACTACCTAACTGTTTCCTCTTATTTTGAGGGCATAAGATATTTTTATGACCCTCGTTCAATTGTTACCATCTACCACACGAACCTTGTAAACATAATTGTGTTTATCGACATGAATAAACGAATTAGAATTTGAGTTCTTGAATTTATTTTAGGAAAGATATAAGATTATTTGAATACATTTTTTCTTAGACGGAACGCACCGTCGCGTCGCTTGGAGTGGCAGGACGAAACAGTAGATGAATTTCGCCCAAAAACCGATTTGCACTTCACAGCTTACTTTTTATTATGTCCAAATGAAACTCTTGCAGCATGCTAAAAACAAAGTCCACAGGGTGCCAGCGGTCCACTTTTTCGATTTCATCCACTAGGATCTTTTTAAAATATCAAGAAGTTGAGCACAAATAGTGAGCATTTCAACCCACCATAATTCTTGCGCAAAGACAAAATTTTGTAAAAAGCTCTGATAGCACCCTAGGCAATTATGGAGTGCTTATATCCAGAAAAACATCACAAACTGCAGAACACAAAAGGTAACGGCGAAATTGGTACATTTTACGGGTTATGAAATTGAAATGAAAATGCAGGTATAAAATCTACGAAATGATCGTTCTCAAAAACATATTTCCTTAACATATCGATAATTTTAAAGTTCCACGCTAAATTCCCCTATACTTGACTGGAGTGATATCCGAATTTATTCTTCCCTACTGTCGGTAGTTGCAGATCTGTTGACTGTTGATGTCAAACCTATAGAGCAGGTACCGATTTTTTGAAATCGTGAGCACATTATTCGTCGGATTTTCGATACTTAAATTTCCTGTAATCACTGGGATCTGAAACTACTTAGTAATAGAACGTGCTTCACTGATTTCAACCCCCCCTTTTTAAGCAGTACAATTTTGTAAGTCAATGATTAGGAACCCCTGAAACGCCAAAAACGGAGTTTCAGCAATTGTTACTTTTTCTTTTTTGCCTATAGCACTGTTGCCACTGGACTAAAACTACAAAGCTTTGGCATACTAGTAACCGCGTGTGGAAATTTCATAAAAATCCGAGCGGTAATTTCCAAGTTGATGATGAGTGATACAGTTTTTCGTGATTTAGATGTCATATACTTTGAAGTTGAGTCATTAATTTTCAGATAATGATTGTAGAAGGAAGATAAACCAAAATATGTGTGTAAAAATAAAAAAAAATGTTACCTTGTTTTATCAAGTATCCTCCCGACAAGTATTTCAGTGCGGACCTGTATCTGATCGTGAGGTCTTGGAGCACCGGCATGCCGTCCCCTGTGAGGTCTTAAGTCACCTGATTCACGAGCCCGTTGTACTACATTAACAAAGGCACGAGGGGTTGGTTGCACTCGATTGGGAAACCGATCCGCATAAACATGTGCCATTTTTTATTTCGTTTGAGCCACGCAACAGACACCACTATTCACTCACGCGTTACCGACTGACACTGACTGTATACAACTGAATAAAATAATTGTAAAAACATCGTTCCAAATTCTTTCGCTTTTTTGTTTTCGATGCAATGAACCGATAAGGCGGATTATATCCGTTGTTGCCAGACACGAGCACATAATATTATTATTGAGACAGGGCGGTACTCAAACTTCCAAAGGGCTATAACTTTGTTACTTTAATTTTCCCAGAAAAATGGTAAAGGAAAAAAACAATTCTTTTGATCAGATCTACTCACTGTTAAAATAAATGACTCAACTTCGAAGTATAAAAAAACATAACATCTCATTTTAGAAATTTTTCGCGATTACAATACTTCCTCGCCAATGACGTGGGAAGTAAAGCGGCTTTAAAATCGAGGAGTATCAGCGATCGCGATTTTGAGTACATATTTGCAGAACGACTTATCTACGCGATAGTATATGAAATAGGGCCACCAAATTATCTGAATACGTCCTTTCTTAGTCCGTACATTGCGCCGCAAGGCTTGGTTTGGCAGCACGAAACAGCAGACAAAATTCGTCCAAAATACGATTTGTAGCTTGCGCGCTTCAAAATTGACGCTTTATTTTTTGATATTTTCGGATCAAATTTTCACAGAGTGCTGAAAAAAAAACTCCACAGGGTGCTATAGAACCACTTTTTCATTTTTTTCACTAGGTTCTTTTAAAAAAAAAGTTGAACAGAAAAAGTGCGCACTTCAACTTATCATAAAACTTCCAACTCCAAGAATGGTGACTACAGGTATTATTGGATAGAATTTTGATTTAATTGCCTTCTGTATGTATACACACTTTCTTAAATATGCACCTAAGACCCATGATCCATTTTAAACGTTTTGGTTTTTGATAGTTAAAGAAATACCATAGAAGAACTTTCCAACATCTATAATTACTTGCCATCTTGTTCGATTTTGCAAAGTTGTATTTAAAGCCTGCCGAATCTCCATTGGTTAACTTAATATAATGATGAATAGAAAATCAAAGATTCCATTATTTTTGTGCATGCACTACTTACTATTAATATACCATGTAGTTGTGTGCTTGTCGAACATACCTGTAAAGAACAGAACAACGTAATTTTATATCAATGTTGTAATAAGCTAAAAGTCAGAATAATATAAAAATAACAAATGCATAATGTTTAGAGAGAGACTATTGTATGAAAATAAGGTTCATTCACAAACTATGAGAAAATAAAATAATACAAGACGGCAAAGATTCAATTATCGCTATTCGCTATTATAGATTTCTTAATGATCAAACCATGCAGCGTTATCTTGAACGTAACGTAGATCCAAGGTAAAACAGAACCAATTAGTTATTTGTATAGTAAAATTGTTCTATTGTACCTTTACTGTACCATCATAAAATATCTCGAATTTCAAGTTGTTCGCATCTAAGAGATTTTTGCTGTTAACTACTTTAAAACAAATGTATTTCAAGCTTTGATCAACATCTCTCTTTTTATTTCAGCACTTGACCGGTTCTTTGGAAGCCCACGATTACAATTTTGGCACTTTCGTCCAATTTTTCGAATATGTAACTTCTTATTTTAATATGGATTGATACATTTTTTACTTCCAGATTTTTTTTATGGTTTACTGTTGGGTCCCAAATGCGCAACGTTTAACTTCACCATCCCTTTTATATTATTTCCACACAAGACAAACAGCATGATGCTCCCGAGGTATCAAAATACTATTTGTCGCATTTCGGTTCCATGAACAATGTAGATGCATCATTAATAGTCTAAGACTGCATAGCAGTCAATCGGTAGGTTGCGTTAGTAGTTCTGGGTGGGTTTTCACGTTTCCGGAGGACTTTTGTCATTTTGATGATGATGAATCTGGTATATTCTAACTAACAGATAACCTCATGCTCGTTTATCGCGTTGGGGGGCTAGACGCCTTTTAGAAACGCGTATACCTACCTCAGGTGATCCTAGGCTTTGCTGATTTTACGCGGTGACGTCTTAAGGTTGTAATGATGGCAAGTGTTACACTAACGCCTATTGTTGTTCAAAATAAACGCCATTTGCGTTTAGCTGACATGTTCCCCGCACCTGTAAGGCGACGCTTATGCAGCTATTATACGAGGTGGTAGGTGTCAGGGGTCGGGTGGTATGCGACGGTGGTATGTGACGCCACTTCTAAATGTTTTGCATCCGTTGAGATTCGAGATAGGTGGCAGAAGAGACTGAATGGGCAATGCCACGCGGCCACAACGTTATCATGTTGGGTAGATTTTGCCTAATTTGGAGGGATTTATATACCTTACATAGAATTTTCTGGAGATTTTTGTGTGGATACTTAGAACCTTTGGGTATTTTTGGGGACATTTATTTTCTTTTTAACCGTGTGGAACTAGCTACTGAGAACGGCAATTTCAAGTTTTATAGCTTATGTACCTCCTAGCTGACGTCACGGCATTGTGGAGTAAACCTTCTTCAGTCTTATGGTGAGGGTCATGTCATTGCTCTTGATATCACGAGAGCATTCGATTAGCTATTCCAAACTTCCGACTTATGTCTTTCCAGAGAAGCTTTGCAGATGGGTCGCTGACTTTGTCTCTAGCCGCAAGATATCCGTCGTAATTGACGCGTTCTTCTCTTCATCACACAACGTCAACGCGGGTGTTCTCCAGAGATCGGTTTTGGCTCCGACACTGTTCCTCTTACATGTCAACGACCTTCTTTCCTATACAATCAACAAAATCCACACCTTTGCTGATGACAGTACTCTACATGCAGGAATGCAGAGGCACAAGCCGATCTCTGCTGGTGAACTGGAAAAAAAGAAATCAAGCAGCGACTTGCTCGCTGCCTGGAGGTTATCACTGCTTGAGGTCGCATCCTGTACACTTCTGAAACACAGTACTGTACCTTAACGAACAAAAAGCGTTCTAGCACTAATACGGTTTTGATGGAGTATGGCCGAGTTCTGCCAAACAGCCGTTCGTAACAATCTACAAGAGGAGGCTTTTCCCATTCCTACTAACCTTGGGCAATTCAAAAATCGGATTAACAAAATTTCCTTGGAATCCTCATAGCAGCCGCGGTGTCTTGGCATTTAGACTTCTGCATGCGCGACTGCTTCGGTGTAAAAAAGGGATATTCCGATTTGCTCCCTTTTCTGTTTGCGACCCGCAGCCGACATCCAACACCGTGAGAAGAATGAATAGGCCGTCACCCATCACCTGAAGCCTATCGCCTGCCACCCGCCACTCGTCGCCTGCCACGTCAGAGTTTTACCGCAGCCTTGTTCCATTAGACAACGGCCGTTCACTTTCCCAGTGATCGATTCTGATAATAGATGGCACTTGTGCTGTCACATTTCATTTCTACTATTATATCTAGCCCCAATAGCGATTCTGTATATAAGAAAATAGAAACGAATTGAATTGAAATTGAAAAGAAAGAGATACATACTGATTGGGTATCACCAACATGAAAAAGGGCTCCGCTACAATAGTCAGTATATCATTATGATGAAGATTATATTTCAGTACATAAGTCTTACTTCTGCTACATAACCTTCCACGTCTTTCTATGGACTTCCTGCCACACAAGAAGATTTATCACAAGTTTGATCTCTGCTGCCGCTGTCTGCGCAATGTGCTAGAAGGAAATCGGATGCGAAGGAAACCCCGATTAGCAAGGATTTTTTAGGAGAGTGTTAACGAAGAAAAGCCATTTTTCATGTCGTGTGTATACCGATGGGAAAAGACGGAGAGCTTATGTACGTCTGAGAGATCTGAAAAGGCTGAAGGAGTCTGTCTGATCTTTCATTTCAGACCGACGACCTACGATTTTTGTTATAGCTGGAAGTTCCTCGATATAGTCTGGGGTTCCATGTACCCGTACCACCAAGTCTACATGTTATGCTGTTAGATGCAAATTCGGAAGTTGCGGGCAATTAACTAGGTAAGCTCTCCTATTTTTTAAAACTATAATAAGCTTGTATTTCCAACATCTTTATCAACCTTAAACATTGGTATATTTTTACCCGACTATCACAAATGGAGGGTTATGTTTTTGCGCGTGAGTAGGTATGTATGTGGACAAAAAATTCTATTTTACGGTATTAAGTCCAAGCGACTTGATGGATTTTAAATATCAGGTGTTGTTGGATTGGTCTTAGCAGTGCGACTGATAGTAGGCATACTAAAATTTTATAAAATCAATATGATGGATTTTAATCGAAAATTTTTACTCTAAAATTTCTATTTCTCGGGCTACAAGTTACATGGCTGGTTATATGAGCATTTTGGTATATGTCTCTGGATTTGTCCAGAAATGCGAGTAACACTGAATATGCTGAAATTGTATAAAACAAAAATAACGTTTTTTTACGCAAATATCAACATTCAGTATTTAGTATCCCGTCCGACCGAAACATACCAAGCGTCATTGTTTTTAGTGACTTCAGTCGGGCTTTTTGTATTCTTTAAATATGTACTTATTCTACATCATCGCCACCCTAGAAGATTCATCGTTGTAGATGTCGTGTCACTTTTGTATACTCATGTCATACTGGCACATCATATCATCAAATCAATCGCCTCGTCAAATGTTTGAATTTGGGAGATAGGTGTTAGTCACTGGGTGCCAAGTCCGGACTATAGCATGGTTAAGTCGTAGCGTTGCCAGGTGTCCCGATTTGCGTGGACGTACAGAGTTATAGGGTCGCGTCATACCGGACCGGGAAACTGAATGTCCCTATAGATCAATGAGTTTATTATCAAAAAATAAATCAGTTTCCCATCACATCACTATGTCGCGTGCGAAAATGCGCCCAAAATACGTACGCATCACATCACTAGTGCTAAAGCTACATAGATGTAGCTTACTTTTGTTTTCCTGCTCAGAGGCTAAAATCTAAAAATTGTTACGTTTTTCGACGTGGTTCAGATTTATGAAGAAGTGTGTAAGATTCAAAAAGTACTGAAGGAAGCAGTGCAAAACAAATACTTGACGCCGCTACAAACATTGCACGATATTTTTAAAGACAACCAATACTTTGCAAAACTTCAAAAGTTATTTTCTTTTATGGCTCCAATACAAGGATCAAACGCGGCAACGGCAAATGTGTTTTTCTAGGCTAACTTAACGTTGGAAACTCGAGTATTTCAAAGCAGAAATTGAAATTAAAACCAACTTTAGTATGACTTGCAGTGAATGTTATAACTACGCCATAAAAAACAAGACAATCCAAACGGCAGCGAAATCTAATGAAAATATAATTTTAATTAAAAATAAATTGCTTAACGTGGTACATCCCTTTTTTAGATTTCTTTTCAACTCCCTTTTTGCAGCAGTATTCTAAATCATTTTCATCAGATAATTTCATGGTGAGTACAGAGATGACTAAAAACAATGCATTTTTGTGCATTTTTTCTGCAATCGGAACTTGTTAACAAATATGAGTACAGCTCTGAACATGTGTATGAATATTCCTCTTTTATGGAAGAACGACACGAGTGATTACTTTTGTTCTTATCACTTTTCCTTTTCGAAAAATCTTTGATTTTCTTGAGGCCTCGTCTCGCAGCAAGTTGATTTTTCAAGAAAAGCAAAGATTTTTGGAAAAGGAAAACTGATAAGAACAAACGTAATCACCCGTTTCATTCTTCTCTAAAAGATGAATATTCACACACAATTTCAGCGCTGTACTTATATTTGTTAACAAATTCCGATTGAAAAAAATGCACAACAAAAACCACAAAAAATGCATTTTTACAAAAAAATTAAAACATTGTCTTTTAGTCATCACTATACACACCATGAAGTTAACAGATGAAAAGGATTTAGAATACTGCTGCAAACAGGAAGTTGAAAAAATATCTAAAAAAAGGACGTGCCACCTTAAGCTTATAAACCGTGTTAATAACTAATACGTAAACTATGTATTAGTTACGAAACAATAAATCAAACCCTCATTTTAAAAAACCTTGTTTTTACTTGAGCCGTTCTACAATCCTGAATCCCCAGTTTCATACAAATCGGACCTGACAACACTAGTGAGTGATGATGGACAACGTGTGGGCGAGCGTTGTCGTGAAGAATGCTTACGTTGCTACACAATTTTCCTTTTATAAGGTTCTGTGTTTTGCTTTTCACAGTACGTACTAGCAGCTGTTCCTTAAGCTGAAAAAACACATTTGGCGGGGAAACGATTTCCAATAAGTAATACATTATTATAAAGGTTAAAGATTGGTATATTTCTCCACACAATTGTCATTTCGGTCGATGGATTTTTGTAGATGTTGAGGCAGTTTTTGTATGTCATGCCAGCTCTTTAAGCAAGCATTGAGCCTCGTCTTAAACCTCGTCTTCAAAACTGAATGGCCTTCTCAAATATTCTTTCAACTTTGGGAAAGAGGTTACTGGGTGGTAAGACCAGACATAGGGAAGATGAGTCATGATCTTCTATCCAAACTCCAAGGACATCCAAAGACCTCTGAGAGCAAAAAACTGTTATGCGTTTATGGGACCCTTGACTATTTGTCTGATTTTTCATTCTGCCCGACGCGACGACCGGGGATTTTTCTTATGTCTCGAAAATTCTTGAGTCTATTTGTTCACTCAAAAAAGACGGATTGGGATTGGGACTTATACATAATTTGTATAGTTCGTGTTATGAATATTTTACCTCGTAATCGAGATTTCAACAGCAAAAGCTTGTTACCCTCAATCATGGGCATCAGTCAGGTAGATATTTGATCATGTAGTAGGTATAATCATCATACAGGGTGTTTCTTTTCCCGTTCCCATTTTGAGGCTCCTATTTGTTAATTTATAACCCTGGAGTGTAAAATAGTGAACTGGCGGGTTTTCAAATGTGTTTGTTTGTTTAATCGTACATTGAATTGCATATCACTCAACAACTAACCAAAACGCTATAATATATTACACCAGTCTTCTTTTCTATGAAAGCTCTATCCAGATGTGTATTGAAGCACGAGGTGTTCCATTTGAAAATAATGTCGAAATCTGACTATATGTTTGAACAAAATGTCTCATATATATTAGAGTTATAGAATATTGATATAAGATACTATAACGTTTGAAGATTAGTAGTTGAGTTTCAAGCGATTTCATGTACAAAGATGCTCAACTTGAGAGCCCGCCAGTCCGCCATTTTTCTTCAAAGTTTGATAACTTTTGACCCTCTTCCAGAAACAGGATGCTCCCCAGCGCCCAGCCACAATATTGACCGTTCCAGGTATCTCTTTTACGCTAAAATATAGTATCCATGCATCAATTTTATCATCCAATTTGCTAACTTTACTCGTTCAAAAAATAAATTTTTGAAAAGCAGTATATAATTGGCTCACATTTCTAGCTCTAGGGAGGGTGTTGAATTTTTATGAAAAAAAAGATTTTATTTTATATCTTAGAAAGTATTATTTTTAATTTTAGCATATTATAGAGCATGAAAAATGACATGCTTTGGGATAAAAAGTTCTATTGAGCAGTCACCGTGAGCTGCGTGAGTACGAGTCCCGTTTCTTAGCTATGGATGTTGTGACTGTCTGTAGGTGGCAGATCGTTTTCAGACCGACAAACGTGAAGGTACCACCCGGTGGAGCTCTGAGGCGCGGCCACAATATGTGCATGTCGAATGCGTGTACTACGTGTTCCCTCCCCAGAGTCCATGTGCTACCCTTTCCGTGGGTACGAGTATTATACCTACTTCCCGCATTATCAGTTCATAAAGGATTATGTTCAGCTCAATCTACACCATCTGAGAAGAAGTCAGGCAAACAGGTCCGCAAAATTACTCCTTAGATATTCTTTCCATGCCCTACCAGTAGTGCATCTGAAAACGTCCCCTCTCCCCGATACTTAATCTCGTCAGACGTGGCAGCGCGGTCAGAGGATTGTAAACATTATGGTGTGGCGCAGCAGAAATACTTGTAATACCATACTAGAATAGCAGCGTCTGCTGATAAACCCTCCCCACACCCTATAACCCCCACCCCAATTTTTTCCATCTAAAACTTTTTCCAAAAATGATCAGAATCCTCTGAAACATCAAAAAACGAAGTTTGCGTGATTTTCATTCTATTTCGTTCTCGGCTTTTTTCTCTGCCGCTACTGTACTGCTTTTCAAAAACCACAAAGCTTTTGCGTCCTTGGCATAGTATTAACAACAGACAGACCAACGGAAATCAGTGATATGGTTTTTTGTGATGTACATGTCATATAATATCCCATTTTCGAAAATTTACACGATTACAATTCTTCCCCGCCAGTAGGCGTGGGAAGTAAAAAATCCCTGCAAACTTGTGATATTTTCCGCAAAAAGTCAGTCCTCCAGTGACTTTTTGTAATGTGCATTTTTTTCTAGTTAGCTTGATCAATTCTAAACAAAAACGGTCTTGCTTCTCGTCAAATCTGTCGACACCCACACATGTATCTGCCCACGTGGATAATCTTCACTTGACAATGCGTAAAACCAAAATCACTTTCTACATTACTAGGAACCTATTATCACAAAGGAATCGCCATGGAACACCTCGATAATTTCCACAAGTAACACCATATTCTTTACCGCAATTTGAAAACAATTAAAAACAAGAGAAAATTGTAGAGCTTAGCATTTCTTTATCTGCATCGTTTATCTGAAAGGCGTGGTATAGTTGGAGCATTATGCAAATTGAGTTAGAGCAGGATGGAGAGAGAACGGAAAAAAGGAGAAAAGCGGAAGTTGATGTGTAGGTTTCGCGGGGATTTATGTGGACAAAAGCCCGAATATGCTCTGATGCGCTTGTTCCCAGTGATGACGTATGTATTTGTGGGATTGCGCAATTTGCAGATCCGTAATCAGCATCACTAGCCGCTTTTGTTAGCCGGGGGCGAAAACCTCGCATTCATGTAAGAAGTTTTTAACATGAATCAATGGTATGTTGCAATGGTCGTAAGTACTTATTACTACAGCAGAGTTTTACCACTCGCTAAATCGGCTGACATTACAACCTTTTTGATCAAACGTTCAAGGAAGAAAGCAATATGTCCGTGTTGATGATGCAAGTAGCGATGTGATGCTTATCGAGGCAGGTGTTCCCCAAGGATAGGATCGGTCCTGGAGCCTCTTTTTTTTACTTTATGCGAATGATCTCCATAAATATCTGTCGAATTCAATTACACTGCCGCTCAAAAATGGTCGGTAAATAATGGTCCTATATTAGAAACAGGTAAGTTCGAATTAATGACAGTTCCATTGAGATGGCCGGGATTTCAATATTTTTAATAACGTTTCAACAATTGAAACGCCTCTTTCCGTTAAATTATTGGGTGTTACCTTTGATCGTCATCTAACTTGGGAGCCACATATGGAATCGATGTGTCATAAATTACGTAAAAGTGCTTATAGTATAAAATGTTCATCAAATCACTGTAGTGATGGCATGGCCCCTGCGCAAGGATGACACGCAAAATCGTGAAGCGTTCCACATTTTTATTCATATCGTCCCATTGCACTAGCTTCATGCGTTTTGAAAACTTACGAAAGACTCATCAAGAACAGGTTGGAATTCTACTTGGAGAAAAACCAATTGCTACCAAGCTCGCAATATGGATTTCGAAAAGGACGGTCTACTCAAGACTTACTGATAAAGTTAACAACTGATATCCAAATTGGATTTTCGAATAACACGCATACTTCTGTAATATTTTTAGACGTTATGGGAGCTTATGATAATGTAGACTTGAATATACTATACAGTAAAATTATAAATATTGGTCTTCCAAAAGAACTTCCCAACCATTTGTTATTACTGTATAGCAATAGAAACATTTTCATCAGAGCCTCTGAGCAGACTATTGGACCACGATCAACATCTAAAGGACTAGCACAAGGGAGTATATTGAGTCCCATCTTGTATATAATATATTCCTATGACTTTGAAAGTGCTTTTAATTCAAGAGATGCTAAAATATATCAGTTTGCAGATGACTATGCCATTAGTATCCAGAACAAAAATTTATCTCAATCTATGGAACTTCTAGAAACAGCGACTTCCATTGCACACGAATGGTTTGAGAATAATGGATCTTCCATTGCCTACTCAAAATCTTGTGTATGTACGTTTACCAGATCTCGCCTTAGTCCTTCAAATATCATCACTCTGGCTGGGCATAATATATCTTATAAAACTTCTGTCAAATATTTAGGAGTTATCCTAGATAAAAAACTTAACTGGAAAGAACATATTACATACATTTTAAAGAGAAGTCAGAATGCTTTTAACATTCTGAAGTCCTTTTCACATCGGAAATGGGGAGCAGATCCAGCAGTGTGCTTAACCTTTTACAGGACCTTAGTTCGATCAATCTTGGACTACGGATCAATACTTTATGGAAATGCATCTAGAATTCATCTTCAAAAAATAGAACAGATCAAAAATAAGTGCCTTAGGCTATGTATCGGATATTTGAACAGCACTCCCATCAATGTCATGGAGGTTGAATGTATCGAACCTCCTCTTCAATTGAGACGACAAATGTTGAGCGATAAAGCCCTGGTTAAACTGGTCAGCAGGGGATTCATTAACGAGATCCACCAATTGTTTATTCATGGATTAACAGCGAAATACTGGCAACATAAAAGGCTTCCTCTGATAATAGAGAGTTATGAGTGGCTTCTTCCTACCGTCAGGAAGGTACGCTCTAATCAAATCAACCTATGTTTCATACCTGAATATTCGGCATATAACTCTCTACCCGAAGTTATCTTTACGAAATATTCCGAACTAGATTTATCAACACCTTACAAATTCCGGCATGATATTCGAACACGATGGAGTGGATGGGAATATATCTTCACGGATGGTTCGAAGAAAGACAATTTAGCGGGATGTTCATTTTATCACAGCAACAATTCGTATCACCAAGAATTCAAGTTGCCACCTGAATGTTCGGTATACACAGCAGAACTGGTTGCGATCAACCAAGCTATTGAATACTGTTTCCAATTCCATGGAAATACGAATTTTGTTATTTTGACCGACTGTAGAAGTGCTGTAACAAAATTGGAGAATTGTCACCCCACTGCAGATCTTAATCATCTAATTGCGAACATCATCAAGCGCATTCAGGAGCTGAATAAAATCGACAAAACTATAAACATAGTCTGGATCAAAGGCCACTCAGGTATAAAAGAAAACGAGATCGTGGATAATTTTGCAAAAAGAGCTACAACTAGAGGCGATTACGTTCCGGGCATGGAGATTCCTTTTACTGACGCTCATTTTCTGATCAGACAACGACTAAAGGATAAATGGAATAACAATTACAAAATCAGTCCAACAGGAAGTTACCTGAAACGTATACAAGAGACTCTTCGAAGCAGACCTTGGTTTCAAGGAATTACCAATCGTCCTTACATTAGAACCGTGAGCAGAATAAGAAGTGGTCATGTCCTAACGCCCCATCATAAATCAAGAATTGGATACGGAGATGATCCACTTTGCAGTTGTGGAAATATAGGAACCTTGCAACACTTAATATTAGAATGTACAAGTTCTAACAACGAAAATTCTGAATTGTATAAAATTTTAGCGAATCACCTTCCTTTGCCTCTAAATTTAGAATCAATTCTCAGTTCTGAGAACCAGCAAGTTTACGAACTTTTATACAAGCATTGTCGGAAAGTAGGCCTAACATTATAAAATGTAAATTACAGTAAGTTTGTTTGAAAAAATGGGAAAAAGAAGAAAATATTGAAAAAAAAAAAACAGATCAGTAAAAAAAAACAATCTTATAAACAAAATAGAGAAAAAGAAAAAATAAGTAAAAAGTATTGGTTAAAAAAAAAACAAAAAAAAACAAAAAAAGCAGATCAGTAAAAAAAACAATCTTATAAACAAAATAGAGAAAAAGAAAAAATAAGTAAAAAGTATTGGTTAAAAAAAAAAACAAAAAAAAACAAAATAAAAAAAGAGAAATGTGTTTGCATCTAGTATAATAGAAATAATATACAATAGTAATATTAAGTAATGGATGTTCTATTTTCTATTAAAGCATAGCATCATACATAAGGATCTGGCCAGTTGGTCATCGACCAGTGCCAATAACAGAACAAAAAAAAAAAAAAATCACTGTAGTAAACAAGTTTTACTTATTCTATATTAAACCTTTAACTGTCACTTGCGCTTGCTTCTCCAGATTTATGTTATTAGAATCATGGCAAATCTTGATTGGCATCACTCTTGCAGGGATTATTTTCCTGAACCTTTTCATTAACAAAGAAAAAATACGATTACCAAACTTAATCTAAACATTATCTGTAGCATATGAAAAATCTTTGACTTACATGGGTTGTAAAATATTCAATAATTTAAAAGAAGATATTCAGAAAGCACCGATATTAAGCAGTTTCAAAAGTCAGTTGAAAGCGTTTCCAGCTTCTAGTATTTTTATAGCTGGAAAGAGCTCTTTACAGGTAAAACTGTTTTTTGATCTCTATTGTATTGTTTTTTCAAGAGTACGAGCTTCTGTGCTACCATTTCCTTTTGACCTTTGATTTGTTATAGTGAATTAAATAAATGTGTTGTTATTATTTTTTATTAAACACCCGTCACGTTAACCCACCATGCTTGTCTGGCCAATAAAATCACATGTGTTGACAGATCTTCTCTACTGTAGTAAACTTTTCAACAAATGTGATCTTCTTCAGTGCAATGTCGCTACTTGATTTATCTGTCTTCCAGGTGACAGTTTATTTTTTGTTTTCATTAAAACACTCCTACACAGTGTGTTACTATAATAGTCTGAAAATCCCGTAATATTCTGAAAATACGCGAAGTCATCATTCCAAATTTTTAAGGCTGAATCACGCAAAACCAACATAGTCCAGGATCGTCTGGGGTGGGCATTCCTGCCCCCAAAACAGGACGTTCAACACTCCAAAAGGACAAGCTAGTATGAAGCTATCCATCCTTATTAATATACCAGATACGTCACCCTCGTCCATCATCCCGAAAGCACCGAAAGCCTTAAAAAAAACAGCGAAAACTCGCCCAGAACTGTTGACGCAACTCACCGGTTGTTATGCAATCTTCGACTAAAATGTTGCAAAGTACATTGTTTTGCATCAAGAAATACTACTTCAACATCTAAAGGGAACCATGTTGTTTGTCCTGTAAAAAAAATGTGACACAACAATTGGCAAAGCAGAACTTCTGCGCATTCGAGACCCAACAACAAACCCCGAGATAGAACCCGGTTAAAAAACTCATGGTCCATTAGTTAGGTTGGATAACGTCAATTAGATCTTTTCTTTAAGGATATTCAACCAAATTGGGTTACAATCCACATAAGAGCTAGAAAGACAATTGTTGTTTAATTTTATATTCGCTGATTCCTTTAGCTTCCTTTTGTAATTGTTAGCCTCTTTTTGTAGTGTTGACATTTCATCCCAATTTTACCATAAGTCTTGTTTCCCATACATGTTCGCTTAGTGTCGATTTAGAGATTTCTCTCTGTGTTATATAGCCTTTATGTTCTTTTATTCTACAGTCAACAGGTCTTGATGTTTCATCGATGTAGCATTTACCGCAGTCACAGTCTTTTGAATGTATCTGTTGCTCCGTGGTGATCCTAATTATTTTGAAGACAGTTCTGATACTAAATCTTTTGCAAACAACTCCAAACATTTCCACCAAACCTCTTACATAGTGTAATATACAGAGTGTAATACTCATAGTTGTGGTTAGTAGAGCTGTCTGGGAGGCATAGGTGGAAAGTTAAGTATTTGAATTTGCGATTAAGTTTTCCGGGAAAAAATACAAGATAAGTTCCAGATGTTACACCCAAAACATCGGTCGCTAAATATGTTAGTATATTCAGGAGAGGACTGAAGAACAATGTCAACCTGAATATTACATGATTAATTCACAACTCTCAATCATGAGGTTTCTGGACGGTAATCGAGTGCAAAGTCCGAGGCTCAAAACGTATGGAATTTTACCACCAGTCATATCTGATCAAAATGTGTACAGTTATAGCTCATATTGCGCTGATCAAATGTTCCAATGGGAGCAAAGCCCAGAAATGCTTTCTATTTAGGATACCCTGTATACTCAACTCGTCTTTAATGTACTTTAGGTACTTGATGATATGGTAAAATCACGTGAACACATAAAATATTGCTTGAAATTCGACTCTCACCATTGGGATCATTGCTACTCAGCCAACTTCCTTTCTTTCAGAGATAAACACTACAGCCTACTCAATTTCACAAAACATATGCGAGTACACTCGGCTTTCTGCAACCAACAATGCATGCTTGAGCGTGTCGTGTCGTTTGAGTTGTTCCTCGATGGGTGGACGTTCACAGCGATCATAGCGAGGAAACGTGGAATGAACTATTTGCACACTAAAAACTACTTTCCCTTTGACAACGATATGGTCAAAGCAACACTTTTAAATCTGGTCAAGGGCAATAAGAGTGCTGACAAGTATGTCATCGACGAAATGACAAAATCTACCAATCGAACTATTTTACGCCTGACTCCTTGCCAATGCGAGTTTAACCTAATTGAGTTAATTTGGGTGCAAATTAAAAACGAAGTTTTCAGAAAAAATACAACTTTCAAGATCGCAGATGCAAAGCAGCTTTTTTACATCGCGGTACAAAATGTAACTCCAGAAAATTGGAAAAGAGCAATCGATCATGTTGAGAAGGAGGAACAAAAAATTTGGACAACTGACCAATGCATGGAAAGAATGGTTCAACCAGTGATTATTAACTTAGGAAACGATTTAGAATCTTCAGATTATACTGATAGTGATAGCGAATTAGTATATTTACTGGATAATGACGAAGGACCTATATCCCTAAACATACTTATATGATTACCATATTTCGACCGCTCTATCCGGATAGACTTCAAAGTAGGTTATCCCAATCCTGTGTTAACCCTGTCCGCTTATTTCGAATGAGTCCTCTGTCTAAGGTTATGACGTTATTAGTTTTGGTTTGACTTGTGGATTTCCGAAATAAACGGTCAGGATTGAGATAAGCCACTTTAAAGTCTATCCGGATATAGCCGCCGAAATAACCGTGGTAATGAATGCATGTAGATTCATTATTAGGTATTATATTAAAAAGATCCAGAATCCAATCTAAAAAAGAATTTAAATTTTGAGCCCGTTTCTAAATTTTTTCCTATGTATTAAAATTATTTTTGTGATATACAAAATATGTAAAGTTTACGAATCATAAACTGGGGCAGCATATTTAAAACCTACACGCCACTGGCGGTAACGCATCATCGGTTTTGCAGGTGGTTGTGCGGTGTAAATTGGGCTACCCTGTCACTTGTTTTATCACTCCGTACGTTTGTTGGATAAATTATAGTCTGCAAGATGACATTTTGACGGTTTTTTGTTGCCTTTTTAGGTTTTATACATAATAAATACTCCTGCCAAAATCACAATTTAAATGACTCGCTATAAAGTTAATTTGCAATATTCGTTCACTCTTGTTGTGTCGTAATAATACTATTTATTTAATTCGAAATCATCCAGAATTTTGAACTTTTCTCCGACTCTGTGCGTCGGGAGTTGAACAAGTCATCAAAGTATAACTGGTACAGGATTGCAGCCATATCTGGTCATTATGGAGCATCCGTGGTGATATTGTGAGGTGGAAAAAAATCTCATCAATTTCGATGAAAAACGAAATGATTGGACTACAAGTTGCATAGGTATGTGCGAAAATACTCAGTACAACCCTATCCGAGTGAAAACGGTCGCGGAGATGAAAAATGCTCACAAAGGTTGACTGTGCACTAGCTGCCATTGAGGTAAAAACAAACTACTTGTTTACGGCTGGCTAACGTATGGCTGGCCACCGCACCATCGACAAAAAATTGCAATGCATACAAAAGTAGATTGACAGGATTACAAACGATGCGCTGCGGACAGCCATGCAGCTTGTTATTGCAACCTTGACGTTGACAGGAAAAACTATGGCTGCGTGATGGAAAATAGAAATTTTTTTAATCAGTCTTCCATGCGGATGCGACGAGTAAATTCCGTGCATGGAAAATTTAATCAGGAAAATTTTCCTACTCAATGCCTCTATGGTATGGTAATCAAACATCGGTTGTCTTTCCTTTTTTTTATCTGATTCTTATTCTAGAAGCTCATATGAGTCCTAGACCATTTGAAGGGTGGAGGAGCCTGATGATGGACCCATAAAGCTTTGGGCATCAGTTAGATTGACTCTGCACTTCCCCGCAACGCCGTCATCAGCTCAAAAACAAGTATGCCCGGGACAAGTTAGTCCCCACTCCACACCTATTTGACGAGCATTTGCAATGTTGCGACCAGAATTGCGATAAGTAAACTGCCAGCGGCAGCGGCTAGCTTGCTACAAGCTTAGGTCTTATTTTCGTTGCGCTAGGCGCGGGTATCGAAAATATTCCAGAGAGACCGCCGGTGTGAAAGGGTCCCGACACTTTCCATTGCATAAGAGTCATCGATTAGTCCTTCAGTCTTGCTCTGAACAGCATTGTGTAAG
The DNA here is from genome assembly GCA_963669975.1 of Acanthoscelides obtectus. NCBI lineage: Eukaryota > Metazoa > Arthropoda > Insecta > Coleoptera > Chrysomelidae > Acanthoscelides > Acanthoscelides obtectus. The sequence continues at coordinate 90,477,354 of CAVLJG010000001.1, forward strand.
GATAATGTAGTCGGGGTGGCAGCATCCCAAACATGTGAGCAGGTCTCGAGGCTAGGTCTTATCTGGGCCTTGTATAGAGTGAGGAGGTAATGTGGAGAAAAGTACTTCTTAGCCCTAAGCAAAAAGCCTTGATTTTTCCCAGCAACTGGCGCTATCGGCGAGATGTGTTCGTGCCAGATCAAGTCCTCGGTGATCTGGACTAGCCGAAATAAACGGCTCTTTGGTAGAACTCGGCTATTCATTGAAACCGGACGAGCGCTAGGGCTCTTCCTGTTCGTCGGACATTAGTTTCAATGAAAATATGGTCAAAGCAGAACGTATCCATCTAGTCAGACAGCACAAATATAAATATAATCTTAATGTTATTGACGAAGTGGCTAAAAACCAAAATAATACCGTTTTAAGGCTACCCCCTTATCACTGCGAATTAAATCCCATTGAAATGATTTAGGTAAATATAAAAAACTATGTGGCTTCAAACAATAAAACACTCAAAGTTTCTGATGTGAAAAATTTGTTTTATGGAGTTGTCAACAGAGTGACGGCAAACGATTGGAAAGATTGCATCCGTCCCGTCGAATCGAAAGAAAGATGTGGGATCTGGACAACAAGATCCATATTCAAATTGAACCTGTAATAATCAATATTAACCATTCGGACGATGATTCAAGTACTTCCAGCGAATAAAGAATTCTGAGTATGTGCACTTATTCCTATAAAAATAATCATTCATTTTGTTAGATTATTCCAAGACCATTGAGGAAAATACTGACCTGTACAATCTCGCTTTTGGGTTTGTTGTGTTTTCTCTGCGCGTAAATGGGCTACGAATGGGATATAGAGAGTAAGCTAGCCACCCATCTGCAAAGCTTCCCGTGGAGGCATTGGATGTCGGTCTGCATAAGACGGCAGCATGCGACAGCTGATCGAACGCTTTCGCTCTTCATCACCACCGATGTGAAGTTGGCAGACAAAATTTAGCGGACAATGTGCCGAAGATACCCGAACGACCAGGGGCGTCGACATCCTCGACCGGACTGTGATTGTGAAGGATACAGCTAACAGCTCGCACCAATAAATATGTATGCACGAGAATAAGCACCCCTATAGGAAGAATCATTTTCCACCCCAATCAAATAATTCGCAGGAACAAGACTTAACCCAAAACCTTTCTTCGAATTTTCACTTCACTTCACGGAATATTGTATATATGGTATTGAAAGTAATTAATGAGCTAAATAGCATATCCTGAGAAAAATATCTAAAACGGTGGTACGTAAAAGAATATAAATAAAACTTCATTTTCACCGCCAAAAAAAATAAAAAATACTTATAACAGAAAGCATAGCTTTAGGCCTGTGGTTGTAAGGGTCGGTCTTAGATTATTTTTTGGGATGGGTTGGACATGTGCAACTTTCCAGTTTTCTGGGTAGGTGCTAGAATCGTAATATATCTGGAAGAGACACGAAAGAACTGGAGCAAGGCAAGTCCGCACCAGAAGCTTTTTTGACGTTGAGCGACAGGAGCACCCGTCTTACGGTCTTCTGCCATGCATAGTTTAGGTAAGACTTTGAATAGACGACACTGTGTAAAATGTGGCTATACTCGCATATCAAAACGGAAAACAGTAGTATGCCACATCATGCTCTATTGCTAGCGTGACGTGCCTTCCGAGAATAGCACAACTCTATGTCATCTTACACCAGAAGCAAGCTGTCAGTTGGAACTGTATGCCACTTAAGTCGCATACAAGATTTTTTCGGAGAAGCACAACAAGACTAATCCTTAGTTTTTAGCATAATCTCTTTTTCAAATCGCCAGAACACATGATAAGCGATTGAATGGACGAAATGAACATAGAGAAGCAGTTTAAGGAACCGACAAATTTAAGTTCCGATAAAATAGATGAACCCATCTTTTCCGCGTGCTTTCCATGTCGCTGGCCTTTATCTCCCTTTGAATTTTTTGCTCTCATGACCTTCAGTCTCATATACGTGGAAAAGGGCGATTAAGTGAATTTTCCTTTTTTGTTGGGAAATCAAATGGGCTTCCTGTGGAGTCCTTATCTGTAGATCGATCTTTAGCTCCGCTTCAGTGGGGCTAAAGTATGGTGTCGGTTAGTCGTGAAAAATCCAGCAGGATACCGACTGTTCGTCATACTTAAGAGGTCAAAGACATTTTTTGAGGTCATTTTTTAGTAAAGAGGGGCTCGCCGAATAGTGGTGAGGTCAATTAGCGCTACGAAAACTCACAAGACGTACTGCAAAAATCACCTTAACTAGCCTAAGATCCAAGCCAAATGACTTGATGATTGATTTGTTCTACCTGAAGATTTATAAATCAATTAAGAATAGAGCTGGGTTATTAGGTTCGATTATTGTCTCATCGATGGCATAGAGGTCTTCAACCCCTTTTTGGCGTCTTTCTAATACTATCTAAGATATCATTGATTTACGTATTCCACTTGAAGATACCCAATTAGAATAAGCACTAGAGAGGCCAAAAAGGAAATTAATATACTAGCGTCATCTGTGAAACACTAGTAGAACCAAATACTATAACTCTTTTCAAAGTAGATTTCTTAGTTCATTTTTGTGTTCCACTACTATCTCATAGTTGTAGAGCTGGTATCTTCCGGATATCTTTTATGGGTGCCGAAATACAGTATATTGTTACGTGTGACCACTATGTAAGGCTTTAAACCATATCCGCTGATGAGTATATATAATCAACAGTAGTGTATCGTTATCCGCCAACGTATGAACTTATTCCCGCTCTCGGAGCAGTCCTCCTCAGGGGCTCTCTTGCAACTCTTCCCGTGCGGAGACCAGCTGCGCTCTACAGTGTCAACTAGAGTAGGTACCGTCTTTATATTTTAATATCGAATAGAGTTCATGTGTCAGTACTTCCGTATTTTACCATTATCAGTCATTTGCAGTGCCTAGCGAGAGTGCTCTGTTAGGAGCAGGACTAGCCCTCAAGTCACACTCGTGACAAGCATGGTGAAGGCTCCGACTACCTCTATAACGGTGATTCCCAGAGTGGTCCAGGTGGATCTCTAGGGGCCCACTAGAGGCTCAACAGGGGTGAAACAAAAATGGGGATTCCTAAGTTTCAAGTAGAGCTTCACTCAAAATTCATAAAAATTTATTTCGTTTCCATAGTAAGCAAAGATGTCACATAATATTTTATAGTTTAAAGGGCATGTGACAGTCAGAATCTTTTGATGAGGATATTTGAACATGGCACGATGGCTCCAGGTTTGACGATATTCTTACGACGGTAATACCATCATGGATCATAAACTCATTTGATAAAATGGAAGTGACAAGACAAGCTTCTCAAGTTCAGTACTGATGAGGTGGAATTTAAAAAAGGCTATCAACCATTTTGGCAGCAAGCAGAAATACCGGAAAATTTTTCAAAACTGTTGTAGGTTCATTATGGGAAAAATTTATATTTTTAGGTATTATTCTAAAAAAAGGTTACGAAGGTGGCGAAATAAGGACTTTGGGTAACGCAGGCATAGGCTCATGTGTATGGCTACTAAAAGGGGGTCTTTACTATTTTGATGAAGATATAATAACCACGATTGATAATATGTCTGCTAAAAATAGAAGGGGTTACTATGATGTACATGGAGTGGATAAATATGAAAAACCCTTAGTTTATAAATGTGTCCATGAATGTCGTACGTGGAATTGAATAAATAAATATTCTGTAAATTTAAGATGGATAGTTGTTTAAAAACGATCAGTTTTGTGAACTCTGACGAAAAGCCAGATGAGCAATCGACTACTGCTTCTTCTTCGGTTCCCCATTTGGGTCCAACACAGGGTGGCGATATTGAAGGTTATAGTGAGGTACCTTCTCGCCAGAATAAAAGTAATGAGAAAATAGACAAGATTGGGGGAAAAAGGAAATAAACGGAAATACGACACTGACTATTTACAAATGGTTTTTATTTCACCGGGCTAGAGTCAGAACCTGAACCGCCTTGTATAATTTGTTATGAAGTCCTGGCCAACAGTAGTTTAGAACTATGGCTTCTTCGTCGGCACCTGGAGACAAGACACCCGGATTAGAAGGATAAACCTATTGAATATTTTAAAAGGAAATTGGAAGGTAATAAGAATTGCCGTGTTTCTTCTTTCCTGTCAGCTTCCAACGCAGATAGTAAAATGCCTCTTGAAGCATCATTTCGAGTTGGTTACAGAATCGCAAGATCTGGAAAAGCTCATACAGTGGCAGAAAATTTGATCGGACCTTGTGCTAAAGACATGCTTGGCGAAAAAGCAGCAAAAAAATGACCTTATGCCCTTATCAAAGAGCACAGTGTCACGGAGAATTAAGGATTTGGCGAACAGTGTTAAAAGTGAACTTTTGAAAAGAATAAAATTGAATTATTTTGCTATTCAGCTTAACGAGTCGACCGATGTAGCAAACTGTGCAATATTGCTTGTGTATTTTAGATATCTTTTTAAGAATTTCATTCAAAAAGATGTGTTATTTGCAAAACCACTGGTGCAGCAATTTTTACTCTGATCAATGACTATTTTGAAAAACATAAAATCAACAGGTCGCTTTGCTTAGGTGAATGTACAGATGGTGCAAAATCAATGACTGGAACATATTCTGGTCTTGTGGCACGAATAAAGAAGATCAACGAGAATATAGAATGGACTCACTGGTGTATTCATAGGCAAGCATTCGCATGTACTGATCGACCAGCCAAAGATTGCTAGGGACGAAAGGGGGAAATGCGATGAAAAAACCTTACCATTAGACGATTTTATATGGAGTCATAGGCGGAGATCGGAGAGACTTGAATTATTAATTGAATTTATATTTTATTACAACTGGTAGTATTAATATTTTTTTGCGATTCATAATGACGTGATACCAAACATACATTATAAGAAATAAATATACACAAACACTGAATATTGAGAACAAAATAAATATATTTTTTAGGCAACAAGTAATATTCCTATGTACGCATTATGATTGAACAGCAAAACAAATTATGCATTCTTCTAAAATAGAATACAACAAGTCAAAAATATCTGACTGAATAGAAAAATATAGGAAAACAAAAAGTAATTTCTTGATGAAATAACCCATAAACAACACATAGAATTAGACTTTCTACTGAGATACTAAAAGCCACAAACCAATAGTATAATAAATGAATATCTAAAAATTCTAAAAGGTAGCCAATCTAGTATAGTTTCAATCCTGATTAGAGTCATGATCACTGTCTGAGGAACTGTCATTGCTATCACTTTCACCTCCTATGTTGATTATTATTTCTTCCTGTATTTCTTGAATGAGACTGTCTTTTTCCCAATATTCATCTTCAATTTTTATAACATGTCCAATAACCTTTTGCCAGTCACTGGCACTTACTGAAGCGATGGCCTTATTAGAAATTTCATCTAGTTTTTTTATAGTAAATTCGCCGCTTGTATTATGGCTTCTAATGAAAAATTTTACTTGTGCCCAAATCATCTCTATGGGATTAAACTGACACATATAGGGTGGCGTTCGAAGTGGGGTGTGTCCGAAACTTCTTATTAAATTATCTATCTTATAATTTTTCTCATCAGATGGTGGCCTATGTAGACAAGCTATTTCATAAAGCTCCATTTTTTTAGCATTAGGATCATGCTCTATACCTTTTTTGCTCAACCACGTGATGATGTCTCTTTTTAGAGAAGATCTAGTTGGAGGCTTGTCTTCCAAAGCTGAATGGTAAGGTGCATTATCCATTATTATAATACTATTAGGAGGAATGTTAGGAAATAGTTTTTCAGTAAGCCACTTCGTGAAATTTTCTTGGTTCATTTGACCGTGATAATCACCAGTGGCACAGCCAGCCTTGAAAATGAGACAGGCTCCAGGAACAAAACCATCTTGCGAACCCGCATGAACAATTATAAGTCGTCCTGGAAATGAATAAATAGCCTCATTTTAGTGTTATTTTAAGTTTGCCAACACCTTTTTGAATCACTATGTATAAAAAACATATTTTTGAGAAAAAAATACTTGCAAGGGATTATGTATTCAATTAGACAAATTAAATGAGCACTTATTAAGAATATTCCAAAATTGAGAAAAATGTATAATAAGCAAAATCGAGGTGAAAGAAACTTTATTACCTGTAGAACTTATATTGCTCAGGACACCCATAATTTCTTCGCTTTGCCAGCAGTTCTTGAAAGTGAGGTCATTATCAACCCAAGTTTCGTCCAAATAAATAATATGCCTTCCTTCTTCCCGGAACTTTTTAATAGACCTAAGATACTTGTATCGCCAATGTAAAATACTGGGTCTTTCCATTAGTAATTTCCTTTTGTTGTGGCATTTACGCCAGTAAAATCCTTTTGCTTTTAAAAGCAGCCTCAACGATTCTTTACCAAATGGAAATTCCATTTCTTCCTTCAGTTTGATTAGAAGTTTACTACAAGTAGGTACCACTTTAAAATCACAGTAAAATTTTTCTATCATTCTCCGAATAATGGAAAAATCGACTCCATCAATTTTTTGGATCACAGAAGGGCGTGATCTCTTTTTTCCGGGAGAAGCTAAAGGCTGTGTGGAGGTTGCATTTTGCCTGTCTTTATCTTCTTTTCTAATTTTACTTATAGTTCGTTCACTAACACCCGTATAATATGCCGCCCTTGCATTTCTAGCTACCAGTGGATAAACGAAAGTATTGTTAGCCGCTTCTGCATCGCAAGCACGTATCACGTTTGCTATTATTTCCCTTGCCTGGCTGTGAATAACTTTCCCATGCTTGAATTCCATTATCACCACTAAACAGTAAATTATATTTTCAAAGTATTTGCCAACTGCCTACGCCTATGGGAGTAGGTTTATAAATGACCGTGCCATCGGCACGTTATTCTAGTTTCAGATAAGATAAGAGTTTTGGACCAATCAGCGACCGGATGTTTACCTGCGGCCTGGGTTTTCCAGCTACATTGCCAAATTCAGCGGAACAATTCTATATCTTAAATATGTTAATATGTATGGACCGCATTTTATGTAGAACATCTGACAACTTCGCAATTTTTTGTCCGCATTCTTTCGGCTTGCAATCTTTCGCTGGTCCAACATTAAGCGTATCCCTGAAGCGAAGCTGTAAAAGCTGTGAATTTTCCCGTGCTACAAATTCTTGTCTATTCCGCGAACTTTGTGAGGACTTGAGAAGTCTCCACGTCTCTTCATCACTTCATACCGACGTTAGGTGGCTTTCTCGTGATAAATGTTTAACCCGCTTGTTTGAATTGAAGTCTGAAGTTCAGGCATTTTTTCTTGACCATCCATTTCATTTGTCCGCTTCTGTATCCGACATTCTGTAGCTCCAAAAACTTGCATTCTTAGCCGATATTTTTTCTAAGTTAAATCAAGTAAATATGTCTTTACAAGGTCCAGGAATCACCATTTACAATGTTCATGATAGAATAGAAGCTATGCTAAAGAAGTTCAACTTTTGGAATAAATATCTCTGCAAATGAATGAGTACGATTGTTTTGGTTCTCTCAGCAGCTTTTTTCAGAGAATAAAATTCAACTTAACGAAAACATTAAAAGAGATATTACTGAACATCTCAAACAGCTTCAATTAACGTTCAAAGAGTATTTTCCTAATAAATCTGGATCAAACAACTGGATACGCGATCCGTTTAGAGGAGATATAATTTCTAACACTTCTTTATCTGTACTGGAAAAAGAAAAGCTCATTGATTTATCTTCTGACAATTCTCTAAAAGCTGTTTTTGCAGATCATTCTTTGATAGACTTCTGGCTCAATGTAAAAAATGAATATCCTATATTAGCAGAAAAAGCCAAGAAAATTTTGTTACCGTTCTGCACAACGTATCTGTATAAGAAAGGATTTTCAACATACACTAACCTCAAAGATAAGAACAGAAATAGATTAAATGCAGAACCCGATCTAAGACAAGCTTTCAGACATTGAACCAAATTTTGAATTTCTTTGTTTCAACAAACAGGCACAAATATCCCATTGAGGATTTTTGCAAGTATCGAATTTCTTGTATTAATATTATATTAATCGTTTTTTTTTTGTAAGGCTTAGTTAGTTTTAATAACGTTTCTCTAAATGTTTTACTTTGTTCGTTATAACTATTATTCACATGATTAATAAATTTTGATAACAGCCAAATAGTACTGTTTTAGTTACTCTCACTAACGACTGCTCAGGGGGTTCGCCGATATATTCCAATTTTTATAAGGGGTTCGCAGAACGAAAAAGCTTTGGAGCCGTTGATCTAGAGCAAACTTTAATGTACATTGGCACTGTTTAAATTGTTGATGTCGCAGTTTGTTCCATTGTAAGTCAATTTCAAAGTTACTCAACTCTCTTAGGTGCCTATTGCTCCCACCGCTACCCTATTTGATGGTATTAAAGGAAAACTAAGACCACACTTTCAGATACTTCTCGGATCTTTTCAAACAGTGGTATAAAGCTGTTTATCAAGAAAGAAACAAAAAGGAATCAATGCCACTGAATCGATGATATGTAAATCAGGCGTAGAAATCTAATAACTTTCGGAAAATGGTTCCTCTAGAGAGGCTATGCTATAACGAAAAATATAATCGAAATCATTATCTGCCATTAATATTTCGAATACAGCTATAACAGCACGACTTACGTGACACTCTCGCGAAGTTGCTGAACAAATTACGCATTCCAATAAGACGTGCTACATGAGAGCATAGGGGGTTAGCGAGATTTAAGGGAAGGGATCAATTACACAGGCGTGGAGCATATGTAGGATAAGAACTTTTAACGAGGCATACACACTCCTATGTGCTTATAAGTTAAAACCTGCGCTGAGGCGGAATGCATTCAAGTGGCGACAAGCAGGTTGACTCAGCACTTCCCACGCAACGCTGTCATCAGCTGATAAAGAGATTATGTTGAGGACTAGTCAGCCGCTTTTAGATAACGAACATCTACAAGAAAGGAATTAAAATGAAATAATTATAATTAAAAATTAAATATCCCTAGCCCTAACACATTTGACAAGCAAGAATTGTGATGAGCACGTCACCAGGATTTGAAAATGTTATACACGGCGACCCATTTTAATCTCCCAACGTGAATATTTCGGAAACTATCCATCGTAGAAAATAAAGTTTCAAACGAAAGTTTTAGGGCTTCGGAAAAACTGGGGGTGACCTGGAGTTTGACATTGACCGTGATTTCATTTCAGGGTGAAACAAATATTTTTCATCTTTACACCGTAATTGGAAAAGGAGGAAATTTTACGTCCGGGGGCATGACCTTAACTATGACCATCATCTTGACCTTCAAGGCAATTACAAGGGGAAATTAAAACATTCAGAATAACTTTCTCTAGCAAAAATGTTCGATAACACAGTTGTGAGCTTTGTGGACTCACCCAAACGTGATTTTGACCGTAACCTTGACCATCACCTTCAATGTCATGTCAAAATTGTACACGTTTAAATATGAAATACATTATTATTATAAAAAGGTTATGTTCGGGACAAGTTAGTTCCTTTTAGAAAAAAGTTAACTACGAACATGTATAACAAAGGAATTAAAATAAAATAATAATGAATAAAAATTGAATATCCCCAGTTCCCACCCATTCGACGATGCGATTAGAATTATGATGAGTAAGACGCCATTATTTGGAAATGTTATTCAGGGTGTCCGATTTTAATCTGCTCGTGCCCTTGACCATCATCTTTAAAGGAGAATATAATAAAAATAAGAAAAATGATGTAAAAACAAGGTTTGCACGATCTTGATTTCGTTTTTATAAGCGTAAGCTCGCTGCCACTGGATCGATTTTCAAAACTTCCAAAGCTTTTTCGGCGTTGGCATAGTGGTACTTTCCAAGTAATTGAGGGATCAAGGATTAGTAGACAGATAGATAGACAAGCAGGCGCACACACCGAAGGAATTGCGCGCAGGGCGCTGTGCGGGTTCGAATCCCGTCCCAAGAGAAATTTTTCTCTTGGCTATGGATGTTGTGATTCTCCGTAGGTGGTAGATGGTCTCTGACTGTCGAACGCAGAGGTACCACCCGGCGGATCTCGTAGGCGGGGCCAGAATGTGTGCATGTTGCATGTGTTCCCTCGCCAGAGTCCGTGTGGCGTTCCCCCTTTCCCCTGTATCCCCCTATAGCCCCACGGTACCCCATGGGTGTTTAGGCCTTGGGTCTTCAATTTCTTTAGATTCTTGTATCTATAACAGTCACCATATTTGCGCATTTTATTATTCGCCAGTAGGAGGGTAAGAGTCGTGTATAGTAAAATGAAGCCTGTAGACGAGGTGACCACACTCCATATACCTAACGCTGGGATTCCGTCCTCTCTTTCTTCTTACCTATTCTGTGATATGTGTATTTGTCTTTTTATTTTCTTTCGCTTGTATTTTGTCATCACATGTTTCGCGCTTTGCGCTTTTGTTTGTGGCAACACTGTCACCGGTAACCCTAAAAGCAAAAGAAAGAGCAATTCTGAGCCCTTGACATGGCGACAACATTGGTCCGCGCATCACTATATGGATTCAGCGTCTTTGCGACTTTACCCTTCAAAACTGAACCAAGACATCTCGAAGTAATAACTACCAAATGAGTTTTTTGCGATTACAGCCCTTGTCATTAAAGTAGGAAGTGAAAATATCGTTTGATGCATCCACGATTAGTTTTCTGTTTACTTACTACGGTTAACCGCTTTTGATCGTCTGTCTCCTGCACAACGCCCATTGCCAACGTGATTAATAATCCGATACTAGGGAGAATTAAATTCTCCCTGTAATTATTCGCAAGGCTGCAGTGGGGATGTGCATTTATCCAAAAACATCGACTTTAAATATCGATGTCGATGTCAGCATCAATTTCGAGCATTCTCTACTTATACAGACTTTATTTAGCCCAGGATACAGAGAAAAATAGGTATTCCGTGAAAAAAGATATCTGAAAGTTTCTAATGATAAATACATAGAAAGATACAGCCAGATTTGCATCGTTTTTTTATAAACAATGTGAAAAGCTCAAAATTCATTATTTTGCTTGTATAATTCCCAAATTAAATTTTATAAATAATCAAAAACAGGAGATTTTATATCAAAGAAATACCGCCAATCGACAAACAAGTAAGCTAAATACGGCAAAAGTAGATGCACATGCCCATACATCCGGATACGGGTGTAACCTGAGGAAATTATGGGCATGTGCATCTACTTTTGTGGTTGCATATGTGCATTCATTTCGGGCCTGATTTTTTTCTCTCTCCATCTTCGTTTCCTCAAGTTAGACCCGTACCCGGATGTATGGGCATGATCATTTTCTCTCTCTCTATATATATATATATAGTGCTCACAGTCAACAGTTTGTTGTCCAAAATGAAGGATGAGGTTCAGTTTCTTGATTCAACCAATACTGTCTATCGTATTAATTGCAACAACTGTAATTTAGTTTATATAGGCCAATAGTGGGCAAAATCCGCAAAAAGTGGATTCGAGCAGAAAATAGGATAGGTAACCCGAGCGAGACGTATTTCTACAAAGAGATGCCCACTATTTTCCTATTTTTGTTATATACCTTTCTCCGCATGATAATTTTCTCTTTGTAGATCCTTTGGGCTTGAAGTACCACAGCAAGTGGCTATAACCGGCCGCGTGGTTGTGGTTATTTGTCGCCTTGAAAATTCGAGGTCTTCTAGCCATTTTATACTACAATGTGTAGGTTGGCTCTTGTTGTCGACTTCGTGTGTCTTTTTTTCCTCTCCATCTTCGTTTCCTCAGGTTACACCCGTATCCGGATGTGTGGGCATGTGTATGTACTTTTGTAGTTGCATATGTGCATTCATTTCGGGCCTGATGAAGCCAACCAGCAGAAATACGTATCGCTCGGGTTACCTATCCTATTTTCTGCTCGAATCCACTTTTTGCGGATTTTGCCCACTATTTTCCTATTTTGAACCACTGGTATGAATGCAAAGAAATCTGAACTATGGTAAATTTGCTGATATTTTTGCTTGTGAAATGATGAAAATTAAATGCTTGATAAAAAACAGAATGTTGGTCACTCCCTAGTAAGCTACATACGTTAACAATTTCTGTTTTATGTTTTTCGTTACTAAATTAAATATTATACCATTGTATTTTCATATATGCAGATTATAAATAGTGCGTACAACTTGATATGTTTACCCATTCCGTGGATGTCTTTTTTTCGAAAGGTTGCTATTGAAGTTCATTTGACACAGATTATAATATAAATATAAAATTCAATCAATAAATCATACACTTTTTTATTCAGCAAGCTCAATAACGACGAAATATTAAGCGGTAGTCGAAATCCTATTCGAGAGAGTTAGACAGGTTATTTGTATGTGATTTATAATTTAAACATCAGAAGAATAAATGATTCAGGTCGGCTATCTGACCATCGTTCCCGCAAAAGAAGGAATCCTTCAATCATCTTATGTAGGTAAACTGGTTAAGACGTAATCTTGTTATAGTAGATGAATATTTTCTATTTGTATATTGTATTCATAGATATGAGCAGTGTTCTTTTTAACGTTCCTGTTGCGGTGATTATTTGTGTTTTCGTGGGCCAGGAGCCACACGTTATCCCATACATGCATTCATTTTATTTTTATAAGAGTCAGAATAACCTTCAATAACACATATTTAATCAACACTGTCCAAATGAATAACCTCTTCAGCTGCATCCTAGTCCCAAATATCCCTTCATCCAGACCTGCATCTACGTGGATGTCTATTTTGGAGATTTTCTGTGTTTGATGTCCCTAATTTGTTAAATAAACGAATAAATAATAATATAGTCGTAAATCAAGAAGCTTAAACATCAAGCACATAGCTGAGCTGTGCATAGTTCCGAAGTGGCACATCGACAACATCAAAACCAAGTGCCCATCTCTAATATCTAGAGGAACTCATTACGCATACAAAACGGCCCATAAACACAGAGAGGGAGACAGGCAATATTACACGACCAGGCGAGAAAGCATTCCAACAGCACCTGTATGACAGTCGGGTACGATTGCAAAACCGGAGAAATCCGTTTCACAAACGATACCGATACGTGCAACATACGGCCCTCTCTCTTCTGCATAATACCTAGCCTGCCTCAAACAAGAATTACTTCGCTCAGTTGCAGGTATCATTCACTAATTAGTTGAAGATGCATATTTGTGAGAAGATTACTTTATGAAGTGGGCCAATCTTTACTTCAACTACTGAAAATTCAACATTGGTTGACGGCCACGCAAAAGTTTTTTCTTAGACTATTTCCCTCGTCTTAATTTCTACCAATCACAAACGCGCAATTTTGAATTACAATTGGTTTCTAGATAGAAAAATTATATGACAGCACCTGTTAGCAGTTTTTTCGAACTTACCCGCGGCAAAACTTGACAGCTATTGTGACCAAAAATTACAATGATAACAAGTGATTATTGTATCCTAGGACACCAGAAAACGACGCTAAACAATTTTTCTGATTTTATTGTCAATAAAGCATGTTTTGTAAGGTACTTGTATGCAGAATAATCTGTTACTCATGAAATAGTCTTATCAAATACCATTCGGGCATCTAATTTTCTCTTGTGAAAAAAAATGGAAAAAACACAATGCATTCGTGCAGGTTGTTGCCACAAGCACTCATGATTCTTGTTAAAATATTACTTAGCAACGTGTTTTTTCGATTTTTTTCGGAAAAATTGAATGCTTTTATGATATTTCTTATGAAGATTTCAGTTCTGCTAATATGGACTCGTCAGCTATCTGTTCGGCAGTAATCAAAATAACTTCTATACTATATTCAAACGTTATGTCAAAATAAAGTTAACAGTCCTAAAACATGGCTAAAATTAGGAAGATTCACTAATTTTAACTAAACAATTTCATTGGCACATTTTTCATCTCTCTCGAATATGATATCCATTTGTCAAAAATCAAAATGGCGGATCCATTATACCGCACGGGTACTATGTAAAAAACCTAATCTCATCTTGTAGACTAGGTAGTTTTAGGGTGCAAACAGTCATTCCACGTTTTCTCACCATGATCGTTACGAGCGTCCTTCTGTGGAGGAATGACTCAACTACACGTCTACACGCATTGTTGGTTGCACATGTTTTGTGAAGCCGAGTAGTCTATAGTTTTCATCTCTGAGAAGAAAGTTGGTTGAATAGCAAAATCGCATATGGATGGTTGTGTGTATTGGTCTGCATGTGTATAAAATCGGTGATATAGAAAATCATTACTGAATATGCTGCCAATGATATTTATCTATTAGCTGTGCCCAACGGGTTATTTATATGTTGTCCTTTCTGAAGACAGGTTATGTTCAAAGTTATAAATTAGGATTTCTTACGTTTTTGTGTTTTCAAAAACTTTTAGGAGAATAACGGGGAATCACCACCGTTTAGCATGTATATGACTTGTAATTCGACAGTGTGCAGTGGATATAATTATTTCTTATCTCTCTCATTCAGCAAATTTGCATATGTAATTTCCAGAATGGATAAGAAGAAGTGGATGCGCAACTAATTTCTAGCTTTGAATCTCAAGTAACTGTATTTGAGAAAAGATTCCAATGGAATTATCATCAACACATATTACTATGCAGCTATGCATTGCCGTTACCACAAGTAATGCCATCTCTGAAGCAGATTTTACATCACATCAGGGCCAAACATTGATAACTGAAGCCACGTAACGTTTAGGCTACACGTACAATTACAAAACGAGTTCACAACGTATCCATCAGCTAGTGCTGAGTTATCATCTTGTAGAAAAATCTACATAATGTCATAATGTCGAATTCAAGTTTTGTATGTTTTAATGGTCGTTGATGACAAATTTAGTATGCAAAAATGTTAATTGCGTTCAATTTTGAGTTTCCTATATTTTAAAGGTATTTTGTTAATTATTAAATAATATCGCATAATTGTCAAGGTTGCAGTCAGCTGCTGCCAAAATGGACATACTTCTTAACTGGGTGTCCGACAAACATGCTACTATTCAACATAGAGCGGAACCTGAATCGGAGAAACATTATCAATTACTTATTGTTGTCTTATCGTGTCATGTATATTGGCAAGTAATACAATGCGATATCATAATAATCAATACAGCTGGTTGTTTCAAGAAGTGTCACTATCCGATCATAGAACGAGTTTCTTAACATTTTAACGTTTCATATGACAGACATTAACTATAATTCCACATGCAGAGCCTTCTAAATGGAACTAATTTTTCCGGTAGATGAATTAATAACTTTGGTAAATTTTTTTTATTCATTTTGGATAAGCTTTTGGATCTTCAAACACTACGCGACGAGCAAATCCGCACGGCAGTGCTTGCGGAGTTCAAGTGGTATTGATGCGCCATAAACTGAGGTTTGAACAGGGTCTGGTAGAAAAGCATAGTAATGAAGGGTCCGCAGTAAATCAAATTAAAACAAGCTTAATAATTGATCGAATCTTGAACATTGTATTATTCTGAATATGCATATATGTCATTTATGCGTGAAAAATTATATCGCTTAAGCGATCAGCACGACTAGCTCGACAGACGTCAATGAGATGGTCGAAATGTTCTATGACATTTTCCAACATTGTTGTTTCAATAGCTGGTTCATTATCGTGGACTTTGCTCTTCAAAACCCTCCATAAAAGAGTCCAGAGTTGTAAAATCGCCGGGATGAGCCGGCCAATTCACACTTCCATGCCTTAAAATTAATGCTTGAGTTTCGACTGCAAGCAAGTTTTGTTGAAACTGAAAACTTTCCGTTCAGTTTGGGAATTGATGGTAACACAGTTTCAAGCATCATCCTCAATGAAGTAAAGTCCAATGTCTACTCTGAACCACATAGCACACCAAACTGTAACTTTTTGAGGATGCATCGATTGTTCTTGGTATTCCCTCGAATTTTCCTTGGCTCAAATACGACAATTAAACTTATTTTTTGTTCCATTCAAAGTAAAATGTGTCTCATCGTTAAACATGCGTTTGATGTAAAATTGGCCTGATTTCTGCGATTTTCAAACAGCCAGTCGGAGAACATTCGTGACTAAAACCATCAATAGGCTTCAGCTCTTGTTTTAGCTGTATCTTTCATACATAAAAGTTCAAGTTTTTGTGCACAATACGAAGTAAGCTGGTTCATGAAATGCCTGATTTTTGTGATCGGCAACTCACTGAGAGTTGCAGAGTGTCACACTTTCCTTCACAGCAGCGATATTTCCGAGGATATGAATAATTTTTGGCCTTCCAATTTTGTTCAAATTTGGATGGTTATGGAGACCGAAATAATTGTGGTTCGATAGGTATTTTTTATTTATGAACCATATTTGAGGTGCTCTGTAATAACTGTAATGCAGTCTTGAATCAAATGAAACATACAAATAATAAATGTCAAGACAAAAGAATCCCTATTGGCGGACCCGTTAGCCTCACAATCCGAAAGGTAATTGAACAATATTCATATTTCGTCTTTATTTAATTTCATCGGTGACGTAGAAATGTTTTCGACCTTTTTGGTTTGAAGTAATATTCGGATAAAAAATGAAATCCGTTCTGTTTTGAAGTTACGCTGAGCTCAGTTATCGGTAAAAAGATAAAATTGCATCGGCTAATCTTTTCACTTTTATCGCACAGCTATTCCACGTTTACTGCTTCGACATCGTCAAATACACTTGACCGCATTTTAAACCTTAGCTACGGCCATTACCCTCTTATAACGCCCCTTTCCATTTTTGAGATTCAAAAACGTACCAGGCTGTAGATATCCTTGTTTCAGACCTTTGTTAAGATATTCCAAGATTACGGACCCAACAGACATTTTCATTTTTGCACTTACTCTCTGTCAAAAAGAGGAGCTCTCTGTGCATTATTGATTACCAACTGTCCAATTTTGATTCAAATTATAAACTCTGGGGATTCGGTCGAATTGAAACATTAATGAAAAATGCGACGTTTCGGCGACTTTAAACGCCATCTTCAGGTGCCTGTGAGTTTCTAAAATAGTTGGTAAACATAATTACATGTCTGCCAATTTGATTTTGGTAGTTAGACTGTATGTTAACGACTGGCGACAAATATTTTCTGATCTTCTTCTTAGCAAGCTTTTTTGAAGTATTCTGTATCATCTTAATATGTTCATCCTATCATTATTTCCGTTGAGGTCTATTTTCACCCAGGACTATATATGGTAACTTTGCAGTTTTGTACTCATATTTCTGAACGTTGATATCAATTCAAGTAAGAAATTCTTGGGATTCGGTCAATTATAAGCATTTATTACAAATAGGACGTTTTGGCGACTTCAAACGCCATTTTCAGGTTCATGTGACTTTCTAGACTAGTTGATAAAAATTATAACATTTCTGGCAGATCTTGATAGCTTTCTGCAAAAATTTTACGCCCGTCGTTGGCCTACACTTAAGCCTCAGGTGTTCCACCCTCTTATATAGTGATGCTTATATAGAGACATGCCAATATTTCAAGGGTAGACAGTACATCCAAAATAACTGAAAACAATTCCTATAAATATGGGTTCAAAGATGCTCTCCTACCGAGATACCGGGTGATGAAGTTTATTTGCGAAATTGAAAAAAATATATCTGGAGCGGGTAAAGATACTGAGTTAAGATTTTAGACGTTCAGTATGCACATCATAAGCTATAAACACATTGAGTTTCCCGGCCCAAAATAAACCACGGACATAGAAACTGGAGATACTTGGAACCCTAATAGAAAATATTTTCTACGCCATTTATGGTTTCGGAGAGAAGAGGTGCATTTTCTAAAACACCTTTCAATTTTCTATAAATTTCGTCACCTAAGCAATCTTTGCCAGATCACTCGTCTTGGAGATATTTAGGTTTAAAATATTTGAGGTAGAATACTAAAATATCCTTACGTAAAGGTTTAGCCTCTCCTATTCTGAAAACACCGTGACGCTTGATATTGGAAACACTATATGGCGTGTGAGGAAAAAAATGGCACCTCATTACAACATTAATTAATATGCGTGTCTTATCCTCGATCAGTAGCGTAGAAGCTTACCATTCATCAAACCTTTCCTGTGCATGCCACTAATTTCGCCGGTTTATACATTTTTGTTTATAGATAAAAAAAACTTCAAAACCAAGAAAACGTTTATTTCATAAATAAATAAATAAAGCTAATAAGAATTTAACACGGCAACAATAAAAATTATGTTTGATACAACTTAGGTGGTTATTTCAGAATTTATGAGGACATAACATTTGGAACAAAAATCATGCTGAATAAAACCTAAAGGATCTGTTGAAAGTGACCACCTTTGGATTCAACACAAGCCCGTGATTTACGCCTCAAAGACTCTGTGACTCTGCAAAATATCTGACGTAGTGCGAACAGTGTTGAAAGCCTTCTGTATAGTTCGTCCTCATACTTCGTGTGCGAGGTTTGTAATTTGTGATATCTTCTTTGTTGAGCTCACTTAAGGCGGCTCCGACACAGTGAGTTCCAAGCCATTTAGGGTTCAGCTGCTTCAAAACTGATACTCCATTTCTAAATGGACGAAAATATTCCTCATATTAATGAATTTTCTTTCAGGCTTCTAGAGTCTCATGAAGTAGCTGTAATAATTAAGTCCGATGCAAAAGGTACTGATGGGTTGAGCTTGTCTATGATTAAGCTCAGTCTGCCTGTTACTCTCATCTACATCACCCACCTTGTTGATAGTTGCCTTGAAAAAGGTTATTTCCCTAAAACGTGGAAACGAGCAATTGTGGTACCAGTCAATTAGCTATTAAAATTGGATCTCAAAGACTGTACCCGGTTGATGAGGTTAAAATTCTTGGCGTGGTAATCGATTTCAAACTTAGATTCACCAGTCATGTCAAAAATCTTTTGAAGAAAACCTACTGACTGAGATCACTATATTCCAATATTTGGTTATGCCGATTTTCAACTACTGTGATATTTTATATTATCAGTGTCTCGATGTTGTTACTAGAAATCGGATTCAAATTGTGCAATGCAAAACAATTGTGCTAGGTTCATCTGAGGTTTAAGGCGCTTTGACCATGTTTCTGGTAGTCTTATTGAATTAAACTAAACATATTTATAGGAACCTTTTTGTTATTTTTGCATGGACTTTACCCTAGAAACATTGGCACGTCTTTCTGAACCACCCTGTAGGTTACCATTTTTTAACTTGAAAGCGGCAGTTGAAAATTCTAGGGTGGCCGATAGGCGCTATATTGGAACATTTTAGTGAAATGGGCGATGATATACCTCATTCTGAAGCTCCTTATGTTTGTTGTATAACCCTGGAGTATAAATTTACTGTCATCAAAAATAGTGCACTGGTAAGCTGCCAAAGTTGATCGTCTATTGGAAGCATATATCTGAATGAGCAATAAAGATGGAATGTTTCTCTGTTTAATTAGATATTCGGATAGGTCCTCCCACGAAAAGAGTGATGATATAACATACATTTTGAAGCTTTATTGAGAAGCTTAAAAATGAGTAAAAAAACGTTACAAGATGACCCCCAGCAACCAGCTTGACCTCTTTGAAAAGTGCTGCATATTGAATGGTCTAACGTTGCGTCACGAGTAACAGCTGTACAAAGCTTCAGGATTGTTTTTTGTGATACCATAATCGTTTATAGAAGTTTATAATGAAACATATAGAGTATAACTGCACTATTTATGCTGTTCTACAACATGCAGTAACGTACACCAATTCAACGCGAAAATGAGGATATAACATATACCTAGTATATTCCAAAATGAAACTGCAGCATTTAGATGCGGTACAATGGGCATGCACTACAATGGCCAAAAGCCAAAAGGAGTGTACCTCACACTAAAACGCGTCTACACAATTCTATGTGCTATAACGTTGCAAAAGATCGATGAATTTACATAATTGAAGTGGCCATTTTGCTGTCATTTTCGATTCTGTTTACCGTACATGGTTTCTATGATATTTATGGGAAAAATCACTCATTCGTGGATGAAATATACAGCCTATAGATTGATGCTGAGCGGGAGCGCCGACAGAAATGCCCTGAAACTCTCAGGCAATTTGCATAAATGAAACGGTTCTTTACCGTTGTTTTCGATTCCGATTCTATGCCTTTATAGGCAAAATCACTCATTCAAACATGAGACATAGAGATTAACATGGACCTGCAAAATTATCGAATGTAATAATAATGTTATTTGTTAAACAAATTAAAAAAACCCAATTTTGATCTAAATCTAGTTTGGATTTATCTTATTAGTAATAGTACCAAAAGAGAAAAATATAAAACAGTACCTACAAGACTTTTAAAAAAAACGTACTCGTACCGGTTCATCCGATTGGGGGTTAAAAATCGTACAGGACAAACGGTTTACCGTGTTATCGACTTTAAAACACCGCTTACTCTAGGTTACTGAACCCACAGTAACCACCTCCTCTTCCCCAAAGAAAAGATGGTGCGATTTCCAACAAAGAACCAAGAACCATCACGTCATGCAAGACTTTCCTTTAAAGACAGTACTTAAGCCGGTTCATCCATTGGGGCAGTGTTGCCGAATCTACCGATTTTTCGGTATTTCTGGCGACATACCGAAAACAACCTCATTTTCTACGATTTGTAAAAAAAACAATTTCCATATTTTTAACGAAAAAAAAAGCTGAAATCAAAAAAATTAAGCTAAAAAATTGAATTATAATATATGTACAGGGTTTGTCCGGAAAGTAATAGGACTGAGTCGATTTAAAAAAATTTATTGAGCCAATCGTTACAATTCTTTAGAAACCTTCAAAGTAGGCTCCTTCTGTGTCGATGCAGCGCTGCCAGCGCGATTTCCAAGCATTGCAGGCGTCACGGAAGGCATTCTCCGGAATAGCCTTGAGAGCCGCGGTGCATGCTGCTTGGATCCCCTCTGTCGTCTCAAAATGCTTGCCTTTCATCGGTCTTTTCAGGCGAGGAAACAAAAAAGTCCGGGGGCCACATCTAGGCTGTAGGGCGGCTGCGAAAGCATTGGGATGCCGGCCTTGGTCAGGTAGCTGTTCACAAGAAAGGCGGCCGGGGCGTTGACGTGGTGCAACTTCCAGTCGGCTGCGATGTCTTGTCGGACCAGACTGACCCTTCGTTTGAGTCTCCTGAGCACTTCCACGTTAAACTTGGCGACAATGAGCATCGTTTTCACTTTGGATTTGCTCATTCTTCCCTTTTTTGGGCGAGGAGACGCCCTCGTGTGCCACTCGGAAGATTGCCTCTTACATCATACTCAAAGATCCACGACTTGTCACCTGTGATTACGTTATTCAAAAATTGGGGGTCACTTTCACACATGTTCAAATTTTCTCGCCGCAATTTCTGGTCGTCAGTGAGAACTTTTGGGACCATCTTCGCGCACACCTTGCGCATGTTCAAATGCTGTGTCACAACATCATGCACCACAGATTTTGGTAAATTTAACATCTGGGCAATTAAACGAATACTTAGCCGATGGTCTCAGTTCAAAACTTTGCGCACACGAGTCACATTATCGCTGTTTGTCGAAGGTCTTCCAGCACGGTCTTCATCAGCGACCTCTTCCCGGCCCTCCAAAAAGGCCTGGTGCCACCGAAACACACCACTTCTTGCTAGAGCAACACCTGGGTAAGCCTGCTTGATCATATCAAACGTCTCTGTCGCAGATTTACCGAGTTTCACACAGAATTTAATCGCGAACCTCTGCTCTAACGAACGCTGCATTTTCGGCTCGCATCACTCACAGAAACACGTCGCGCGAAAATGCCCGTCCTGACTCGCCAAGGGCACGGAGACAACTGACCAGCCGCTGATTCGTTAGCTAGGAATGCCCTCTACCGAATCCACTCGGTGCGCGCTCGCTCCGAAGTACAGTCATGGCGGAAGAAAATGAGTCCTATTACTTTCCGGACAATCCCTGTAGTTTTATGCCCCATACCAGTCAAACATAAGCGTACATTTGGGCAATTGGACACACGAGAGACATAGATTTGGGTTGTCTACAATTATGTATGCGTATCTCCTATTCTGCTCTCCCTATATTGATTTTTGTGAACAACAGGTACAGACTAGTAAGCCGCCGTCATTATCGAATCGCCAGACAGCAATAAGGAAACCAAAGCTCGTCAGTACAGAATTGAATATTAAATTAAAATGCCAGGTGATAAAGCAGGCTCAGGAATAAAACAGAACAATATTCAGAATCTTATAAATATACAAGAAAGGCAAACTGAGTTTCAATGATGGTTGCAAAGGAGTTTGAAGAGCGACCAGTAGGCTCATTGTAGGAGTAGTAAGAGTACTTAAGTATTTATATATATATTCTCCGCCAGTATGCACTATACATACATAATATTTATTGAGTGACACTCGTATCCCCATTGCAAACAAGTATTAGAAAGGTAAACTACCTATTAGTATGTTATGTGAACGGACAAGACTGCTGAGAATGGGAAGATACGCGTATTGTAACAACGCTGGATAAAATTATCCACTATACAAGTTAATAAATTCATAAATTAAACGTTTTTGCCTTAGTAAACATGTAAAGAATGGTGTGAGCACTCGATCACAGGACAAATGCTTTATAAGATGCAACCTTGTCCCCCAGTTTTTGCACTTGCTTGCTATCTAAAATTAGTAGTAGTTTAAGTAGTAGCAATGAGAGACAAAGCAAAGCCTGGCAACTAGGTCACCTTTGCCCTTTTTTCCGAACTTTTCTGATATCCTACCGAGGGCCAAGATACTGATCGACTCCGCTAAGTATGCAACTTCATTATCAAACTCCATGGCTCCAAATATCCGAGCTCTTAAGCTACGATCTCACGGAGCAAAAAGATCATAGCGTGGCACGGTTTCGATTTTACTTTCATGACTGGAGTGGGGCGTAAAACAAGTACCAGCGACTGTGGAGTCTTCACGCGGTCACGATTCAGTTCATTCCTTGAAGCCGACCATAGAGGAAAGTTGTGCAGTTTTGAGTATAAACATCTGAACGAGGTTTCGTGATTTTGCCTCTGATGTCATCGGGAGAGAGGCTGTCCACGACCGCTTTCGCTCGGTATCAATTACGTTGGATTTTTCGGCGTGAATACGCCAGTTGAGAGCGATGCAAATCGTCCTTATCTGCCTTTAAAGTGTGTTATGAAACACGTCCCAGGAGAAAATCAAACTGAACTTTTACACATTTGTAGCATTTTTTCTAATTATCACTGTAATTGTTCTTAGTTTACCGTCTGCCATAGTGTATACATATTGTCCGAATATTTTCTATCATTTAACCCTTTTTTTCTCCATAATATTTTCTCTTTCCCAATCCCACGTCAATCTTGGCCTTTCTCTTCCTCGCTTAGGTACTACATACTCCTGTCATTTCTTCACCTGTATTCGCACATCCATTCAGTTGACATGACCAAGCCAACGTAACTGATTCTGTTGATAAATAAATTTTGTTACTGGAACCACCTATAAATGTTTCCTTATGTCGTCAATCCTAAAATGAACCATCCTTGTTTCAGTTTCTTCGTTTCTTTTCCCCATAGCAGAATTGGAAGGATGACCGATTTATAGACTTTAATTTTAGAATCCCTAAAAATTTCTCGATTCCATAAGAAGCTTTTATAGTATTTAGTACATGATAGAGATTTAATTTAAACTTAATTATCTCGTTGATTTCAATTTCTCCTCTTCCCTTATAGTTCAGAGTGCACCGTAAGTACTTAAATGATTTTTCTACGTTGATCTTCATGTCATTTTCATCCAAAGCGATTTCCCAAATCTCCCAAGTTTTGCCGAATTACCAGCAAAGATAACCACATCATCTGCAAACGCACATTCCGACACGTCAAATAGAGCAAAGAAAAAACTAAATCATTTGAAATAGCTTAAGCATTATTGGTTTGACTACTCGAATTATTTTGTAGCTCCAAAAAATAATTTTGATCGGTTTTATATACTGAAATAATTTTGGCTAGCCTGAATTCACAATTTAATTTTGATCACAGTGCGAGGCGCGGCCTGGAATGTTTGCGAACTTGCTCGACTGTGTAGTCTACTGAATCACGCAACAAGGGTTGCTGTGCGATTCGGCTTGATTATAACGCCGCTGCGCCTGTTGTTTTACAAAATCGCTTAGATATGTGATATCAAGATCATTTACGTTGACGTTGTTCCTGACTACAATAAACGGAATAGGTCTTACTACACTCTCCTGTCGTAAATATCTGTCTGTAGTGAACTCTTATTTTTGGATATAGCCTCTTCGAATAAAGCTTTTACAGCATTTGTTAACGATGGACTAATTCCCTTTGCTGCTAGGGGCTTGCATATCAACTTTTTTGGTGTGCGATCGACAGCTAAAAATGTGATTAGAGCTTATCTTATCTACCATATGTTTTACTGCACAGATGTTATCTTGTACACTAGAGCCTTTCCGAAAGCCAGCCTGAGAGTCTAGGAGGTATGGTTCTGTTCCTTCAACCAATTTGTTACACAATATCCTTTCATATAGTTTAATGATCATACTGAGCAAAGAACACCCCTATAATTCTCGCACAATTTATTATCCCCTTATCTCCCATGCTTTCGGTATTTTACCCTCTCTCCAATACATAGGCAATAAGAATATCAGCCCGTTTTTGTCCAGCGTGTTCATCATCATTTGTGTTTTCATTACCTACGACCTTGTAGCGTCTAATCCTTTTAGCCGCTAACATGAGGTCTTCTAGTTGAATATATTCATTATCCTCAATACGTATCTCCCCTGCGTAGTCCACGTCTTCGCCGTTTATGTCCATAATCCCTCCTAGCAATGTTTCAAAATATTCCTTCCATCGCTGTTTAATGTCCTCTTCTGTTTTAAGTAATCTTCCTGATTTATCTTTGATCTGAATTGTATTGCTCTTTTCCTGTCCCTTCAGAGTTTTTCGTACTCTATAAAACAAATTTTGGTTCTCCTTGCCTGTAACTTCCATCTCTCTCCAAATTCTTGCCATGACCTTGGTTTGGTTTCCTGTACCTTGTCCTTAACCTTTTGTCGTTGCTTTTTGTATAAGCTCAAGTATGAACTTGAGTACTCTTTCTACAATGATTTGTCATCTTTTATCTCTATCTTAATTTCATTGGTCCAACAATATGTGAGGTTAGTGTGAATGTCTGTCCATGTGTGTTCCCTCTAATTTCTTCGTGCAAGTATCCATTTTCTCACCCAACATAGCTTTATTTGTTTTTTATCTGTCCACATGACTTTCAACTTTTTCGCGAACATCCAGCTAAAACTTGAACTCAAAGGAGTACGACTATCAATAAGAACCTGGTCAGCTTCATGGAATAAACTGAATCGTGATCGTGTGAATGGTCCACGATTCTCGCTGGCTCACTGCACACTCCCTATTCACCACAAAAGTCACCAAAGAGAGATCGAAAGCTGGTCACGTATTTTCACTCGGTGAGTTAAAATACTGTTTCACAAGTTCCTTAAGGATAACCATCGCGCTAAAAGATCTTAGCATTATGCAATACTGTACAAAAATATATTTCTTCAAAAGCAACAGTATTGTATACCGATCAGGTGTAAGAACTCAAGCAGTACAAAATTATGCAATACTGTCCAACAAGTACGTCTATTTAACAACAAACAGTATTGTATACTGATTCGGTGTAAGAACTTAAGCGGTATAAAGCTTGATGCCCTTCACGTTTGACATCACACTACTAGATATGCGAAGTTTAAAGAACAAGTGACAATTTGAAAATTGTATCAGACTTATATCAGGGAAACAAAAAGTCAATAGATACTCTTCAGATCCTTTTTTCTGACAACTGGAAGATAGCATTTTTCTCCTCTTCTCTGTTGTATTCTAGAGGATCTCGGGAGTGTGAGGGAACAATCATAACGGTGCTAGAGAGAGGATTTAGCTAGTGATGGGCATAAACGAATAAGGCTGATTAACCGATTATTGCCTTTTTAAATATCGCATTGGAACATGGTTGAAGTCGTGGAGAAGATCTAGGATTTGAGAAAATTCGAACCACAGTTCGAATCTTGCTGTAGTTATTACTTTATTGTTCTTTCGGTCTTCATTAACTTCTTTCCAGTTGGGAGCATCCTAATTACGATTGTGAAAAACCTTATCCAAGTCTTCAATCTAACTGTTCATAAGGCAAAAATATATGTACCTTCTTAAAGCCATCACATCACTAGATTCTCCACCAGCAAAGCGGGAGCGTTAAGTTGCTACCGAATCGACTGGGGAAATATAAAAATGCAAAAGAAAAAAAGCAAGAGGCGGTGTCTCGTCCACCGGGAGTTAAGAAAGGAAAACCTACACTTTGTCTGCGAAAGCGGAGCTCAGTGTTTGTCTGATACCGTATATAATAAGTGGTTCAGTTGCGAGAGCTTTTACTTAAAACGGCAAAGCTAAATCTAAATGTGATGTGTTTGAGGGTTGCAGCAAAATACCAAGGTAAGAGTTGGTGTTTGTTCATGATTCATAGAAACGCCTGATATTTCCATAATTTCTAAATGTTCAATGAATTATTATAACAGATGTATGTGAGAATTTTGGGTTAAATCTACCATTTTGTACCTGAGATAATCCCTATAGCGTTGATAAGGGTCGGAGAAGCTTGGTATTATCTTCTGTTTCGATTTTCAACCAAACCAACTTTATAAAGATATTCAAACAACTGATCTGTAAAAGTCCAAGAAAATTACAATGTTAAATCAAAGTTTCAAGAAAGTCCACCCTCCCGTTTTAAAATATTTGCCTGAAAAGTTAATAAACCAATAGTTCCTATCACACTGATGTTTCCCTATATTGTTTCATTTTATAAAGGAAAATAATTTTATAAAAGAAAATGAGAATCTGGCCAGAGGAGTCTTGGGTATGATGTCATTAAAAAGTTACTGCAAAACTAAAAAGTCAATCCGCTCTTTAATTGAATCATTCATTTTAAATGCCTCATGAAAGTCGCACAATTTAAATTTTCCAGGAGTCGATAACTATTTCAACGACAAATAAACCAATTTTAAAAAACTTCTCAGACTTCATATAGCATTTGAGTCTTAAATAACTGTCGAATGATCTTTACTGTCCAGTGATAACAATAATGCAAAAAGCCCTTATTGCTTTTTTGGCAGGAAATATGGTCGGTATTATATAACTCAAGCAAAAAAATCATATATTCTATATTGCATAATATCACAATTAAATATTAACTTCTTCCTATGTATTTATGGTATATAGAGGAA